>CM060926.1:23400000-23725000 GCA_030737875.1 Allium sativum
TGCTTGAGTGTATCGAATGTATATCACCAACGGTTGGGTGCGACCCACCATTTCTTGGAAAGGGACAACATCGAAATAATCAAAGAATGAAATGCATTTTCTCTAGATAGGTGATTATACACCCTAATGGGAGTGACCACATAGCCATGCTGCCTGGTCGATTTCTGTCATTTCTCGGTTGATGAGGCTTGAGGCAACGATTATCTACTTTTTAGATCAGCACATCAGATTTTGAATGCCACATCATCAGATCCATCAAATCACTAATTGATGTCCTCAAAAATACACTGGGCACGTTTGAAGAAATCAATGTATGTGACCATCTGGAAATACTCTGCCAGACACTCGTCCATACAAGTCATCCAGGAACAGGATGAACCGAAGGCACCCTCCTACTGCATCCTACAAATCACCTAAAGAATTAGTAGCAAGAAGTCCTTGCAATTCGTTAAATCCCAACCATGACTGAATCACAGTTTAAAAACCTTTGGTAGCTAGCCAAAGAAATTCAAAAACAATCCTTCCGATTATGAAGATCCACAGCCTTTAATGCTCTATCTCGACCATCTTCAGATATCTTTAGCGATTACATATTTGCTGGTCGGAATGGTTTTCAAAAATAAATTCTACCCCCGTCTTTTCGTACCAACAATCGATTTGGCCAAATTTTGATAGTCGGGGATTTAACTATCAAAATAAACAATCATCATCCATAGAAAAATAAAGTGGATTCATTGATTCAATATACAACATCACTTGGCCTTTTTAATTAAACAATTGATAATTAAATTTCTAAATCTGCCAACGTTTGGAATACCGCCCTTTCACTTCTTATTTCTAAATTAATTTATTCAACTTATATTTATTCACATTATGATTTATCATATTCTTCATGAGAATATTATTTTATTCTCCTCAACTACCATCATTTCTAAACTAATATCATCCTTGGATAATCATGAAGACATTCAAATTGGGGTTTTTTATTTACCTCTCAGACCTTGAGTCGACAACATTCTTATCTTTGGAATATATAGAAGCTTATCAACGAAATATCACTTTTCCTAATACTTATATTTAATTTGGAATCCCCTCTTTAAATAACCACTTATCTTAATCTTGTTCAAACAATTCCTTTCACATTTAAAATCTTCATCTCTAGATCTTTATTGTTAGATTCTCACTTTTATAACCAAGTTCAATCTACTAAGCTTTTCGTTCGATTTCAACTCACATCAATCTATGTTTAAAACATTTTTTTATATACTTCCTTTTCAGAAATAAATCTGAAATCTATCTCATATAAGTATGAGTAAATTTTATTAAAAATATTTTTTCCCTACTACAAACAAGGTTTTACCCAACTAATTCCCTTTATCACCACGTCCATTTCAGCGTGGTTCCTTTCAAACATTCTTCACTTTAAAAGTTAACATTATTATTTTTATATGATTATGGACTTGATATATGAAAATAATTTGATTTCATTAGAAAACACTTTATATATTCCAAATCTTGTCTATCGAGTCACTTTATGAATTCATATTCATACTACACTTTTAAAAGTCTCGTTTACAGTTCATCGCCTCGATAATTGTCAAACATCCTTTACATCAAATGGTTTACTTCATCATCAACTGTAAATAAAATGATTAATATTTCTTAAAAGGTTATTTAAAATGATACTTAACTTCAATAATAATTGATGAACCAATAATAGTTTTAATAATCAAATCTCATTCAAAGTAGTCGACTTGGTTGTCTTAAACAAGGTTACTTTGTTAACCATTTCCACTTAGTTATTTCTTTTGCATAATTAAATAAAATTAATTTGAATAATTTCATTTGATTTACTTAACAATCTAATTAAATTAAATAATCTCATTTGATTGTTTTATTGGAAACCATTAATACAACTTTTAACCAATGGATTAATCGCTGCTCATTTGTTGACAAAACCCATTAATATCGCTTTATATACTCGTTTTATAATTATTAAATAAATATAACTATTTATTTCCTTTTATTTAAAAATAAATTATATAAAATAGATTTCAAAACCTGTCTTTAGTTATACAAAAATCTTACAACTTTCTTTCTATTGATTTACGTGATGGTAAATCAATCTCTATAAAATGATTCATTTATAGGCCATCCACCGATAATTACTCAACCAATATCACCTATTGGTTTATGTCAAACATGTGTTGAGTTTGGGTTCAACAATTTACAATCAATCAGACTGATTAAATAGTTCATATAAGTAAACAACTGTGACGACCCGTCCCGCACCAGCCGACATTTCCCTCGAAATGCGTTGTGCCAAGGTCCAACTAGCACGGGACGGTTGTCAAAAGAAAGGGATTTTAAACTATGAATCACCAAAGAACCTGTAGTATATCTTGTGCATGGAAAAATATAATAATAATATAATTTGGCATAAAACAGGCGAGACAGTGCATAAGCTAAAAACTAATCCATAATAGCAGCGGAATCAAAAATACATCTTATGATCCAAACCATTATTACAACTTCAAAATACTATCTCTAAAGCAAAATAGAAAAGGTACACTACTAATGCCCAAAGCAGTGACCAACAACAACACTGGGAGAATATATGTAAATAGTACGTGGAAGCCTCCTGCTCATCTCCGGACTGCTACTTGTGCATAACCACTTAACCTGTCCCTAGTATGCTCGTTTAGGAGCACCCAGAGTAATAAGAAGAGACATAAAACTCTGGGTCAGACAAAAGTTTGGTGTGAGCGATAGAAGCAAAATAGAACAATAACAGGTATAAATGATCATACCTGAACCTGGACCTGCAACCAAAGAGTTAGCAAAACAAGATGTTTAGTACTCTAAGGTAACACTAACATATAGTGTAAAAATGGGAGTGTGCATGTCATGGTGATAGCAAACATCAAACATAGCAATCATCCTCGTGTCTCTTACTCAGTGCGTAAAGCATACAATATCCACCGCTTTGATCACCAAATCTATTGGGGCCGTAACGACAACTCCGTACAACTATTGTTATGACAATACTTCCCTGGTCTATAATCAATAACCCTACCTAGTCCACACATCCCTGACTCTAGGTTAAGGGCCAACCAGCCCACACTTCGTTGGCTCTAGTTCATCTACATGCCCCCTCTATTCAATGGTGAACCAAAGTTATAGGTATCGATAACCCCTCTGCACGCGTCCCGCAGCAAAGCCCAACTCTAGAAGTCAACTCGTTGGTTCCCAACTAGATCCTAAGTAATAACCTCCCATTTGGACTTCCTTTGCATCTCGGGTTTTGATCTTCTCCGGTTCGGTTCAGTCCTCCCAAAGCGGTTCGGTTCGTGCTCCCTGAAGCGATTCAGATCGTGGTGCCTTATCATAGTCCGGCTCGTGGTCCTCCTCCGGTTCGTGGTGCCTCATCGGTTCGGTTAGTGGGTGATGCACCAGGTCGGTTCGTGGGTCCTCCATTCGGATCAGTCATGGTGAGCAGTTACGGTTCGGGGTCGAGCCCCTTTTGTTTCAGCAAGTGGGTTAGTTCGTGACAACAGATCACGGTTCGTAGGAGGCGGTTCGTGATACATGCTTCACGAGTGGGGGAGGGGAGATCCGATCTGGTCCCATTTCCTGCACTTCGTACAGCGAGCTATTTACACCACATGATGGCGTATTTGACCATTCTAACTTTCCTATGCAATCTCAAATCATACTAAACAGTAGTAATAACATGTGCAATCAATCACAAACATAAAAACATTAATCATATGAGTTATTTTGAATCAAATGGACGCAAAACCATGATTTCCCCTTAATCCCCTTAACCATGTTTTAACTATAGGATTAGCAAACTTAAAGCAAATTAACCCAAATTTTTCAATAGAGACATAAAATAATATTTTAGAATTTTACTATATTTTCCAGGTTTTTATGATGCATTATTTCGCTAATTATCACTAATCACCCCTAATTAGACGTAATTAGTGAATAAAAGTGTAAATCACTCACCTTAGCCACAAATGATTCTTAGATCTGAAACTATGACTGATATGGCACAAATTCCAATGGTATAACAACAACTCCCTCTCTGATTGATGCTAATTTCTCTTGATTTGATGTAGTTTTGGTTAATTAGTGATTAGGAAGCGATTAGAATGAGATTTAGAGGAGGGAGGCCATTACTAGTGTTATAGAAATGTTTGTGGCGGCTGAAAAAGTGAAAAGTAATGTTTCTCCAAATCCTTTCAGCCCTTTCATAACCCTAATCCCGAAATGGATTATGGGCTTAGCTGCTAATCACCCGGTTAAGCCCAATTATGTAGTTTTTCATCTTTCAAACCTTATCTCAGCCATATCTCCCAAACAGTAAGTCCGTTTGAGTAATGTGACCACCCTACGGAGAGCTAAACCATCATATAGATTCAACGGAAGTCGTTTTAAGTCAAAATTCCTTACCAATCAAAAGTTATAGGCGAAACAAGATTCTCCAAGTGAAAAACGGTCATTTAAAATTCGGCAAAAATCGTGAACATGGGAAATGACCCAAATAGTCGTTTCCCGAAGTCACACGATCATATGACTTCGAATGTGAATGAAATAAATATTATACGATCCTCCGATGCGTCGAATGTGGGTCGTTACACTCTTTCTCCCCCTCTCCCCCCCCCACCACAAAGAAATTTCGCCCGCGAAATTCCTTAACCAAAACATATAATGGTGGCCCGCATGCCTATCAACCATTTATCAAACATACATAATAAAATCACAAGCCTATCCTGGCATGAGGTTTACTAACAAGGGAATGACTATATCGCGATTAAAATCTTATTAGGCAAAGAGATTTGGATATGAATTCCCTTATGCTCTCCTCTATTTTCCAAGTATAGTCATTCTCATTATCGCCCTATTGGACCTTGATTAGTTCCACCATTTTCCCTCGAAGTTGTTTCGCATCGTGTTCAACAATATGAATCGTCCTGCGGCTCCCAACTGCCTCGGATTCTACCTCGATATCATCCAACTAATCTAGTGAAATAGTCATATCAGAATCGTGCATAAACTTCCTGAACTGGGAAACATGAGATACGTCATGCACTCCTACCATCTTGTCTGGTAATCCAACTTTATATGCTAAATTCCCAACTTGTTCGAGAATTGGGAACAGACTAACAAACCTTGGTGATAACTTACCTCTCCTAATAAACCGAGTTACACTCTTCAACGAAGAAATCTTGACAAATACTAAGTCGCCAACAAAGAATTTAAATCTCTTTGCCTTTTATCAACATAACTCTTTTGTTTATCTTCGGCAGCTTTCATTCGCTGTTGAATCACCTTCATCTTATCTGAAGTTTATTTTATTACATCTAGTCCAAGCACAAATTTCTCACCAGTTTCCAACCAACATGATGGTGAGTTGGATGGCCTTCCATACAAACCTTCAAATGGAGCCATACCAATACTGGATTGATATCTATTATTATATGTGAACTCAACCAAATGCAAATGGTCATCCCATGAACTCCAAAATCCAATATACAAGCTCTCAAGTGATCCTCTAATACATGATTTACCCTCTCTGTTTGACCATCAATTTGAGGATGGTACGTGGTACTGAGATGCAATTCTGAGCCTAAGGCCTCTTGTAAGCTCTTCCAAAACCCACTAGTAAATAATGGATCTTGGTCACTCACAATACCTTTAGGTACTCCATGAAATCTCACTACCCACTTCATGTACAGTTATGCTAATTTAGTTGTCGTTCTATTCGGCTTAACGGGTATAAACCTTGCACTTTTGGTCAATCGATCCACAATCACCAAAATATTATCATGACCTGATCTAGTCCTTGGTAGACCATCAATGAAATCCATTGGGACTTGTTACAATTTCTATTCGGTAATTTCCAGTGGTTGTAACAAACCACTAGGCTTCTTTTGCTTGGCTTTAACTAACTGGCAGTTCATGCACTTAGGTATAAACTTTCCAATGTCTCTATTCATCCCTTCCCAGTAGTAGGTCTGCTTCATGTCTCGATACATTTTGTTACCACCGGGATGTATAGTCAGTTTCGAGTGATGACATTCTCTAAGCACTTCATCTCTCAATCCATTAACGTTGGGTACAACTAGTCTCCCATTCTTTTGAAGCCATCCTTCTCGATTAAGTCCATACTTGTTCATCCTCTCATCGTCGATACCCATCTCTACCTTGGAGATGATTTCCAATAGGTTAGGATCATCCCTATGACTGTAACCGATCCGCTCAATCAAAGTCGGTCTGATCGTCAAACTTGCTAACATCTCTGGATCTAGTTCACACTTAAGTTTGAAATCATATCCCATGATATATTCTAGTTGTACCTATTATTGTTATTATATGGAAGGAAGAAGTGTGCGGAGAATGTTTTGAAAATGTCGTTTTCAATGGGTATTCCTTGACTGGCATGGATTTGAGATTGTTTGAAGTGCAAGAAACCAACAGTGTGGCACGCAAGAAATCAATAGCTTGCAGTTGAAGGCTCAGTTAAAAGTTGCTTCCAACGAAAGGAACAACTTTAAATTTGAACGGTTGCTGCATATGCATGGTTTTATTTATACGGTACAACAATATAACGTCGACCATTTAATTTGCATCGATAAACAAAACTCCAAACATAATGAAATTGAATACACCGCCACTCCTTAACATTCCGATTCCAATGAAATTAGTTTCTCTAAAAACGAATTCCGTTTGCACAATGGCGTTATTTTAATTTATCAGTTTATTCATAAATTGCGCATACGAATAAAACAACTTTGATTGGCTCCAAACTGGAAATTTAGCAATAACTAGCTATACACATTCCAATAAAATTCGATTCATCGAAACAGAGGTCACTTGAAAAGAAAACTATTTCAAAGGCCTATATAATATCGATAAAATTAAATTAAATTCAAAACAAATTCTATTTAAATAATAGTACATTATTTTTCCTCCAACTGAAATATTATACAACTTCAAAATAAACCAATATAAATTTTAAACTCAATATTCATAAATTTGGGTTAAAATGGTATCCAAATATATAGAAATTCCTTTATAATTATATATTAAACGTTATAATTTATAAACGATTTCCATAGCAACTATTTGGAAATTCATACTAAACATCGATTACAACTATCACTAGGAACATAAAGTAATATAATGCTTTATATACTAAGTTTCATGACTAATACAACATAAATAAAGGTAGACAAACTAGAAAATAACAGATGAGGATGATGATAATGATAAACCGAGTTATCTACCAATCTTACCAAAGAAATGTTCCACTTTACGTAAAATTTTATTGAATTTCTCTCTCATGTAATGCTTAAGAATATTTTTGCTTTCTATGGTCTTCTTTTGATTTATACTAAGATCTTTTGGTGGTTGGACAGGCTGAGAGATCGATATATTCTAAAGAATTTTCTTCCTTTCCTTCTTCCTCCGCTTCCTCCTTGATTTCCATTGCTTCTTATTCCTCTTCTTATTCTTCTTCCATTTGTTATTAATCAATGAGCCTTTATTCTAATGAGCGATTCATATGTGTCAAACATCACAGTATTTTGCACAAGATGGATATTTACAATAAAAAATGTTTTTTTAGGAGAAAATTCTTCTCCTTTTAAATTTACTTTGGAAAACTAAAAGACACGAGTAAGATATACTCCATGAAAGAGAATATATTCATGGATTAAATGATAAATAGGATTGAATTTATCAAATATGACATATGCCCAATTTATGCCGTTGTAACAACCCGTATTTTTCGATAATGTGTTAAGACGAGAATCAAGGCAGAATTTAATTTTAAATTCTGAATCAAGTAAAACGGGCTATGCCATTGCGTTCGTCTCGGAAAAATACGCGAAATAGAGTCTGAGTTTTCGAGAATCGGAGTCCGTATGACCAAGATATGGCCTCGCGAAGTTTCACGAAAAATTCCCAAATTAAAGTATACTTAATTAAGTGAAATGGGTTGCGCAGAGAAATATATATATATATTGATATATATATATATATATATATATATAATTGAAAATTAAATAAATAAATATGCAAAAATGTTCAAAACAGCGAATTGGGAGAGGGGAATAACCGAACCGGCCCATTTTTGAGGTCGACCCGAGCTCGCTGGGTCGACTAGGGGTTAATCCAGGGTGTTTGGCTGTCAACCCGTGGGCCGATTCGCTCAAATGCAGATTTTGCATTTGGATGGTTCTCATGGTTCATCTTTAATCTAAAGGCCCTAGATGGTTCCTACACTTGACTTCTTCCCCAAGACATGCTTTGATGGCTTGGATTGAATCTAGGTTTAATCCTATGGCCTAAAACACTTGCCTAATCTATAAATAAGACCCTAACCTATCCTAAACCCTCATTATTCACTCATGTAACTAAACTATGGCAAAATTTCTACTCTCATGGCCTCCACTCAACTATCCTAGCCTCCACTTCATTCCTATGAGAGGTTCCATGATCATGAGAGTGTTAGAGAGTCCCTATGTTAGTATGAGAGCTTCTCAAGTTAATTTCAAGGCAAAAGCTTTGATCTTTGTTCTTAAAAATGGTGTTTTTAGTGGTTTGGAGCATCCATCTTTGGGTTTTTGGGTGATGGCATGCATAGGCTTCATCACAAGCTTTAGTTTAATCGATTTAGGCCTTCATAACAATGTAAGCCCTTCCCTACTCTTAGATATTAACTATGAAGTTAAATGTTCATGTTGAAAGTTTGGGTTTGATTAATTAGAATGATGCATGCTATCATGTTATGCAAGTTTATGAAGTCATTATCTTGATCTTATGAGCTAAAAGCCACAACCTTTATGTTGAAATGTTGCATTATGCAACATGAGAATCTTCATAATCATTATGTCAACTTGCATATGAAGTCATAATCCGTATATGATGATATATGCGAGTTTCTAGCCATCATTCCATGTCTTTTGTCACCATGATTCGCTTATGTGCCAAGTTTGGGTTTATGCATGTTTTTGAGGCTTAAGAATGTAACATGCAAGCTAATGAACACATTTGTGCCTCATTTGCCACCATGATTAACTTGTGGCTTAATACCCATTTTTGTCATTCCTTTGCCAAGTCTCTTCTTTTAATCCATTACGTTGTTGCGAACGTATATGCAAGTTTAAAAGCATTGGGTTATGTTATGGGTAATTTCTAATGACATGAAAATACAACTTGAAAACATGACTTGAAATATAACATGGAAGTTGACATGTAAGTATGCATAAAAACATAAGCTTGGGAATTTACCTATTAAGTTAGGTCTACCCATTGGGAATTTACCTATTAAGTTAGGTCTACCCAATTGCTTGAAAACTTGACTATGACCATGACACTAGACTAAACATGAAAGTGGCCAACTCGAGGTTGGGTTGAGTTTGCAACGTAAAACTACCCGGAACCGACCGGCCTAACTAGTAGTTGGTCATGCTGTGCTTGAACCCGAGGTTAGACCAAGTTGTGGTGTAAAGCTACCCGGAACCGACCGGCTTAACTAGTAACCACAACAAAGTCTAATGTGAGAGGTTGGGGTGCATTAAGTAATTAATGCCACATGATAGGGTTAAGTTAATTTGATTAATGACTCTTAACCAAATATGAAATAGGTAAATGGGTTAAGTAAATTGGTTAGGCTAATGATACTTAACAAAACATGACAAGGTTGGGTAGGTTAAGTGATTTGATTTGCCTAATGACGCTTAACCATTTTTATACGACTAGTGGACGGGGATTAAATTAACCAACACTTAATCAATCCAACATGATAATTTGGCAAGGTTAAGTAAGTTTTCTTAATGACACTTAACCATACAAGATGATTAGGGGATGGGGTTAAGTAATTTACGCTTAACTAATCCGACACGGTAATTAGATGGGGTTAAGTAATCCACACTTAACTAATCTAAACACGGTAATTCGATGGGGTTAAGTTAAACACTTAACCAATTTAAACTCGGTAATTCAATGAGGTTAAGTAACCAATACTTAACCAACTTAACGTGATAATTTAATGGGGTTAAGCAACTTATACTTAACCAATTATACATGATGATTTGATGGGGTTAAGTAACTTACACTTAACCAATCTAATACGTGGACTTGATAAGGTTAAGTCACAAGACCTTTTTAGAATATACTTAACCATTGTAGTACAATTAGAGGATGGGGTTAAGCCAACCTATACTTAACCAATCCGACTCGATAATTTGATGGGATTAAGATAATCTATGCTTAATCGATCTAGCAAGATAATCCAATAGGATTAAGGTAAGCTAGTACTTGACCAATTTGACTTGATAGGGTTAAGTCATGAGCCTCTGGGTACACTTAACCAACTTGTGGGACTAAGTCTTGAACTTAAATACTTAGCCAATCTTTGACGTGATTCGTGGGCAGGTTAAGTCATGGACTTGAATGATAACACTTAACCCAATAGACAAACCCCAGCTAGAAGAACTAGGTAGAAAACCGTGGTTGATCAAGGATAACGGGAAAGGAAGCTAAGTGGTAAACCTTAGTTAAGGGTAACTAAGTAATAATTCTTAGCTAAGGACATAGGACTAATTCTCAAAACGATGAGTAACCTGATACAGTAGGTCATCGCTTAGTATACGAGGGGGAGCAAGTTATCTGACTTGGATAAAAGCTCCAGCGCACTGGGTGCCGAAGTGGAAGCTTCGGGGGACGTGAGGATATTCTTGGGATCCCTCTGTGGGCTGCCAGGTAATTATACTAGGCCCATGAGAGGTTAAGGTCTGCGTTAGAAGGACCAAGAGTATTCCTTGGTTGCTATGCGAGCAACCTAAAGACTGGGATGGATTAGCGTGGAGTCGACGATTCTTGTTTTTGCCCTGGATAGCGCATCGCCGACTACCTACCATCTTTAGTCAATCGTGTACGTGCGGAAAGGCAGGGAACCCCCAACAGACCATGTGCTTGCTATCGAGTCATGGGTGAGGTTGGCCCGTAGGAAAGTGGGCTATAGTGGGGCCGTGGAGTGGTTCTTATACATGATTTTTCTTGGATTGCCTTTCAGTAGTTGAGGGAGGGGTCACGTGGGACCATAGCCACGGGTACAAAAACAGACCTTGATATCTGCATCGGCAGACGATTTAAAGCTCCCGACCGAGTTCCATATTTCTTGATTTGCCCTGGCACGGAACTCGGATGGCACATTGGGGAACATGTGCATCTAGACATGGAAAACGATTCACGATACATACGTGGGATCAAGGGCGCGGTTGATGGGTGGCGTAATCCCTAGTGGTCCTAGGTGGCCAAAACCCAAACCGAGACACGGAAACGTTCATTAGGTAGCATAATCCCTAGCGGTCCTAGGTGGCATAAATCCTAAGTGGACGCGCGATAGTTCATGGTAAGGAAACACAACTAGATCAAGGGTTGCAGTCCAAAAACAACTTCAAGGATAAACCGTTTACATGGGAAAGCCCGTACAGCCTACGGCAAAGAACTGAACTTATACATGGAAAGAAACATATGAGTTGAGTAACCTATATATGCAATATATTAGGTTGACATGGACCATTACACGACTTTTGAGTGAGGGTCATTCTTGGTTAACACATGACGGTGGGGATACTAGTACGGTAGGTGCCGAGCGGATATACAGGATAGATGCCATGGGACGTTATACGCGATAGATATCTTGGGATATTATACTTGATAGAAACCTGACAATGTGATACCTTGTTTTATCTTGACATCGTAGTTTATCACGACACCCTAGTTTATCTGTGTTCAGTAGTTCATCCTGTTATTTTGATTTAGCTTATCTATCTTGTTATCATGTTTATGTTCATCTCAGTTTCTCATGTCAGTTAACTTTACTAGTTTTTATACTAATAGTAGATAGGGCTTACTCAGTCTTTTTGACTGACCTGTTTTGTTTCGCCTCTTTTCTTCCGTTTCCCCCTCCCTCCCCCAGGTTACAGGGAGGAAATACTGTTGTTTAGTTCGGACTTCTTCTGCTTGAAGGTCATCATGGATGGCTTGGATTTTTCTTGGCTATGGCTACTTTACTGCTTTTTCTTGGGGAATAATTTATGAAAAAGTCTTTATGCTTCTTTATTATTGCAAGACAGGTTTTGATGTACTCTGATGTAAAAGGCTTTAGACCTTATTTATTCATGTTATGAAAGTTTGATTTTACTTCCGCTATTTTATATATGTTCTGTCTTGTAATATTTCTGTGCATGTTTACCAATAATACTCCTCCAAACCTAGTGCATTCCCTTTGTGAGTGACCCTAGCGGAGGTGGGGTGTAACAGCCGTAGTGACCAAAAAGAGCGAAAAGAGCTTTGCAAACTTTAAGAGTTAGGTAATTATAAATTCTCGATCTTGGAGTAATAAATTAGAACAAAAGAAGAATTACAATTTTTAATTTAGGATAGAAATTGTTACTTTGAAACTCAAAATCTTTTTCATTTTCAAAATTGTGATGGAAATCCCTCTATCAGTTTCATTGATTTGAAATATGAAAAGATTGGTTTATTAAACTTGTAATCAAGAATTTGGCCTAAAAGTTTGCAATCTAAAATGATTTGTGTTCTTTCAATGCTAGTCCAAACTTGATTATCATTTCCATCATAAAAATTTCCATTCAAAATAGAATAAAACATTTTGATAAGACAAGGATAACAAAAAAAATCTTTGTAACTTGCATCAACAAGCGTAAGAGCAAAGTTATCACTAAAAAAGGAATCAAAACTCATAAAAGGGAAAATAATTGGAAATGACAAACCTATCGGGATGGACTTCGCCATAATTTGTTTATTTGATGAAGGTGTGCACAGACTTTTGGTCATAGTAAAGATGAGTTTTGGCAGCCTTTGTGAGACTTATGGAGGTTGGAGGGTTTGACGATGAAGCCATTTGAGTTGTACAAAGATAAGAGTTTTGATAAAGAAAGTTTGAACTTGAAATTTGATGACAAGAATGGATAAATATAAATCATATAAACAATTGAATATGCACATTTTCTAGTCAAAAAGTTGTCTCTTAATGACATAGAAATTAGTGAAAATATGAGGGAAAATTAAAAATTTAAACGCAGGACTGAATCTAAAGAATCTAGCATACATGTCGACATCAAGTTTAGGGACACATCGATAAGTCTGTGTACTTTTGTACAATTTAATTCTTCTCAAATTTTTGTTTACTTGTGTGAATAGATGTGTGTGTGTGTGTATGGTTTACTTACCTCAAAAATTAGAAACTTATTTTTATATTTATAAAAATACTTGTTTGAAATTAATTTTAAACTTTAAATTTTAAAATTAACTTAAATTGAATTAAAAATTATTTTGAAAAATTGATTCGACCAATGAAATCAATCAAACTAAACAAGGTAACCAATAAACTTAAAATTTTAATGTAAACCTGTACCTATTTTAGATCCAATCTTCATTTCGTCTGAATGGTATATTGTTATGAAGCACATGTTATCCATTTCTGTGCTAGAACCGCTATTGCTTAATGAGTTGTTTGAATTTGGATTATCTAATGTTGTAGTATATGCACTTTTTTTTTGTAGATGAATAGGTGTTTAGTGCAGCCTTATACGAATAGAACTGTAGTACATGTCTTGGTTAATCACACTTGTCATATTTGATTTCAATTTACTATTATTTCAATTCCCCTGATTGTCTTTCTACATATCATGAATTTTCTGAAGTTTCTTGTCATTAGTGTTATCTCCTCATCATCATTATCTGAGTTTGGTCCATGAGTAATTATATTGAATGTTACCGATTTCGTTTTGACTTTCTTTCTTTCTCTTTTGCTTAGTGTTTGTGATTCAAAAGACATTAAGTTGCCAATTAACTCTTCAATTTTAGAGCATTAATATCATTATCCTCTTCGATTGCTAAAGTTTTATGATCCAAATTAAGAGCGAGTGAATAATTTTTTTTAGCTTGGTCTTCTTCGGAAAAGTTTTTGCCTAATTCAATGAGTAAATGAAATATATATTGAATTCTACTATACATGTCAGAAACTGAATCATTCAGATTTATTTTGAATAACTAAAACTTATTAGTTAACATGGGATTCCTAGTTTATTTAACTAAACCAGTCCCTTCATGAGTAATTTGCAAAGTTCTCCAGATTTCATATATAGACTTACAAATAGACATCTTATTAAATTCATTTCTACCTAGTGAACATAATAATATATTCATGGCCTTTTGAGACGACCCCAAACCCCGTAGTGACGGCGACAAGGGTAATCTTTGGAATATAACACATAAACAGATAATAGCAGAACAGAATAAAACAAATACACCAGATAAGGAACAAATAACACACTGGATAAACGTAATCATCAGAGTTACACAGTATACAGGATCATACTTAGTACAAATACAGTTCAGCTATACATAAATGTCTATAGCGGAAAACAAACATAATATGTACAATAGGAGCTGAACGACATAAAAAGAGATAAATGATAGAATCCATCTTCAGCTCCAGCTATCCAGAAAGAGCCTGCTAAAACCTGAACACAAGGCTGCCCATGTAGAAAAAGGGGCACCCGAGTTTGCAAGTGAAACATACTACGTGTCAGTCATGGGACTGGTATGAGAAATCTACTTAACACATTTTATACTATGGCTAATCACATGACCGCGCCACTTTCGCGGAACGGGTTTACTCCATTGGATTGCTAGTTCTTTAAAACAACTAATTCTTTTAAACATCGCAATGCTTTTTATAAAAATGAAGCCATTATAAGACTTAGTTCCCATCACACAATGGAGGATAGAGTTTTTACCTTATAATGGACAAAATATTCTTGATACGAATAAAACAAAAGAATTTGATATTATTACTAGTGTTTATATATTTCAAAAACAATTTGAAATCATAAGTATCAATCATAGACGGCATTAATGCCCCATACCGCTAGGTCTCCATATATAGGTATACAATCAAAACCGCACAGTCACGTATTTGGGAATTGGATTTTCCATCATGAACCAAGGCAAAAGATAGTCCTTACCGACTTCGAGACAATCTAGCCCATGTCTCCGGAACAGCCGCAACTGCCCCTTGGATCGTCAGGGCCGGTCCACATGGAGTGGATTATAGTGCCTGAACAATACGTTTCCCCGCCCTTTAGGGCGTAAATGAGCCAGCGAATGGCTCCATCGATCCTGGATCGACCGATATATCTGAGGCGCCTCGCAACAACAACAACCACATAGATGAAAATAATATAAATGTCAGCCAGTTCAAGCACTGACACCACCTCTAGCTAGAAGGAAACGCATGCCCTCCCTGAGGTCCTCTCCCGTTTCTGGTTCATACCGGGGTGTGAGGCTCGCGAATTCACGTTATACACAAAGCTACGCCACACAGGCGGTGTTTTGATCATTACCACAAGACTTTGCTTTTCAACAGAAGCCTTGATCACTGCATCTTAGCATGCCACACAGGCAATTCACACCGTGCATCTGATGGCTATCAATCACACAGAATGAATTCCACTGTCGGACACACAGTCCATTTACAAGTCCGTTCCGGGTCTGAACGAAACCGGAGGCACAATATACCTCGCATACCCATCGATCTCCACGTACGTCTGGACGATCATCACTCATTATCCATATTTCGGGATGCCTCCCACTCAGGACATCAGTTACCATCCAACCGAGGTGAAGATCTTCGGTCTTCAACCACCGTCTTCATTTTCGATTTCTTATCGTCGATTCAGTTATTCAGAATGGGATAAACCCGGTCTTTTTGAGCAACTCGCATATATAAATGACAAGTGTTATACAAACACAACATACGCCTCATTCCAATTCATTAGTCACTAACCGTCAATCAGTAAGAGAACGATTTCCCAAATATTGACCCCGAAGGCCGAAACCAACATCAGATCAAAACCCAGGAAACCATTAGACTTAGCTAACCTTCAGTTAGTTTCTAAATTTCACATTCCATATCGTTTATAATATTTTATAATGATTTATCACTATTTTTATTTATTTATTTAAAGCCAATTTATTCAAACAACGCTTTGGGCCATAACGCGGCCGTAGCGCTGTTTTTCTTCAGATTTGATTTACACATATCTAAAAATCTAACTGTTGGATCTTCACAAATTTTAAATCATTAGAAAGATCTTTACAAAATGAATCCAACGGTTCCAGTTTTGGAAAAATCCGACGGTCGGATCTCCCGGTACACTCGTTTGAAGTTTCAATTTCAAAATACGAACTGTAGCGTCGTTATTCGATTTAATTTAATTATATTTATATATATATATATATATAAATATATTCGATTCTGACGCTGTTTTTCTTCAGATTTGAATTAAACATTCCAGACAATCCAACCGTTGGATCTTCACAAAGTTGGTGTTGTTGGAAAGATATTTCCAAAGCGAACCCAACGGTTTCGGTTTCGGGAAAATCCGATGGTCGGATCTCCCGCATTGATCGTTTGAAATCACAGTTTTAAAACACGAACTTCAGCTTCGTTATTCGATATATTTTAATTATATATATATATATATAAATATAATCGATTCTTCGATTTCAAAACCATATTCTTTTCAAACATTTGGTAAAAATGATATTTTTATCCAACAGGCATTTATTCCGACACTTCACTATTTTTAACGATTCATGTATATAGCAAAAATGTGATTTTTATTGTAAAACAATTTATTTCAAAACATGACTATTTTATATAGTTCATATGGATGATAAAAATAGGATTTTTATTATAAAACAATTTATTTTAAAACACGATTATTTTATATAGTTCATATAGATGGTAAAAATGGGATTTTTATTATAAAACAATTTATTTCAAACACGAATACCATTCAACACATGAATTTCGAAATAACGAATAAATTTCTATTCAACACATGAATATAGTTTCAACACATGAAAATAATTCTAACACATGAATATTATTCAAAATTTCAGCAGCATAACGGCAGGGTAGTTAAAACCGGGGTCGTCCCTAGTACAGCTCCTCGCTCTACCTTAAAGCCTCGCGGCTTTTGACAATGGGGATTTTATGCATCTAGTTTGCATGCAAGCGGCATGTATATTTCTTTTCATTTCCACAAACTAATCCTATGTGGTTTCAACCAAATAATTCTCAACCACAAACGGGTATTTTTCAACCACGATCAATCAATTTCAACCATAAACAATTCTAATCAACCATTCGCTATCAATCAATTTTCATACCAATCACAACCAATAAATATCGTTCATGGTTTGTGGACAAGGGGCGTATATATATATATATATATATATAAGTATATCACTTCCATTTCAACACATATATAATTTTTACAATGCATATATAACTTATACATCGAACGTACAACTTATACAACGCTTATACATGAGGTGTACAACGCTTATATAACTCATACATCGACTATATAATTTATACATCGTCGTTTTCCATATCGTTTATAGTTCAGAAATCTCACATTGGGTTCCATCCACCAAAAATAGCAGAAGGCTCAGAAAAATATGCGGTCTCTTCTAGAATGTAGAAGACGTCCATACGAGTCCACTGTCTCTTGTTTCACTGAATTTTTTCAAGAAATGAAAAATATATGATTTTTACAGTGTAATAAAAAACTGTAGCGCTTTAAAGTGCTATAATATAGTTAAAAATAGTTTTAGCCGTTTCCTCACTAATTTGTTCAAAACTAGATTTGTAGTTTCCGCGAAAACCGAGCAGCGTGGAGACGATTGGAGGGTACCACCTCGTCGGCTTTGGAGAGGGCTTTCTAGCGATGGGGGTCTTGGCCAGTTCGATGGCCTGTGGAGGCGGTGGCGGCGCTCCTAAGTCGTCGACTTCCTGGGCGTCGTTCTCGACGCTGGCAAGGAGAGAGAGGGCAGGGGTTGGTCGGATTTGAAGGGGAGGAGGAGGGCTTTCAATTTTGGTGGTGGCGGGGTCTGGCGTGGACGGTGGCGGCCGCGATTCGGTCGGGAAGTTCGGAGCTTTCTCCATCTTCGAGAGGAGGGTTACGGGGAGAGATAAAAGTGAATGGCCCATCACGTTTTTTCTTTAATTTATATATTT
Source organism: Allium sativum (assembly GCA_030737875.1). Classification (NCBI taxonomy): domain Eukaryota; kingdom Viridiplantae; phylum Streptophyta; class Magnoliopsida; order Asparagales; family Amaryllidaceae; genus Allium; species Allium sativum. The sequence goes on from CM060926.1 coordinate 23,418,140, forward strand.
TTAAATTTCGAAAATTCCCCCTTTCATACACGAACTCCAATCCAAACCCAATGATTGTCGTCGCCAGCATTTTACCCCCATTCCGAACACAATGGGATATATTTCGTAGGCCCGTTCAACTGTTTCAGTCAGTTTTCCTTCAAATTAAAATATAAAACATTCAATATTTAATTTGAACGTACATTTCAATTTGCCGGGGCCACATACTGATTCGAAAAATTCCAGAAAAATAAATCTAGCTATGTTTTGACGATACCATCCCAACAAAACTAGTTTCGTCGAATTCTGAGACCGTTTGAAAAATGGCCCTTTTCTGGTCGATCCAATTTAATAGAAATCGACCAAACACATTTTCCTTTGCCACGCTCACATACTAGCTTCAAAAATTATGAAATTTGAAACCTAGCAATAATTTAACATCCTGGATCCAACAAAAGTGTTTTCGTCGAATTCCAAGGTTGTTTACAAAATGGCCATTTTCACGGGCTATATAAACTCCATAGCGACCTTTCTGAAAATTCATTTGGCCATAACTTTTGCTTCCCGCTATGGAACTTCGATTTTTCAGATTCATTAGAAAGTTATTCACTAATAGATTTAAATATTTTTGGTTTCACTCGAATCCGTTTTGTTTTGCACCCGTACAGTCAGTCAAAGTTTGAATTCAAATTTTGAAACTACCGCGCCATTTCAGGCCTTGTTTATAATTAGAAATAATTATATTTATTTTCAAATGTCGATTCAAACTCACTTTTCATCGTGATTATTCAAAATATTTATTTTAAATATTTAAAATCCACTAAAATAGCCAATTTAAAGTTTTAAATTAGTTCAGATTTTCTGGGTCGTCACAATCTCCTCCACTTAAAACTTTTCGTCCCCGAAAAGGAAAAAATTCAAAAGTGGTTTGATTTATTAACTCTACGTTCAGTCTGGCTTCCATTTTCCAACTTTTCAGTTTTTGAGAATTTTCAAATTCTTCAAAAATTTGGCTAACGTCCGGAATTTTCGAAAAATTTCACCATAACCTCCTTTGTAGGTACCCAATAAATCCTATAAAGCATACACATATTTATAGTGATATATTCTGGTGTTTACAGGGGAGCGTGTATAGATAATAACTCCAGAGAATAAATTCTCGTCACCCTGTCAAAGCCTGAGGGAGTGTGTATTTTTAATTGCTCCAGAGAATAAATTCTGGTCACCTCGTCCCGTGTGGGAAATAAGTAATCCATGTGTCGTATCTAATAACTAGAGAGACGTGATTATTGTTAACTCCAGACCCGTGTGGGGTTTTTATTAATCTAGCAATTTATCGTTACAATTTTATATGGTCCACATTAGTCATCAGTTCAACTTGTAATATATAGTCATCGCCATACGAGCCTCTCTCTCGTATGGTAAATCTTCAACCTCGTCACACAAGCTTCAAATGCTTATGTGGTACATGATGAAGTATGTCTATCTTCAAGAAGTATGCCATGAAGCGTAGATCAAAATTAATTGTTACAATCCTATGGCGACATCTACTATTACACACAGAATAACCAGCACTCCGCATCCAATGGCATTCACAGGAGTTGATATAATATATTTCGCATCCAACTCATTAAGGTTTACCTATTTGTAAGGCACACAAATAAAATCTTTACTCAACAGCTAATCCATATACCTGTTCAAATATATATAATGAACATGTATATATTTCTATCTATTTTTAAATCAGTTCAGTGTGTGATTTAATCAAATAAATTCTACCATTCATTCTCTTATTGATTAAATTATCTATCGTTCTAATAATTTAATTAATCAAATCCACTATCACACAACACAAACAACAAGCAATTTGTTTTTAACTTTTCAAAATCATACAAATTAATTCATACACTGTAACACCCCGTATGTTGAATAACTTGTTATAATATAAATCAGGGCAGAATTAAATTTTAAGATCTGAATTAGGGGAAACGGGCTATGCCATTGCGTTCGTCTCGGAAAAATACGTGAAATAGAGTCCGAGTTTTCGAAAATCGGAGTCCGTATGACCCAGTTAAGGCTCGAAGAAGTTTTCAGAAAATTCAAATTTCGAAAACAGATTTCAAATGCAGAAATGGAGCTAGGCGGGAAAATTCCCGCCACACCCCAAGTCGACTGGGGAGTCGACTTGGGAGTCGACACCACAAGACCCAAGTCGACTGCCCAGTCGACTTGGGAGTCGACACAGGTGGCCGAGCCAGTTTGGCCTGGGTGCACTATTTTGGCTGTTGGGCTGTGTTTTGGGGGCTTGTGACGAAATCTGATGGCTCTAAACTAATCTAGTGTTAATCTAAGGGCCTAAACTACATCCTAAATCTATAAATACACCCTAAGACTACCCTAATTCATACTAAAAATAGAAACAAGGCCGTCATGCCGTCAAAATGCAACTTAGAAGGAGCCTCCATCAAATTTTAGAAGAAGATAGCTTCTCAAATCAACTTCTAATCAACTCTAGCAACTTAATCTTCTTCATAGGAGTGCTAATCAACAAGTTGTGAGTTTCTATGCCTTTAGCAAGCAATTTCTAAACTAATTATGATAGGATGTAATGAGGTTATGGTTATGAATGTGGATCAATCCAAGTTATGTTATCATATGCTATGTGCTCATGATGTTAGTTATGCAAGTTTTATGCTATATGTCCATGACGCTGGTTATGCAAGTTTTAGGCTATATGTGCATGATGCTAGTTATGCAAATCACTATGATAAACATTGATCCATTATGACACCATGTTATGCAAGTTTGGTGTTTGATTATATGCAAGTTCATATATGACATGTTATGCAAGTTTGGTGTTTGATTATATGCAAGTTCATATATGACATGTTATGCAAGTTTGGTGTTTGATTATATGCAAGTAACATGTGCAAGTTTACACCTTTGTATGATATGCATACATATGCAAGTTTACCCCTTTGTATGTCATGCATATATATGCATGTTTACCCCTTTTTATGATATGAGTAACATATGCAAGTTCATCCCTTTTTAGACCTATGACATGTATGCAAGTTTATCCCTTTATGATAGGTCTATGACATGAACATCTATGCAAGTTACCCTCTTTATGACATATGTGATTCATGCAAGTTTGGGTTGATTATTTATGCTAGTTGGGTTTGATGCTATGGTCATATATGCAAGTTGACACCTTTAAAACCCATGTTGATGCTAAAGTTATGTTAAGTTGAACCCATTGTATTTGTGATGAATCTTCCCTTTTAAGTATGTCATGTTAGCGTATTACGTGGGGAACAATGGGGTTAATATTCATGTTAACAAAATTGTGGTGACATTGGTATGATGTTGCATACCATAAGTGGATGGACATAATTGAGTCAATTATGTACATTATTAAATTGGAATTAATTAGGGAAAAATAATTCAAAGTATGGGGGTGATCAATAAGGTGTAATTAATCGACTAAGACACGAGGTTGGACCCTTTTGTAGCATAAGACTGCCCGGACCCGACCGGCAAATCCAGCGGCTACAAATGATTGGCCCAATGTGAGAGGTCTTAGGCATAAACTAAATATGTGACAAGTGTAAAGACACGAGGTTAGACTCTGTTATGGCGTAAGGCTGCCCGGACCCGACCGGCAAATCCAGCTGCCATAAAAGACAGTCTAATGTGAGAGGTCTTTACAAAGGTTACGTTCTTGATCAATTAAGAAACAATTAACCAGATAAGCATGTAGTGGGGCATGAGGGGTTAAGTGGGTGCCTTGGGTGGCATGTGGAAATCTAGTGGTTTCCTTGGGTGGCAATAGAAAATACGATTAGAATACTTAACCAAAGTTGAAACATGTAATTAAACATGATTAAAGGGTTAAGTGGGATACACTAGAGGGAGCAAGCTTAGGTGGGTAGCTTGTGGGGGCCCATTTCAACCAGTAACCCATATGTATCTTTGTGGGCTCGACCCATGTCGAGGACGGGACATGCGTACTGGGCTTGACTATAAGAGGCCAAAACGGGTTAGCGGGGGCAACGCAAGTCCAACGGGTTTCATATGCGTGTGTGGACCCGGGCTGGTAGGTAAGAAGTTGTTGCATCGTGTAGGTATAAGCCGTGCATCAGTGTTGGTATCGGGTTGCCACTTTGGGGAATGATACACCCCACTGTGGGACCAGCACGGATATCTACGTTAGAGAGCCGATCGCTTGGGGAGTAGTGGGTACACCTAGTTGAGATAGGGGCAGACGACACCTATGTGGTCAGCTAGGGGTACACGAAACTACTAGTCAAATTTTCTAAGTCCATGGGTGGGATCAACCTTTAAGTAGGAATGACTGGTGTGGTGCAGTGTAGTAATTATACTTGGGTGGGTAGATGCGTCTTTACCGTTATCTTCGTTCTTTCTATGTCTAGTTGGCTGCTTAGTGTAGTCGTTTATCCCCAGTCGTTACCGTACCAAGTTTATATCATACCCTAATTACTTTAATGATTGTATTGTTAAAGTTATAGGACTCGCTCAGACTTATGTCTGTCCCCGTTGTTTTTATGTTTTTCCCAACCCTCGGGTTCTCAGAGTGGGCCTAGCACTAGTGGGCTTTGATCAGATTGCTTTATCTATCTTTTGGAGCTTGGACCGTTGATGTAAAGCTCAGCTTATCTTTTCTATTATGGCTATTAGTTATGTAGTGGGATTATGTACTTATGTTTTTATCAGGATGGATATTTAGTACTTGACTCTTGTTTTATGGTTTTGTAACCAAACATGTTTACCTTCTGCTGCAATGAAATGATGTTTTAGTCAACAAGTATTATTTATATCTGTCTTGTTGTAATTTTTCTGTTCTATATTCACTTAAAATACTCCACCGAAGTTAAGGCATTCCCTTAGTGAGTGACCTTAGCAGGTGTGGGGTGTTACATAAACTCTTTTTAAATTAACCAGACTATAGAATTAAAAGTGCACATCCATGGAAAGAAAATAACAACAAAGTAGAGAACTAAATGATAATGCAAAGTATGGTAAATGTACCTTTGCACCGGAGTCAATCAGAGATATCCACTCGACACTTAGGATAGGCTTTCTGAATGCTCTCCTCAGTTTCCCAAGTATAATCTCGCGGATCTCCCTCCATTGCACTTTGACTAAGTGAACCTTCTTGTTCCTCAGTTATTTGGTTTCTTTGTTGATAATCTTTAGCGGCTCTCTTATCATAGCTAATACTAGAGTAATTTCAATATCCTGTTGTGCGGCTTCTTCCACGATCAAGTCTGGATCATGAACGTGCTTTCAAAGTTGAGATATGCGAAATACATCATGCACCCCAGGCAACCAATCAGGCAATTGAATTCTATAAGCGAGAGTTCCATTCCGTTCCAGAATAGGGAATGGACCAATAAATCTGGGCTCCAACTTCCCAGTTTTGCCAAATCGAATCACTCCTCTCATTGGAGAAACCCTTATATACACATAATCACCAACAGAAAAAGCAAAATCCCTTCTTCTTGGATCAGCATAGCTCTTCTGTCGGCTTTGAGTGGCAAGTAACCGTTTCTTAACGAAATCGACTTTGTCGGCAGCTTCACAGATCATATCGGGTCCCAATACAAGCCTATTACCAGGTTCGACCCAACAAGCAGGGGATCGGCACGGTCTACCATACAATGCTTCGAATAGTGACAACGTCAGGCTCGCTTGGTAGTTATTGTTATAGGAGAACTCAGCCAAATGCAAATGGTCTTCCCATGATCCACCAAAGTCAAGAACACACGCCCGCAATAAATCTTCCAGTATACGATTCACCCTCTCAGTCTGACCATCTGTCTGAGGATGATAAGCGGTGCTCAAGTTCAACTTCGTTCCTAGTTCTACTTGAAATGCCTCCCATAATTTGCTAGTGAATATTGGATCTCTATCACTAACTATACTGAGTGACACTCCATGTAGCCTAACAATTTCCTTGAAATAAATCTGCACCAGACTCTAAGCAGTTCGGTTCGATCTGACAGGTATGAAATGGGCGGTCTTTGTGAAGCGATCTACGATCACCCACAATCATTTCCTTTCCTGGTTCTAGGCAAACCGTCAATGAAGTCCATGGAAATATGTTCCCACTTCCAACCTGGAACGTCCAGCGGTTGCAACAATCCATCCAGTTTCTGTTGGTTGCTTTTGACTAGCTGGCAAGTAGGGCATCGGCTAACATATATTGAAACGTTCCTTTTCATAGCCTTCCACCAGAATGTTCACTTGAGATCGTTATACATTCTGGCTACACCTGGATAGATACTCAGCTTGGACTTGTGACACTCGGCCAACACTTCCCTTTTTAACTCGGGGATGTTGGGAATACAAATCCTTCCTCCCAATCTCAGGGTCCCATCATTATCTATTTGAAAACACGAGGGTTCGCCTTTCTGAATCCTTTTGATCATATCCTTAATAAAATTATTATCTTTCTGAAGAATAGATATTTTGTCAATCAAGGAAGTCGTAATAATAAAGCTGGCGATCATTACATTCTTTCTACTTAGCGCATCGGCCACGACATTGGCTTTCCCTGGAGTGTATAGAATCTCAAAATCATATGCTGCAAGGAACTCTAGCCAACGTTCTTGCCTCAGATTCAAGTCTTTCTGGGTGAACAGATACTTTAGCGACTGGTGATCTGTAAACAGTTCGAATTTCTCACCCAGAAGATAGCGTCTCTAGATTTTCAAAGAAAATACTATAGCCAACAACTCAAGATCATGAGTGACGTAGTTCTTTTCATGTGGCTTCGGCTGACGGCTAGCATAAGCAATCACTTGACCTCTTTGCATTAACACTGCACCAAGGCCTTCTCTAGACGCATCTGTCCAGACTTTCAAGTCCTGATTGCCGTCGATTATCGTCAACACTGGAGCCGTTGTTATTCTTAACTTTATCTCCTTATAAGCCTCCTCACATTCCGGAGTCCACTTGAATTTTGCGTGCTTCTTTGTCAGCTTTGTTAAGTGACCAGATATCTTCGAAAAGTCTTTAAAGAACTTCCGGTAATAACTAGCCAATCCAAGAAAACTTCGGACTTCGGTGGGAGTACTAGGTTGTTTCCAGTTTTGAATAGCTGTGATTTTACTTGGATCCACAGCAATCCCCTCTTTTGATACTACGTGGCCAAGAAATTTCACTTCATCTTGCCAGAATATACATTTGGAGAGTTTAGCTTTTAATACATTCTTTCTCAGAATTTCTAGAACCTGCTCCAAATGTTTTTCATGTTCGGCCTTTGACTTAGAGAAGATTAGAATATCATCAATAAAGACCAGAACAAACTTATTCCAGACTCCCCTGAATACTCGATTCATCGCATCGAGGAAGTAAGCTGGAGCGTTACATAAGACGAATGACATTACTAACCACTCATAGAATAAGTCGAGACCTCTGAGTGCTGTCATAGGAACACACTCTTCGACAATACGAAGCTGATGGAAGCCTGTAGCTAGATCCATCCTTGAAAATACTTGTGCACCATTCAGACGATCCAATAAATCATCGATTCGCGGTAATGGATATTTATTATTTATTGCCTGCTTATTCAAGTCATGATAATCCACACATAGTCGCAGAGTACCGTCAGACTTTGGGACAAACACCACTGCTGCTCCCCAATCAGAGAAACTAGGCCTGATCAGACCCTTCCATACAAGCTGTCGAGTTTGATTGTCTAATTCCTCTTTCTCTTTCAAGGTCATTCTACGAATAGCATGCACTATTGGCCTTGCGTTCGGAATCAAAGCGATCTTGAAATCTATTTCTCTCTGCGAAGGTAAGCTTACAACTTCTTCGAACACATCTGCATAATTCTTGACGACAGGAATATCTTTTATGAGGCCCGAAATATTCTCCTGACTACAGGGATACTTTTTATTTGAGCAGGAGAAACATCCAACGCTTCCTAGAAGTCTTTTCTACCAAAATTCTGACCTTCACAGGGAATGGTTATATAATCTCCTGATTTAATCTTGGCCCTAATGACTCTGTCGGCGCATTTAACCTCAGCTTCATATTTGGACAACCAGTCTAACCCCAAGATAAGATCAAACTCTGTAAAATTCATGATGACCACGATGGTAGGGAACCGATAATGAGAAAAAAGAAACCGGCACCCCACTAACCCAATTGAGATCGAGGGAACCCCCAACCGGATTATGGACAGTCATTGGTTCTTTGAGCTTCTTCAAATTAAAATCCAGTTTCTTAACTGCATTCTTTGCAACAAAGCATCACGACGCGCCGGTGTCAAATAGTACTTTAACTGGGATATCTTTGACAGTTAGCGTGCCTTCTGAAACATCTGGCCTTTCCTGAGCAGACGAAGATGCGGGCACTTCTACCACTTCATTTACCTAAGCCTCTTTGGTTGCTTTTAACAGCCGGCAATCCTGCTTTACATGGCCAAACCAAAGGCAAATGCTGCATTCTCTAGTCTCTTAAAACTTTCTCTTTGATTTAGATTCAATCTTCTTTAGTTTCTTTAAAGATCTGCATTTTCCCTGCAAATGCCCTTGCTTATGGAAGTTATTGCATACGGCGGTCGTTACTGGTTCTTTCTCAGATCTGGCCCTTTTCCGATTGACTTCGGGCTTCTTACTCACTTCATACATCGTACTGGCCTCAGGATGATCAGTTTCAGACTCACCTTTATTACTAGAACTGACTTCCTCTTCGTCGCGCAACATACCTTTATTATGGAGATCTTCATACTAATAAGCCATATAAATCATTTCTGAAAAAGGAAGCTTCACATGCCCCCATTACTTTATTCTGGTACTTTCTTTGAAGCCCGTTAATAAATCTCATATTCTTTCTCTTCGTATTTTGAATTAGATGAGGAGCAAAGTGAGAAAGTTCATTGAATTTCTTATGATATTCTGGAATGGTCATATCTCCTTGTATCAGATAAGAGAATTCATCACATAACCGCTCAGTTGCTTCAGGAGGAGTAAATCTTTCACTGAAAACCTCTTTGAATCTATCCCAGGTGATATCACCTTCTGGATTATCCTTGATGATTGTTTCCCACCAGATTAACGCTTCTTCTTTGAGTGCCCAAGATGCTACTAATCTTTTCTGCTCATTCCTCAACTGGATACGTTCAAAAATTCTTTCAATAGAACTCATCCAAGCTTGAGTTTGAATTATAGATTCATTGCCCGAGAATTGTGCTCCGCCCAGATTTCGATATCTCTTTAATAAAGCCTCTAGATCTGGTTCTGCATTGCTCCTGTTTCTGACACTCATTTTCAAGTACTTCTGCAAATAGCAGATCAAGTGTCAGGTCACAGAAAAGGTATTTCAAAACATGGAGACATATACTTCAAATGTAAATGTGTCTATTTGGGTGTTATTTCATTCTGCTTTACTCATACTAGGATATTACTGATCCTATCTGTAATGACTTATTCGTTCTAGAACACTACTGTTCTATTTCTGATGAGTTCGTTAAATATGTTATATTCCAAAACTAAGCTTAACCAAAGCTATGGTACCAGCTGAGATGACCCCAAACCCCGTAGTGACGGCGACAAGGGTAATCTTTGAAATATAACACATAAACAGATAATAGCAGAACAGAATAAAATAAATACACCAGATAAGGAACAAATAATACACTGGATAAACGTAATCGTCAGAGTAACATAGTATACAAAATCATACTTAGTACAAATACAGTTCAACTATACATAAATGTCTACAGCGGAAAACAAAAATAATATGTACAATAGGAGCTGAACGGCACAAAAAGAGATAAATGATAGAATCCATCTTCAGCTCCAGCTATCCAGAAAGAGCCTGCTAAAACCTGAACACAAGGCTGCCCGTGTAGAAAAAGGGGCATCCGAGTTTGCAAGTGAAACAAACTACGAGTCAGTCATGGGACTGGTATGAGAAATCTACTTAACACATTTTATACTATGGCTAATCACAGGACCACGCCACTTTCGCGGAATGGGTTTACTCCATTGGATTGTCAGTGCTTTAAAACAAGTAATTCTTTTAAACATCGCAATGCTTTTTATAAAAATGAAGCCATTATAAGACTCAGTTCCCATCACACAATGCAACGCAAGCCGGAGGATAGAGTTTTTACCTTATAATGGCCAAAATATGCTTGATACGAATAAAACAAAAGAATTTGATATTATTACTAGTGTTTATATATTTCAAAAACAATTTCAAATCATAAGTATCAATCATAGATGACATTAATGCCTCATACCACTAAGTCGCCATATATAGGTATACAATCAAAACCGCACAGTCACGTATTTGGGAACTGGATTTTCTGTCATGAACCAAGGCAAAAGATAGTCCTTACCGACTTCGAGACAATATAGCCCATGTCTCCGGAACAACCGCAACTGCCCCTTGGATCGTCAGGGCCGGTCCACATGGAGTGGATTATAGTACCTGAACAATACATTTCCCCGCCCTTTGGGGCGTAAATGAGCCAACGAATGACTCCATCGGTCCCGGATCGACCGATATATCTAAGGCGCCTCACAATAGCAACAACCACATAGGTGAAAATAATATAAATGTCAGCCAGTTCAAGCACTGACACCACCTTTAGCTAAAAGGAAACTCATGTCCTCCCTGAGGTCCCCTCCCATTTCTGGTTCATACCGGGGTGTAAGGCTCGCGAATTCACGTTATACACAAAGCTATGCCACACATGCGGTGCTTTGATCATTACCACAAGACTTTGCTTTTCAACAGAAGCCTTGATCACTGCATCTTAGCATGCCACGCGGGCAATTCACACCATGCAACTGATGGCTATCAATCATACAGAATGAATTCCACTGTCGGACACACAGTCCATTTTCATGTCCGTTCTGGATCTGAACGAAACCGGAGGCACTATATACCTCGCGTACCCATCGATCTCCACGTACGTCTGGACGATCACCACTCATTATCCATATTTCGAGATGCCTCCCAATCAGGACATTAGTTACCATCCAACCGAGGTGAAGATCTCCAGTCTTCAACCACCGTCTTCATCTTCGATTTCTTATTGTCCAGAACGGGATAAACCCAGTCTTTCTGAGCAACTAGCGTATATAAATGACAAGTGTTATACAAACACAACATATGCCTCATTCCAATTCATTAGTCACTAACCGTCAATCAGTAAGAGAACGATTTCCCAAATATTGACCCCGAAGGCCGAAACAAACCGTTGGATCTTCACAAAGTTGGTGTCGTTGAAAAGATATTTCCAAAGCGAACCCAACGGTTTCGGTTTCGGGAAAATCCGATGGTCGGATCTCCCGCACTAATCGTTTGAAATCATGGTTTCAAAACACGAACTACAGCTTCGTTATTCGATGTATTTTAATTATATTTATATATACATTTATAAATATAATCGATTCTTCGATTTCAAAACCTTATTCTTTTCAAACATTTGATAAAAATGATATTTTTATCCAACAGGCATTTATTCCGACACTTCACTATTTTTAACGATTCATGTATATAGTAAAAATGTGATTTTTATTGCAAAACAATTTATTTAAAAACCCGACTATTTTATATAGTTCATATAGATGATAAAAATAGCATTTTTATTATAAAACAATTTATTTCAAAACACGATTATTTTATATAGTTCATATAGATGGTAAAAATGGGATTTTTATTATAAAACAATTTATTTCAAACATGAATACCATTCAACACATGAATTTCTATTCAACGAATGAATTTCTATTCAACACATGAATATAGTTTCAACACATGAAAATAATTCTAACACATGAATATTATTCAAAATTTCGGCAGCATAACGGCAGGGTAGTTAAAACTGGGGTCCTCCCTAGTATGGCTCCTCGCTCTACCTCAAAGCCTCGCAGCTTTTGACAATGGGGATTTCATGCATCTAGTTCGCACGCATGCGGCATGTATATTTTTTTTTTCATTTCCACAAACTAATCCTATGTGGTTTCAACCAAATAATTCTCAACCACAAACGGGTATTTTTCAACCACGATCAATCAATTTCAACCACAAACAATTCTAATCAACCATTCGCTATCAATCAATTTTCACACCAATCACAACCAATAAATATCGTCCATGGTTTGTGGACGAGGGGCGTGTATATATATATAAAAGTATATCACTTCCATTTCAACACATACATAATTTTTACAACGCATATATAACTTATACATCGAACGTACAACTTATACAATGCTTATACATGAGGTGTACAACGCTTATATAACTCATACATCGACTATATAATTTATACATTGTCGTTTTCCATATCGTTTATAGTTCAGAAATCTCACATTGGGTTCCACTCCACCAAAAATAGCAGAAGGCTCAGAAAAATATGCTGTCTCTTCTAGAATGTCGAAGACGTCCACACGAGTCCACTGTCTCTTGTTTCACTGAATTTCATCAAGAAACGAAAAAGATATGATTTTTACAGTGAAATCAAAAACTGTAGAGCTTTAAAGTGCTATAATATAGTTAAAAATAGTTTCAGCCGTTACCTCACTAATTTGTTCAAAACTAGGTTTGTAGTTTCTGCGAAAACCAAGCAGCGTGGGGACGATCGGAGGGTACCACCTCGTCGGCCTTGGAGAGGGCTTTCTGGCGATGGGGGTCTTGGCCAGTTCGATGGCCTGTGGAGGCGGCGGCGACGCTCCTAAGTCGTCGACTTCGTGGGCGTCGTTCTCGACGCTGGCGAGGAGAGAGAGGGCAGGGGTTGGTCGGATTTGAAGGGGAGGAGGAAGGCTTTCGATTTTAGGTGGTGGCGGGGTCTGGCGTGGACGGTGGCGGCCGCGATTTGGTCGGGAAGTTCGGAGCTTTCTCCGTCGTCGAGAGGAGGGTTACGGGGAGAGATAAAAGCGAATGGCCAATCACGTTTTTTCTTTAATTTATATATTTTTAAATATCGAAAATACCCCCTTTCACACACGAACTCCAATACAAACCCAATGACTGTCGTCCCTAGCGTTCCACCCCCATTTCGAACACAATGGGATATGTTTCATAGGCCCATTCGACTGTTTCAGTCAGTTTTCCTTCAAATTAAAATATAAAACATTCAATATTTAATTTGAACGTACATTTCAATTTGCCGGGGCCACATACTGATTCGAAAAATTCCAGAAAAATAAATCTAGCTATGTTTTGATGATACGGTCCCAACAAAACTAGTTTCATCGAATTCTGAGACCGTTTGAAAAATAGCCCTTTTCTGGTCGATCCAATTTAATAGAAATCGACTGAACACATTTTCCTTTTCCACGCTCACATACTAGCTTCAAAAATTATGAAATTTGAAACCTAGCAATAATTTAACATCCCGGATCCAACAAAAGTGGTTTCGTCGAATTCCGAGGTCATTTGCAAAACGGCCATTTTCACGGGCTATATAAACTCTATAGCGACCTTTCTGAAAATTCATTTGGCCATAACTTTTGCTTCCCGCTATGAAACTTTGATTTTTCAGATTCATTAGAAAGATATTCACTAACAGATTTAAATATTTTTGGTTTCACTCAAATCCGTTTTGTTTTGCACCCGGTACAGTCAGTCAAAGTTTGAATTCAAATTTTGAAACTACCGCGCCATTTCAGGCCTTGTTTATAATTAGAAATAATTATATTTATTTTCAAACGTCGATTCAAACCCACTTTTCATCGTGATTATTTAAAATATTTTTTTTAAATATTTAAAATCCACTAAAATAGCCAATTAAAATTTTTTTAATTGGTTCCGATTTTCTGGGTCGTTACACCTTTGAATTACTTAATGTAACTACCTTTTAATCAGCAGCCCATTTTGCATTGTTAGTTTGAGGTCCACTGTACTCAGTCTGTGTAACATTCCAACTGCTTATTCATATTGATTATAAATGAATTTTCATCCTATATCCCCAATATGTCTAATTACTACCATTAAAAAGTAGTGGTCCGGCAACAGACCGACCTTCTACAAATGAACTAGTGACAGTGTTGACATTACAAATGTTTGTAGCAATTTAAACTTTTCAAAAATCAAATTACGATATTTTTGAAAAATAATGCTTTAATACCAAATGAAAGCGATGCGGACTAAGAAACTTAAGGTTAGGTTAACAGCAGAAGGGGATGAGTAGTTTTTTCTTAAATTGGTGATTCTTTTAGATTTCTTTTCCTAGATTATGAGTATATACACAGAATGATCATAGAATCAAATGAGTAAATCAAAATGCAATAAATAGAAAAAGAAGTAAAGGAAAGAACATGCCAGAAAATTTTATACTGGTTCAGAGTTACCCTATATCAAGTTCTGCGCCGCGTATGGTCTTTATTAATATCAACAATTACCCTCCTTGATTTCAAGGCCACAAGGAGATACCCTCCATAATACCGACCTCTGTCCAGGCCAATCTGATTTGTGGGCCAAAGATCCTCATCCAATTTGATTTATGGGCAAACAAGTTACACATATTGCTTTAGACGGGCACAATAATACCCAACATGATTAGGGCTACCTTGTCAGACCCTTATAGATTTCAAGTAGTTTGTACAATGAATGCAGACACAGATCTTTAAATCTTGAGTACAATTGCTCATATAACTCTAGTTTGCACTTTTATCTTGATAGAAATGGAGAGAGTTTGATGTAGAATCAAATTGGAAAAGAAACAACTTGATTCGGGCATAATTCGGTAGAATATAGTTATAGAATTTAAGATTTTCAAGAGAGGAGCAAAGAGAGTGAAGGAATATAAAGGAAGTTGCCAATCTCGTTTCTGGAAGGATATTTATAATTGTGAAATTTTATGGAAGTTCGAAGTAACTATGCGAAAAGATACCTCTTTTAAATTTGAAAATATACTTTTATATGTCAACATGTATAAAACCCTTATATCGACATGTTTTAGTTAAAAAAATAAACTAGTTTGTTTTGAAATTGTTTTGAAAATATAAACATATACATATAATATTTTGAAAGCTTGTAAAAATATTCAATAATAGTAAACACATAAATTAAACATAGTAAAATGTAAGATAAATTGTTAAAATTATTTAAAATAATTCAAGTAGAAGTATAATAGAACTATATAAAATTAATTATAGGAAACTAAAGATTATAAATATTAAAACTATAAAAGTATTAGACCATAGTTGTTTGATTTTAAAAATAAAATCAAAGTTCTATGCTACAATTAAAATCTTAAGTAAAATCGAAATCTAAAGTATAATATAAAAATATAAATATAAGTATCAAATCAAAATATATTTATACAAACAAAAGTATATAAAATTGAAAATCAAAGTATAATTATCGAAGTGAGTATGAAATCAAATTACATTTAAAGTAAAGTAGCCAAATCCAAGTGAGATCAAAATATGAAGGTATAAATATTTAAATATATTAAGTATAAAAATATTTCAAAGTAATAAAAACATCTTTTTAAAACATATTTGAAAGGACTATTTTAAAGTCAAAGGATATTTGAAAATATTTTGAAAAGAGATTCGAAAATTCCTTTTGAAATCATTCTGAAACCATTTTGTGAATAAATTTTGAAAATAAGAATATTTTTGGAAAATCATTTTGTAAAGATGGGAATTAGATAAGTGCAATCCGAGTTTAACACAATTTCTAAGACTCTATAACATTTTAACTCTTAAATCTTGAAACACACGACTCTTCATATTCTTAGATCAAAATTATAAATCTTCACTCTTGATATTGTACAGTCTTGATTATCAATTACTTTCATATCAAGTTATCAATCAACATTAAACACAATATATATATATATATATATATATATTGGATAATGATTAGTACATGTTAATTGTAAAATATTCATTACCCGAGGTTGTTATCATCAAAACAACCATCCATGGTACTAACATAAAATATCTATATGGAAGAATAGTACGCTTGCCTACATCTCATGATTGATCAACATCTTCATCACCATCAAGCTACTCATTCTACTCAACCAAATCATTGATAAGCATCCCAAGGTAATAAGAGGGAACATAAAACATCGAGTCATACAATAGCATGGTGTGAGCGATAAATGACTATTAACAACTATATTACAAAATATGATACTAGACAATTTCAGTCTCACCCTAATCTGTCCCGACAGCCAAAGAGATAGCAGATTATTAACTAACCGGAAAATATATTCTGGCATTGTATCGAACACCACGTATGCAATAGGTTAACCAACCTCAGATCAAGCAACAGCTCTTGGATAGACCGATCGAATAGCACGCCATCGGCTACAGGTCGGGCAGTGTTTCAGCCGAGGGTCGCACATGACAAAAGCTGCTCCGGTGCTCGCTCGAGCAATTGTTTTTGAATGAAGAGGTCGAGAAGGATCACGTCCTTTGGAGTCAAGCACCTCCACCTATACGGGTCGTACATCACATTGAGGGATCGTTGGTCCGCTGAATGGAGGGGTTATGCATCTCTATTGTGCGAACCATATGTTGGTCAGTCGCTCATTCCATGCTCAAGCTTTCCGAGGACAAGCCACTTTCACATGAACTCAGTCGAGCAAACTTGCTCGTTTATTACCGATCGTTAATCCTTTATGTAGCGGTCAAGCAACATTACTTATGAACGAGAAGTTTTGAGAAGTAGAAGAAATAAACAAAGAAAAGTGGTATTTTGGTAATATTTATCCCTACCTATTGGAATGAAGACAAAACCATATCCATGGCAGCACATGGACAAGGCATTACCATGTTAAAAGAGGCAGGGCATGTTCATATGTGAAGGGTCCACTCACTCATCAATCATATATAAAGCAGGTCGCTTGCACATAATAATCCACAGACTCGCCCGCGCAACAAATGGAAAGAGCTCGTTCGTTCAGGTCTTTTCCATCTGGTCCAAACTTCTCCTATAAATACCTTCTTTCACAACCACCAAATGGACCGATTCCTTCACCCCGAAGGGCTGCCGAAATTACTTCTCCTTCATTCTCAAGCACTTTAAGCTCTCTTCAAACTCCATTAATGGCCACCAAAGCTGCATACCATAATTACGACTTTTCCATCTGGTCCAAACTTCTCCTATAAATACCCTCTTTCACAACCACCAAATGGACCGATTCCTTCACCCCGAAGGGCTGCCGAAATTACTTCTCCTTCATTCTCAAGCACTTTAAGCTCTCTTCAAACTCCATTAATGGCCACCAAAGCTCACTTCATCTTCCTCCATCACCAAATGGACCAAGTCTCCTCCTTCCTCCATTTGAGATCAATTCAAGCTCTCTCCATCCATCTCCAAACCGAGATCCATCATTTCCATCATCTCAAGCCTCATTCAAGTACTCTCCCATTGCCATTAATCATACTCAAAGCTTCGATTCACATCTAAACCGTCATGGACTCTTCGTTGATCCTCAAAGTGCTCAAACCATGAAGCATACACTCTCAAGCCCTCCGCATTCAAAGGATCCAACCACTTCCATAATGGAATAGAGAGAATCAAATTGTTAAAGAGAGAAAAGTCATTGTAAAAGAGAGAATGGGAAATAATGAGATGTATGAGATGATGAACTTTGTAAATCTCTCACATGATAATGAAATGGCTTCCAAAGTGGACGTAGACCTTGTCTACATCGAACCATTATAAAAATCCTTGTCCATTTACCTACTTTTTCCCGCTTATATTTCGATTGTGGCTCCTTTTAATTTCTAACCATATCGATGAAGTACAATTTACATACCGTTGGTGTTGAACCATTTTTGGTTTAAACATTTTGATGCCTACCGTGGGGCCGTGTTCGCATTCCTCTCCAATTCAAGAGCTTTGCATTGAAGTTTTAAGCCTACTTATACCATATATTCTGTAAGTCTAAGATCTAGCCCAATCAGTGATCTCTCTTCCAAATTCAAATCCATTTCCGAAATAATGGCTAAGTCAAAAATGATCGCAAGTAAAACCATTGGAGCACCCAACGACGTTGCTAACAATGAAAATACACCGCTCGTAAACCGCTTTGAGGATGGCTAAAACTCAATAAGTGGAGCAGGGGTGACTAGAGCCGAACTAGAAGCCGTCGTCTCTAACTTGAGTCAACGCAGGGAAGCTTCTTATAAAGCTTTGATCGATGCCAATAAAAATTTGATGGAAGTTAATAAAGATTTAATGGAAAAAATGAGTGCTCTCCTAAATGCTCACGCAAATCTCGCTCCTCCTCCAAAAATTCATGACAATCTTGAAAAGAATGCAAATTCATCTGCCTTTGATCATCATCATAACGCCAACATGGAAGGATTTATCGATGAAGGCAATACTAACATCGAAGACTCAAGGTTAAAGGCCAAAAACCATTCCAGTCGAAATAACCAACGAGTTTCAAGTCCCGTTACCGGAGCACCTTCCCATGATGGAAGTAAAGGACCTAGATCCTCTAATTGTGATCGCTCGCCATGAAGAGCATCCGGAAAGGAGATCGAAGTCCGCTCTTCGAAGCGACACAACTTGAAGGAATATATCACGAATATGGTAAAGCAAATCATGGAAGGTAACATGGCTCGCATGGATAGTGAAAGAGAATGGGACTTCTCGCTTAGCAAAAATCCATTCACAAAGAGGATTCGAAAAGTAGAATTCCCCAAAAAGTTCACTCATCCTACTCTACCTCCGTACAATTGAACTTCTGATCCAAATCACTTTCTATACAAGTACAAGTGGCATATGAACGCAGCCATGGAGACGGATGAGATCAAATGCTTATGCTTCCCTCTCTATCTTGAAGGCGTCGCATCATTATGGCTCACAAGATTGCCAACCAAATCCATCGACCGATTCGATGATTTGAATTTAAAATTCAAAGACCAATTCAAGCTGCAAGCTAGTAAGGCTAAGGACGTTATTTCTCTTATGTCAATGAGGCAGAATCTAGGAGAATCTGTCAAAGATTTCCTCAAAAGATTTGATGATGTTGTATCCGAAGCAGGAAATCCTGAACCCCACATGATCTTAATGTCTCTAATCAGTGCTATAGATGTGAAAAGCGAATTCGGTAGATGGATTAAAATGAAAGAACCGAACATGCTTGAGAAATTCTATAAAAAGGCTGAGGATTACATGAGAGTCGACACTATTCTGTACCTCTTCAGATTATTGATGCTTACCCTCTTCTTGAAGCTCCCAAAAATGCAGCTACCTAGTATAATCAGAAGAGTAATCAGGGGAAAAAGCGCGCCAATGATGGGAATGGTAACAAGGCTGCTAAGAAGTCTTACCTTTTCAACTCATCAGAGCTGACGCCCTTGAATGACACTCCTGAAAATATCTATCTTGCAACAAAGAATTCTGAAGAATATGTTGAGCCAACTCCGATGCGGATAAGCAACAAAGCAGCAAACTCGGGGAAATTCTGCAGATTTCACAACCCGCCTGGTCATAACACCAATGAGTGCCGACACCTAAAGAACCTCATCGAGGAATTAATCAGGAAGAATAGGCTGCAATAGTATGTATCCTTCTGCAACTCCTCAAGGGCCTGAGGCATCAAATAATCAGTCTGATCCAAGCAACAGAGCTTCTGCTCAAATCAATCCACGACCGATCATCAACTAAAGATCAATGATTGGTGCTCCAGTTTCAATGGCCCAGAATAAGCGATCAACATCGCGATCGCCACCGCTTTACTTCCTGCTCTATTTCTGCTTTAGTTCATGCTTTACTTCATGTTTTACTTTCTGTTATACTCAAAACTTCTTGTAAACAGTCTGCAATAATCTATAAGTGATGCACTGAACATTAGCTCTACGACTAAGAGCATATCCGTTCGAATGAATTTCTTGCTTGTAACATTATATGTCAGATAAAAACTTACTTAAAGAATGATATCATATTACAGGCCATTTGTCGAGCGCTTGTTCCTATAACATCATGACCCCAACAACGCTAGTTCAAGTGCCAAAAGCTGTAAACATCAAAATGCACAAATGCAAAATAGAAAAGCACCGCCTTGAAAATCGAATGAGAAAAGTCGTAAAGATCCAAACAACGAACAAGCGCCATGATAAACAAATATGAGAGTTGTAAATTTCGTCAAAGGGGCGTTTCTCCAAGTGAGAGGTTCAAAGCCTCAGTTCCTAAATCGGAATAGCCTGCCAAGTCAAACATCCGACAAAGGACTGATAGCTACCCCGTGAAATGGTATAACAACAACCCAATCCATTTGCGTAGCATCTAACATATCAGATGTGAAGAATAAAACCCAGTTGCGTAGCATCTGACATATCAGATGTGAAGAATAAAACCCATTTGCGTAGCATCTGACATATCAGATGTAAAGAATGAAATCCATTAGCGTAGCATCTGACATATCAGATGTAAAGAATGAAATACATTAGCGTAGCATCTGACATATCAGATGTGAAGAATGAAATCCATTTGCGTAGCATCTGACATATCAGATGTGAAGAATGAAATCCATTTGCGTAGCATCTGACATATCGGATGTGAAGAATGAAATCTATTTGCGTCCCATCTGACATGTCGGATGTGAAGAATGAAATCCATTTGCATAGCATATGACATATCGGATGTGAAGAATGAAATCCATTTGCGTAGCATCTGACATATCACATGTGAAGAATGAAATCCATTTGCGCAGCATCTGACATATCGGATGTGAAGAATGAAATCCATTTGCGCAGCATCTGACATATCGGATGTGAAGAATGAAATCCATTTGCGTAGCATCTGACATATCGGATGTGAAGAATGAAATCCATTTGCATAGCATCTGATATATCAGAGTGAAGAATGAAATCCATTTGCATAGCATCTGACATGTCGGATGTGAAGAATGAAATCCATTTGCTTAGCATCTGACATATCAGATGTGAAGAATGAAATCCATATGCATAGCATATGACATATCAGATGTGAAGAATGAAATCCATATGTGTAGCATTTGACATATCAGATGTGAAGAATGAAATCCATTTGTGTAGAATCTAACATATCAGATGTGAAGAATGAAAACCATTTGCGTAGCATCTGAGATATCAGATGTGAAATACAAAAAACCGAAGACCTCCCATAGCGGGGGCACATACATAAAGACCTCCCCTAGCGGGGGCACTAAATCCAAAGTCCTCCTCTAGCATGGGCACATTCATTAGACCCCAAGTCCTCATCGAGCAAGGGCACAAAATACAAAGTCCTCCCCTAGCGAGGGCACCAAACATAAGACTTTCCCGAGCGAGGGCACAATGATATAAAAGCTTCTCCGAGTGGAAGTCTCAAACTAGTCAGATAAATCGAAATTCCTACTGTGTTGACGAACCTTAGGGACTCCATACATGTTGGAAAGCTCAAATAGCTTTAACCAACAAAGTAGAAACCTTTAGTGCATTAACAACATTCAAGGAAACTTAACAAACTAATTACACAAAAATTTTGTGACTTGTGATGACCCACAGAGCTAAACAAAATAACTTTGTATAAGCACGTTATTCAATTCCCCGTAAGTCATTCTTTAATGATTGACTAATCTGTTATTGATGTGGATGATCAATAACAAAGTATAAGTCCAAAATCGTGCAAGTGCTTGTTTGATTACAGAACAGGTGCAAATTCGAAGCATGACTTGCTATAGCAAACAAAAAGCCATAACTGTATATCAATACAAATGGTATTAGCAAAGTTCATTTCAAAGCCCGAATTTCTCGCAAGCGAAAAATACAAGCTTCGAGGGGCAAATGTTAACTAACCAGAAAATTTATTCAGGCATTGTATCGAACACCACGTATGCAAAAGGTTAACCAACCTCAGATTGAGCAACAGCTCTTGGATGGACCAATTGAACAGCATGCCATCGGTTACAGGTCGAGCAGTGTTTCAGCCGAAGGTCGCACATAACAACAGCTGCTCCGGTGGTCGCTCGAGCAATTGTTGTTGAATGAAGAGGTTGAGAAGTGTCACGTCCTTTGGAGTCGAGCACCTCCACCTATCCGGGTCGTACATCACATAGATGGATTGCTCATCCACTGAATGAAGCGGTTATGCATCTCTGTTGTGCGAACGATACGCTGGTCGTTCGCTTATTCCATGCTCAAGCTCTCCAAGGACAAGCTGCTTTCACAAGAGCTCAGTCGAGCAAACTTGCTCGTTCAATACCGGTCATTCATCTTTTATGGAGTGGTCGAGCAACATTACTGATGATCGAGCAGATTTGAGATGTAGAAGAAATAAACAAAGAAAAAATTGGTAGTTTGGTCATATTTATCCCTACCGATTGGAATGAAGACAAAACCATATCCATGGCAACACGTGGACAAGGAATTACTATGTTAAAAGAGGCAGGGCGCGTTCATATGTGAAGGGTCCACTCACTCATCAATCACATATAAAGCAAGTCGCTCGCACATAATAATCCACATACTTGCTCGCGCAACAGATGAAAGAGCTCGTTCGTTCAGGTATCACGTTCCTGCTTATGAAGTGCCAGCCTAGCGCCAATTGTAAAGTGCGCTCCACTAGCTATCCAGTGGTAGATCCATAAATAAGTGCACGAACGACCCAAACTCTGCATACCATAATTACGACTTTGCCATCTAGTCCATACTTCTCCTATAAATACCCTCTTTCACAACCACCAAAGGGACCGATTCCTTCACCCCAAAGGGCTGCCCAAATTACTTCTCCATCACTCTCAAGCACTTTAAGATCTCTCCGAACTCCATTAATGTCCACCAAAGCTTACTTCATCTTCCTTCATCACCAAATGGACTAAGTCTCCTACTTCCTCCATTAGAGATCGATTCAAGCTCTCACCATCCATCTCCAAACCGAGATCCATCATTTCCATCATCTCAAACCTTGTTCAAGTTCTCTCCCATTTCCATGAGTCATCCTCGAAGCTTCGATTCACATCTCAACCGTCATGGACTCTTTGTTGATCCTCAAAGTGCTCAAACCGTGAAGCATACACTCTCACGTCCTTCGCATTCAAAGGATCCAACCACTTCCATAACGGATTAGAGAGAATCAAATCGTTAAAGAGAGAAAAATCATTGTAAAAGAGAGAATGGGAAAAAATGAGATGTATGAGATGATGAACTTTGTAAATCTTTCACCTGATAATGAAATGGCTTCCAAAGTGGACGTAGATCTTCTCTAGATCGAACCACTATAAAAATCCTTGTCCATTTACGTACTTTTTACTGCTTATATTGCGATTATGGCTCCTTTTAATTTCTAACCATATCGATGAAGTACAATTTACATACCTTTGGTGTTGAACCATTTTTGGTTTAAACACAGATAATAAATAAACAAAATATGCTACTCTAATAAGAATAGAAAATATACTGCATAGAAAAGGAAAGAAGAAACTGAGAAACACCTTTCTTCTTTTGATTCCTTAATCTCCACTCCACTTCAATATCCTAAGCTGATAATTAACCAAGAAAAACGAGAGCGAGAATATCCATATAACAATAGAATTCATCAAGCAGAATCATATCTATCACCTTTTAAATCCTTGAATACAGTGATAACCTATATGACCATTTTTGTTTATGTCTGGAGCTAATGGAAAACCTTGGTTCTAGTTGAACTTTCTCCTTTTTGGATATGTAGCCCTATTTGGGCATAAAATCTCCCCATCTGAGCAATCTAGCGTACATGACCATTGCTATCGGTCCTTATAGTCGTCCCCACAATACTACATACCCAACTTTGAGGCCGCACAACTCTAGGACACTCAATGATTATTTGGCACTCCCAAATATAAGAGCCGTCCATAAATCCATCTGCATATTTGAATCCCACCAAACCAGTCCATTTTTCCGTAGTCTTGTTCCATCCCGAGCTGTCTGTCAAATACTCCTTCCACCACTCCCATCTGAGTTCACATTGAAGAGTCACAACTTCAACGGATCATAACGACCATATCATAGAAGCAGTCAACAAACCAAAAAATCTAGCAAAATCCTGATAAAGCCTTTTTTCACCAACATGGATCACACCCCTTTCTGATGTGCACTAATGTATTGATATCGATCAATACTCTGTGGATCAGCATTGGTCCATTTACTTTAGCATTTTTGGCCAAGTCACTCAATAAATCTCCTCACGCCTCCTTTTAGTGCCTCTTAAACAAGTCGCTCCCATTTACAATGAATCCTTGCCTTCCACTCCTCTTCTAGTCCACCCATCCAATTCCAGCTACATGCCATATCCAATACTTACTGAACTTTCATGGTTGCTTCATTATGGTTCCACTATACCACTAGAGAAGTCGAATCACTCCTTGACCCTTTTACATGGATTGGTAGCGGCCTATGCCTTATGGAACACAACTAATCGATGTACTTAAAATATTCTTCTCCAATATTCTTGTGGCCTTCTCGTCATCCTCCACGGTCTGTTCTCCAAGTTTCATGCAAATCTGACAAACTTTGGTATCAATATTCCCCGATCTTCATCCTCGGTCCTAATTCAAGCTAAATAACAATCAAATCAATAACATACTATTCGAACATTCAAACAGTAATTTCAACCAATTTCAATTATACAAACACATAACCACACAAAAACATGGATCAATCAATTATAACCATAGATCTAACATAAGTCAAATCTAATGATGTGCTACTTACATTTGATTTAACAAATTAATCAACACTAGGTTAAATTAGGGGTTTTTGGTTTTGAAATTAACATGTATGATCAGATCTTAGGTTTAATTAACATATATGGTAATTATAATCTTAACTACAACATATAATTCAACATAGTCATACGAGAGATCACTTTCACTTACAAAAACCTTGCACAATGCAAGTGGATGTGGATCTAATTAGGACAACAAAGAAAATGCCAAATTCAATGACGAAGTGATGAGATCTAATCTTTCCGAGGTAGACCTTGCCTTTATATGATGATTTGATATGATTTGGGAAAAACTGAGATTGATGTGAGACAATTAGGATGAACAGTAGATCATAGTGAACTCTAATTTGAGAATGAAAGGGAATGTTTCTAACCCCTCCCTTCAGCGATTATTTATAATTGAGGTGGATTAGACTAATTGGCTGGTTAGTTAATTTCACTCACCGACATTACTTTAGTTCTACCTGCCAGTATTAAAAAATTAAAATTTCTCTTATACCACTGAACCATTTTATTAGTGTGACCACTCTTCAAAATGGCCAACCACCACCCTGAAGAAATGAGACTGGTTATCACATCTAATTCGATTCCCATCAAAATTTGTGACAGAAATAAAACTTTGGAGGGGTAAAAAAGTCATAAAAGGATTCTCTAAAAATCATGGATATGTAACACACCCCCATGATACCCCAAAATATTAGAATGATACAACTACTAATGAATTAAATGGAATATTTTATGACCCTCCAATGCGTAAAATATGGGTCGATACATTCTCACCTCCCCCCACCCTTTTGGAGTTTCACCCTCTAAATACCTGAACAACACCAACCAAATAAGCTACCTCACATACCTATCATCCATGAGCAACAATCCTGTAATGCAATCCAGAATCCAACAATCCGTGGCAAACAATTTCCAATCCTAATCATGTGAAATTATTATACTGCAAGACAAAATAGAACAAGTAAATAAGTATATTGGACGTACCACCCAGAAAGTTTTGGATATGCGGCTTCTTCACACTCTCCTCTATTTCCCGTATGTAATCTCTATAATCTTCGCTTCATTGTACATTATATAACTTAAATTCTTTCACTTAAGAAATTTCATGCCATTCCTAACAACTTGAAGCTGCAATTACGAGGTTTTGTAATTTCTGTCTCTGTCTCAACATCTTCAAGTTGATCTAAAGAATATACAACAGTTGAGTCATGCATAAATTTTAGTGGATAAGAGAATAAATATATTGTGCATACATGCCATCCTCTGAGGTAATTCCACTCTATGAAAAAGCTTTTCGATTCTTTCCACAATCAGAAATGGTCCAACAAATCCCAGAGCTAACTTTCATTTTCTTCTAAATCTAACAACATTCCTTAAATGTGAAACCTTAACAAATACCAAGTATCCAAATGAAAATTCCAAATCTTTTCTTCTCTTATTAGAGTAGCTCTTCTAATGATCTTGAGCTACCTTCATTCATTGCTTTATAATATCAATTTTATTCATCATTTCTCTTGTCATATCTGATCCATGCATCAAATTTTCTCCTAGCTTTAACCAACAAAAGGGTGCAGTACATGGTATTCTGTACAATGCCTCATACAGTGCCATACTAATACTAGACTGATAGCTATAATTATAGGCAAACTCAACTAGATGAAGATGATTTTCCCAAGATCCTCCAAAGTCCAAAACATATGATCTTACAAAAACTTTCTAAACTCAGCTCGCTCTCTCGGTTTTCCCATCAATCTGCAGAAGACAACCGGTACTCAAATGCAGCTTGGTTCCTAACGCTTCTTGCAAACTCTTCCAAAAATTGTTGGTAAATAGAGGATCTCTATCATTTACTATGCTATTGGGTTCTCTATGGAATCAACTGAACATATAACTCAGCCAACTTGGACGTCATTCTCGTAAATTTAACAGGAATAAATCTTGTTCTTTCGGTAAAGTGATCAACAACTACCCAATTCTATAATATCTTGCTTTGGTTTCGGGAATTCCATCACTGAAATCCACAGACACTTTCTTAAATTTCCATAAAAACACTTTTGATGGTTGTAACAACCCACTTGGCTTCTTTTGATCATCATAAACCAATTGGCAATTCATACACTTTGAGATGAATCTTCCAACATGCATTTTAATAACTTCCTAATTGTAGAATCTTCATATCTCTGTACATTTTATTGCTACTAGGTTTAAATGTCAATTTAGAATGATGGCAATCCCTCAAAACTTCATATCATAATCCATCTATATTAGGAACTACTATCTTCCATCCTTACGAAGCCATCCGTCTCGGTCAATTTTGCAAATCTTCATAACTTAGGACTCATCTCTCATCTTAATATATTTTTTGTAATCTCAATGAGCATGGTGCCTTGCTTATGGCCAGATCCAATCATTTTGTTGAGAATAAGTCTGATAGATAAACTTTCCAACTTTTTAGGTTATAATGCACAAACTGGTATGAAAATGGGATCAACAAAATGCACCACTTACCTCATTTCACAAACATAGTTCCCATACTAGCATGTCTTTTGTTTTATGCATCAACCATGACATTCCCTTCCTCGTAGTATAGACAGTACCAAAATCATATGATCCTATAAACTCCAACCATCGTTGTTATCAAATATTTAAATCATTTTGGGAGAAAATAGATGTCAATGAATTATGATCTGTAGACATATCAAATTTCACTTCTAATAGATAATGCCTTCACATCATCACATCATATACTATCACTGCTAATTCTAGATCATGACTGGGGTAATTCCTTTCGTGTGGCTTTAGTTTTCGACTAGCATAGGAAACAACTCTTTCTTTCTTCATCAAAACAACTCTTAAACTAGTACCATATATATTGTAAGACCCCGTATTTTTATAGCGATAATAAATTAAAATGCCAAGAAAACTGTATATATAATAGTATATAAATATGTAAATAAAGGAATTCAGAATTAATGGAAAGATATAGGATTATGTAATCTATCAAAGAAATAAATCATAATGGAAATCAAGGTTTACCATTTAAAGCAATAAGAGAAACATGAAACAATGAGAGGAAAAGCTCCATTAGAGCTGAAGGGGTCAACCCTGGCTTCGATGGGTCGACCCATCGGGGAGTGGGTCGACCCACGGGTCGACCCAAAGGGGGTCCAACGAGCTTCTGTGTCGTATTTTGCTGACTTATACACTTCAAATTTTTATGACCTAAAATCCGATGGACCTGGTTCTCATGTCACCCTTATAAATTTGTTCGTAGAGCCTAGTCTTATTCTGGTAAATTCTAAAATAGTGCTAAGGCTCCACCCTTCTTCTTCCTCAAATATCTCTAGAAAATAGGATAGCTAGTACTGGGAAATTCTAATTTTGGATTTGGGGAAAGAAGAATGCATATCTACAAACAGGGGTCCAGATTTTAGTCAAAATATAGTAAATTCTTGAATCCGGTTAATTTGAATTATTCTTTCTCTTCCCTTTACTACTAGTTTGAGAATTATGAATCCGTGGTTATTTAGATTCTAAATCTAGTAGGAGAGCTATGTAATGGTAAGCCTGGACCAGATTCATGAATTGGAAAGCCATTAGGTAAGTGGATTTAAGTTATACCTTTTTGGTAATGGTATAATTAACGTTTGACATTCCCCATTAATATGTAGTGTAAATCTGCCGAAATGATTAATCCACTGAAAAGTAAATCTGCGGAAATGTATAAACCTGTTCAAGATATGTGGAATAGATTGCTATTGTGTATATACATACACCTATTAAATAACTTATCAATTGGATTCTGTAAGTTATGTTACAGTGAAATTGGGAATAAATGTTGTATAAGACTTGTTTTCCATCTGCCAGAATTGGAATTTACTGTAAATGATGTAATTACGGAATTTACAATGAACATGAATATTAGTCAAGAATATTATTATGCCAAAAGTTTGTAAATGAAAATTACAGTGAAATTTGGAAGATCAAGTATGCCAAAATTTACATTAAATAAAAAATTGTAACCGCACCTGGACATGAGGTTAAGTCCAACTTGCGGTAGAAGCCTGCCCGGAACCGTCCGACAAATCTAGCATCCACAAGTGGTCGGTTTAATATGAGAGGTCAGGTACATAAAGATATATATGAATATATGCATATAACACTGTGGCGTTTGGACCAGTCCATATGTCTGAAGGTGAATAACCCAACGAGGTAGATCATTATGGTGTCATGAGGCATGATGGGAGCGCACATCCATCTAATTATTCTGCCTGTTCTGCTTGTTGTTCTAATGATATTCTGTAGGATCCGAAGGACTGGAAGGGAAGCACACAGCATTCGGGGACATGGAGGGTACTCCTGGTAGTCATCTGTGCGGTGGCAGCGTTCATGCTGTGCTTGTAGAGGTTAGGTCCGCGCGCTACTACCCGGTGAGTATACCTTGACTCCCACGATAGTAGGCAGTTAGAAGGCTTTAGGTTGGCATAGGTGATTCAATGATCATGTTGCCATATGACTAAGAGGGTTTCAACCATTTGTTTGATAGTAATTGTCGGGTGCCAGTCATCGACAGTCAGCGTGATGCGGAAAGACGGGGAGCTAAACCTACAGGCCATCGACCTTTCACTATCAAGGCTTTAGTTGCGGGACAGGCGAATTAAGATGTTGACTATTTTTCTGGGCCACGTCACTAGCTCTCATCTGTTCGCCTTTCACTTGTTGAAGGAGGGGTCTGGTGGGACCATAGCCACCGTGAAAATGCAGACCATAACATCTGTGTATACAGATATCGGAAAAAGCTCCAGATCGAGTTCCGTGTTTCTAATACAGTCATGTTACGGAACTCGGTGCACAGTAGATAATGCATGTGGATACATGCACGCCCTTTCCGGATGGTGTATCTTAAAGGTTAAGGCATCGAGTACTATTAATGATACGTACGTGAGAAAGTCTGGACACATGCATATCTGCTCTGGGTGGTGTATCGTAGACTTTAAGGCATTTATCTGAGATAGAATATGATTCGATCGAAGGTGGCAGTCAGTATGCTTACGTAGCATGGCGATGGCGGTTCTATGCAAGATATAGCGTTTTTATACAGAGATATGTACGTCATTTTGGCGTAGGATGAGGGACTGCGCATATTTCTGTGGCATTACAGGGGAGACTGTGCGAGTGTGGTACCATGGGGTGTATCTTAATGTCCTTGGGACAAGTGGAAATTATAACTCAAGTTATAATGAATGATAAAGGGAATGGAATAACTTATGTAAGGAGATAAGTTGTACTTAATTGTAAATTAAGTCATTTATAAGGACAATAATATGAAATCTACGGATGAGGACAACATAAGTTATATTTATGGAAAGGAGACTTATTAGTGAACCTTAGTTAAGAGAACTAAGTTAATAAGTAAACAATGATAAGTTGTAGTGACAATGAAAGATGGAATTATGATTAAATAGGAAAGGGTAAGGCAAATTTATATGAAATAAGTTATATTTAATCATAAATGATAAGTGACATGTTAAACAGAAAGCATGTGAATTGAGACATACTTAATTACTGATTAAGTAGAACATGTTATTGTAACCTTGAATCAAACAAGAATATAAAAAGGGATTGGGGATTATAGATCTTGGACTACAATCTAGAGAATAACATGTTGTGGGCTTATTAATAAACTTAAATGGGCTAAGTTATATGACTGAAATTAATAAGCAATAGGAATTTGTTAACTTGAATAAGAAGTCAATATGAAAGGGAATAAACAATTTAAATGGAAACCTAGTGAGGTAAAGCAAGTGTACAAAAGAATGTTTAGAAGTAAGGTCTAGTGAAACATTAAAATGAGGAGCTTGGACCAGTCCGTACGTTTGAGGGTGAATAACCCAAGGGGGTAGATCATCATGGTGTCATGAGGAACGAGGGGAGCACACCTTCATCTGGTTATTCTGTCGGCCCCGAAGGACTGGATGGGGAAGCATGCGGCTTCTTGAGGTACGTAAGGTGCTCCTGGTAGTCCTCTGCGTAGTGGCATATGTTTATGCAGTATTCTCAAAGGTTGGGTCTGCGTGTAACTACTAGGTGGGTGGGTGGGCCTTGACTGCAAAAGTAGCTTTGCAGTCAGAATGTTGTGACATGGTGACACTAAGGTGATTCAGCGGCCGCCTCAACGGGGAGGCAAAGGGTCATGACCAATATGGATAGTAGAACGTCGGATGCCCATCATCGGCAGCCAGTGGGATGCGAAAAGACTAGCGCCAAACCCAATAGACCATCCACCTTTCACTATCGAGGTACGACAGTTGAGGGGGGACGCCAACTGGATGTTTAGATTGTTTGTTCGGGGCAAGTCGCTTAACTCTTGTAGTCTTTACTAGTTGAGGGAGGGGCCGAGGTGAGGCTATAGCCACCATGAAAAACAGATCTGAAGGATATCTTTATTTTGAGGCTCTTAAAAGAGGGCCTGTATAAAAATGGAAAAGTTCGCGACCGACTTCCGCGTTTCTTGTATAGCCTTACCATGGGACTCGGTGCATACTAGAGGACGTGCGGTTAAGGAATCGAGCTACAATTAATGATACGTATATGGGAAAGTCTAGATACACCCATGTCTTCTCTAGGTGGCATATCGTAGACTTGAGGGTATTACTCTGGTATGGAATCTGATTCGATCGAAGGTGGCAGTCCGTACGCTTACGTAGCATAGAATTAACAGATATATGCGGAACGTAACATTGTTATATAAAGATCCGTATGTCACTCCGGCGTAGGATGAGGGACTGCGTATATTTCGGTGGTATTACGGTGAAGACCATGCGAGTAAGGTACCGTTGAGTGTACCTTAATAAAGGGTGAGGCAAGCTTATATGAAACAAGTTATATTTAATCATAAATGATAAGTGACATGTTAAATAGAAAACATGTGAATTGAGATATACTTAATTACATATTAAGTAGAACATGTTATTGTAACCTTGAATCAAGCAAGAATATAAAAATGGATTGTGGATTATAGACCTTGGACCACAATCTAGCGAATAACATGTTGTAAGCTAATTAATAAACTTCAATGGGCTAAGCTATATGACTAAAATTAATAAGTGTAACACCCCGTAATTTTAAAATGGGACATAAGAGGTAATTAAATAATAATTAATTATTAAAAGAAAAATTAGATGAAACAGTTTATGCCATTGTGTTCGTGTCGGAATTCTTCTTGAGATAGAGTCCGATATGCGTAAAATGGATAACGTATGAAGGGGATATGGATGAACGAAGTTAGGCAGAAAAACCGAAAATAGGCGAGAATACACTGGCGCACTTGTGAAGTGCACCGGTACAAAAATGCGCTGGCGCACCTGCCAAGTGCGCCCATACAGTGGGCAGTCCGGCACAGCATTCTGGAGTGTTATATGATGACGTGTCTTCTTCTGATTTGTGGATGACCATCTTCGAGCTATGTGGTTCTGATGATCTCCTAGTTCATCCAAAGGCTCAAATTGATCCTATACTTCTATATATATATATATATATATATATATATATATAAACCTAAACCCTAATTCATAACAATTCCTTATGATGCATCTATGCTGCTAAACTCTGAATTCTCTTAGCCGCCGCCTCAAAAACCTAAATCATATTAGGAGTTCTTCATCAACAATCAACTTTGAAGTTTAATCAACATCAAATTAGAGTTTCTGCAACAACAATGATTCAATTATCTTTTCTAATTCTAGCAATGTAAGTCCACATTATTTTCAGATCTGAATACCTGATTGTAATCTTGACATGTAATAAAATGAATCGAAGTCTATGCCTGATTGTAAGATAATCTTTCTAGATTTATATCTATCCTTCTATTGAATCTATGATTTTACATGCCTAAGAAGTTATTATATCAATTCAATCATGACTATCTTTGTTGAATGCCGGATATATAATCCTTTTCTGTTCATGATGCTATTCATATCCGATTTATATGTCTACGAGGTTATTTCTATCAGTTTATTTTAGATATGTCTTTGTTATACCTTAATTCTAACGGATCTGTAATCCTCTTAGATCCATAATGCGATATTTGACAGATCTATCATTATAATGCCTGTTTTTTATGCCTACTCTCATTTATGTCCCTTCTTTCTTCCCCCTTTATTTTATGAACCTAGATTAACCTAGAATCTAGACTAAATCTTATTATACGTGTGATTGGAATGCAGGGATATTGGGGAATAATCTATTTGGTAATAGTGGAACATAATTTGTAACTTGTGAGTTGGGGCATAATTATTATTGTTGCAAACTGGGGGTAAATTGGAATATTAAATCTAGATTGGGCAGAAATTGTAAATTGGAATATTAAATCTAGATTGGGCATAATTATTGGTTGGGACGCCAAGCATAATGTATATTGCGATTTTGGGGCATGACTATTATTGCAAATTTGGGTAGATCGGGTGTAACCTATTTTGAGTAATAACTTATAATTGAATTTGTTGGGCATAACTTGGGAATTGGAACATGACTAGTTTGTGAATTTCGGATAATTAGCATATAAAATCTAGACTTGGATATGTATGGTAAAAATGTAAATTAGCTAAAGATGAACGTGCCAAACCCGAGGTTAGATTGAGTTGCAGTGTAAGACTTCCCGGAACCGCCCGGCACATCCAGCGACCGCAACAATGTAGATCTAATGTGAGAGGTTAGCACGTTAAGCCCAAAACCCGAGGTTAGAATGAGTTTGCGGTAGAAGTCTGCCCGGAACCGCCCGGCACATCCAGCAACCGCAAACAACAGTTCTATTGTGAGAGGTTGACTCATTAATGAATGAATTAATGTTAATAAATGGGAATGGTAAGTGGTAGGGTTAAGTTAACACAAGAAGGCAACACTTAACCAATGTAACATGACAAGTGGTAGGGTTAAGTAACACAAGAGGGCAACACTTAACCAATGTAACATGACAAGTGGTAGGGTTAAGTAACACAAGAGGGCAACACTTAACCAATGTAACATGACAAGTGGTAAGGTTAAGTGTTAATGTAACATGACAAGTGGTAAGGTAAAGTTAACACTTAACCAATGAACGAGTGGGGTTAAGTTAATGGGAAACACTTAACCAATATAACATGATGAATAAACATGGTTAAGTTAATGGAAGACACTTAACCAATTACAACATGATGAATGAGAAGATTTAAGTTAATAAGAAACACTAAACCAACATGACATGACGTGTGGATGGGTTAAGTTAACTTGAATGGATGGATAACACTTAGCCAATTTAGGGGGTTATACGATTAGACCCTAGAAAACCCTAGTAACGGGGACCCATTTCAGCAGTAACCCACATAGATGTATCACGGTACCCTGAACTAAGTAGGATGGGGCATGATTACTAGGCTGATTATAAGCGGTCAAAATAGTGCTAGGTGGTGCAGCAGTGTAGTTCCAATGGAGTATGGTCATGCACGTGCTTCAGAGTGGAAAAGCAGGCACTGGGCATCAGTAATATACACTGTGCATCTAGAATTTGTGTCGGGTTGCTATCATAGGGATTGATACACCTTATGATGGGACCAGCACAGGGTATCTACACGCAAGAGAGGGTCGATTGACATAGACACAAGGAAAGTTGATGCAAGTAGGGAGCCGATCGATAGGGTAGTAAGGGTACATCTAACATTTTTATGGCAATTAGGCTCATTGAGGTAAGATCCTCATACTAGATGTACTCCTGAAGGCTACCACAATTACGGGGTTGGGATCACCTTATTATATAACATAGGATACTAGTTAGGACACTAGTAGGGGATATGGATCCTTTTTCACAGGTTATTAGTTGGGACACTAGTAAGGAATACGAATCGTTCTATAAAAGACACTAGTTGGGATGCTAGTTGCGTGGTGCAGAAAAAATAGGAAATCAGAGAAATAACCGAAGCGTATTCAGTGTATCTTACCTTGTCATATCTAATGATCATCAATTGTTGTCTTGCTATGCTTATTATCATGGTTATGGTCTGGTATCCAGTTTATTCATGTCATGATGCTTTTACCTATTTATATGTTGAAAGTCACTGGACTTACCAGGCTTTATGTGTGACTCTATTTTGTTTCGCTCTCTTTTCTTCCGTTCCCTCCCCCCCAGGTTCACAGGGAGGGAATATTACCACTTAGCTCAGTTTTCTTTCCAAGCTCGAAGATAGGCGATGTATTGCTTTGGACTCTTTTTTTCACTGTTATGGCTGGCTCATGCTTTATTAGGGAATATCATTATCATTTTATGATTCTTTATTTTGTTAAACAAGATAGATGCTTTGTTGTAAAGGGTAAGGGTGTTTTGGTGTTGGAAAGCAATCTTTGTACAAGCTGTTTTACCAAGTTGTTGTTTTATCAATGAAGTAAAGTCTTATATATTTTCCGCTATTAAAATTTTGTCTGTTTTGTAATTTATCTATTCTATACACTTATGATGCTCCACTGAAGTTAATGCATTCCCTTTGTGAGTGACCTTAATGTAGATGGGGTGTTACACGTGGTATCAGAGCTGAAGGTTACCAGAACAGATAAAGGATTTTGAAACCCGTTTTCAAAAGCATTTTTATAAAGAAATATGTTCAAAAACATGTTTTACAGAAGCGTTTTTCAAGAGAAAAGTATTGTTTTTAAAAGGCATATTCCCCAAAGCCATATGCACTATCTTTCGATTCTCTATTTGAATCTCTTCTTCCTTTCTTTTTGCCATAGTTTCGTAGGCATACGGCACATGTCGAGGGAAAAATAGTGCCCAACCTCCATTTGTAGCCACAGTAGCTTCACCTATGGCTAATTTTCTTTCAAGGTTGTCGTGCGATGGAGGTAGCTTCGAGAAACTTGTAAACAAAGCTACACAAGGATAGTAAGGATAAGAATAAGGGAGTTTGGGCTAAGGAGCACAAGCCCAAGGATAAGAAGCTTGTTGATATGGCTTAATCCATGCAGAAGGAGAAAGGTGAAAAGAAAGAGGCTAAAGTGGAAGAATCACAAACAAGGGATTGGAATATAAGAAGAGTGGAAGAAATAATAGATCCCACGACAAGAGGGAGTGTCTTTTCTGTGGTATAGTGGGTCATTTAAATGTAGGAAGAAGAAGGCAAGTTGTTGTTTTCAGTATGGTGAAGCAGGGCATCTTATCAAGGATTGCCGAAGGACAAGGACAAGGGAAAAGGGCATAATCTTCTAGCGGGAAATTGCATGGTCTCACTGCTAGTGTACCTAAGAGAGGTAGGAACGTTTCTATTGAGAGTTCAGTTTTTCTTTTCAATCATCCTGTTAGAACTTTGTTTGATTCTGGCGCTTCACATTCTTTTCATCTGCTTCCATAGTTGAGTCTTTACACCTTAGTACTTGTATAATAGAGGATCTCATTATTGTCTCAAATCCAATTGGTGGTTCGGCTCATCCATCTATGATTTGTTTGGATTTGGGAATATCTATACTAAACGTTGAGTTTAGATGTAATGCTTACGTTTTTTGTTTCATGGGCTATGGGTTGATTCTAGGGATGGATTGGTTATCCAGTAATGGTGCCATTCTCAATTGTGAAAGGAGGGTAGTTAGACTTTTGACTCGCCTCGGTAATACCCCCGAAATCGCATGTAACCCAAAGGGTTCTGTCATGCTTAGTTACCTAGAATCTCTTGATGCATCTATTGATAATTTGCGATCCGTTAGAGTAGTCCATGAGTACACAAATGTTTTTTTTAGGTTAGGGGTTTGCCCTCTAAAACGCGAGATAGACTTCCGCATATATCTAGTTGATAATGCAAAGCCAGTTGCATTACCTATACGACACATGACTCCAAGGAGAAGGAAAGGCTCAGTAAACAAGTAAAAGAGTTACATGAGAAAGGGTTCATAAGGCGAAGTATTTCTGAATGGGGTGCTCTAGTTGTTTTCGTTACAAAGGAGGATGGTTCACTTCGCTTGTGCATAGATGATATTTTGGTTTTCTCTAAGAGTGAGGAAGAACATGATTTACATTTAAGAGAAGTCATGGATACACTTCGAGCACATCAACTTAAGGTGAAGTTCTCCAAAATGTCATTTTTGGAAAGAATAAGTAAGGTTTCTAGGACGTGTGGCGTCCAAAGAAGGGATAGCAGTAGATCCCGCAAAAGTAGTTGTGGTGCAAGACTGAAAGGTCCCAAGAAATGCAACAGAAGTAAGAAGCTTTCTTGGACTAGCGGGCTAATATAGGAAGTTCATTAAGGACTGTGCAAAGGTATTAGCCCCACTTACTAGATTAATGAAACAGAATCCAACCTTTGCTCGGGATATTGATTGTAATGTCACTTTCCAAAGATCGAAGAGGGCTCTTACAACGACCCTAGTTTTAAATTTTACCTTGCCGTGGTAAAAGGTTCACGGTATACACGGATGCATGCGGCACGGGACTAGGCGCCATTTTGATGTGAAAGGGAAGGGTAAGGTCGTAGCGAATGCCTTAAGAAGAAAAAGGTTGACTTCAATTCCTCTTTATGTGAAAAGGAAAAGTTCAGAATACATATCAACCTCTGATTTTAAAACCTTCGGTTAAGTTAGTAGTTGGCATCGCTAGTAGTAAGACCTACGCTTTCGGATCAAATAGGGACTTCACAAAGAAAAGGCTCTCAGATAGTTGATGCAATGGATAAGTTAAAAAGAGACCTCTAATCACCTTAATAACTACACTTGGTAACATGGTTAGCATCTGTTTATTTTCAAGAGATAGTTCTTCCACATGGAATACCATCTAGTGAATTTTGAAGACCCTTTGAGGAAATATTAGCATGACACAACAGAAGTTGTAGTACTGAGTACTAGAAGGAGAAGAGGTAGAACGAGAGGCGACAGTGTAATGGGTTCCAACTCATATTTTGGAAATATAAATTAAGAAGCTATGTAATCGTGAAGTTAAGACAGTCAGAGCACAATGGGATGAAGCTCAAGAAGATGTGACTTAGAAGTCTGAAGACTAGATACACGCATCATACCCTTTTTGTAACAACCCGAATTTTAAACAATGTGTTAAGACAAGAATCAAGGAAGAATTAAATGTTAAAGTCTGAATCAGCAGAAACGGGCTCTGCCATTGCGTTCGTCTCGGAAAAATACGCGAAATAGATCCGAAATTTCATAAATCGGAGTCCGTATGGCTGAGATATGGCCTTCGGAAGTTTCACGAAAAATCAAAATTCAAAACGGATTTCAAATTTTCAGAAAATCAGGTAGGCGGGAAAAATCCCACCAGAATCAGGTCGACCTGGGGGTCGACCTAGGAGTCGACCTGGGTAGGACCAGGTCGACTGGGGAGTCGACCCCAGGGTCGACCTAGGGGTCGACCTGCCTGGTCGGCCAGGTGCACCTGTTTTGGCTCCTGGGTCCTGTTTTGGAGGCTTGTGACGATTTTTGAGGGCTTGGATCTATCCTAGGGTTAATCTAACAGCCTAAACTACTACTAATCTCTATAAAAAGACCCTAAGCCTACCCTAAACCCCTCATAATTCACTCATGCCACGAAGTGCTGCCCAAATCTTCATTGATCATGGCCTCCATCTCCAATCCCTAGAGACTATGCATTCAAATCGGGTTCAAATCAAAAGGTGCAAGCTTGCTACACCAAATAGAGGCCAAATCAACGTTGTTATGCGAGTTTCATGACGGTTCTTCGACAAAGGAGCCACCTTTCTTCGTCAAGATGATGCGTGATCCTTTTCCTAAGCCTCGCTATGTAAGTTCTAGCTACTTGTAGGTTCTAACGGTGGTTCTAATGTGGCATGGGATAAAATGAGATGTAACATGAGTATGTTAACCCATGTAAACCTAGTTTGCCCCTTTATCATGAACATATGACTTTGGGTTATGTTTTAGCGACTTAATCATGCCACTCATGTTATGTATAACCTAGTATATCTAGCAAGTTTGAATCTTTATCTATGGAATGCTAGCATGAACCTTTGGGAACCATTTGACTTGTGAATCATTGGCAAAGATTTGACTTTGGGGCTTATGCATGTAAATGAACCCAAACCCCTTATGTATCATGCATGTTTGTGGCCAAATTCCCTTATGACACTATGCATGTTTGTGGCCAAATCCTCTTATTAAACTATACATGCTCGTGGCCAAATTCTCTTATGATACTATGCATGTTTATGGCCAAATTTCCTTATGATACTATGCACGTTTGTGGCAAATATGTTGGCATAATACCCTATTATGTGACTCGCTTCCACTTGGGATGGAAATACATTTGGGTAGCTTAGGAAAAACGTGGGTATGACATGAAAAACTTGACAAGGGGTTGCATGAAAAAGGGGGCACTCTTGAAACACGTAAACATGAACATGACACATACGAAAACATGGAACTTGGGGCTAGATACGTATGGGTTGTAGGTGTAATGTGACACTAGACCAAACATGAAAGTGGCCAACTCGAGGTTGGGTTGAGTTTGTAGCATAAATCTACCCGGACCCGCCCGGCTTAACTAGTGGCTACAAACAATAGGATCCAATGTGAAAAGTTGGTCATGTCGCGCTTAAGACCCGAGGTTAGACTAGGTTGTGGTGTAAATCTACCCGGACCCGCCCGGCTTAACTAGTAACCACAACAAGGTCTAATGTGAGAGGTTGAGAGTGCATTATTTAAATTAATGCCACATGATAAGGTTAAGTAAATTTGACTAATGACACTTAACCGATATGACACGAATGGGTAGGTTAAGTGGGACCGGGCTTGATTTCTTAATGACACTTAACCATACAAGACAATTAGGGGATGGGGTTAAGTAATTTACGCTTAACTAATCCGACTTGGTAATTAGATGGGGTTAAGTAATTAAGACTTAACTAATCTAAACACGGTAATTAGATGGGGTTAAGTAATTAAAACTTAACTAATCTAAACACAATAATTAAGTGGGGTTAAGTGGCCTATACTTAACTAATCTAAACACTGGAATTCGATGGGGTTAAGTTAAACACTTAACCAATCTAAACTTGGTAATTCAATGGGGTAAAGTAACCAATACTTAACCAGTTTAACATGATAATTTAATGGGGTTAAGTAACTTATACTTAATCAATTACACGTGATGATTTGATGAAGTTCAGTAACCTATACTTAACCAATCCAATAGGTGAACCTGGTAGGGTTAAGTCACAAGACCTTTTAAAAGTAGGCTTAACCATACAAGACGATTAGTGGATGGGGTTAAGCTAACCCATGCTTAACCAATCCGACTCGATAATCTGATGGGATTAAGATAAGCTATGCTTAATCAATCTAGCATGATAATCTGATAGGGTTAAGACAAATAAGTACTTAACCAATTTGACTTGATAAGGTTAAGTCATGAGCTTCTTGGTACACTTAACCAACCTGTAGGGCTAAACCTTGAACTTGAATACTTAGCCAATCTTGACATGATTTGTAGGCGGGTTAAGTCATGAACTTGGATAACAACACTTAACCCATTTGACAAAACCCTAGCTCAGGGGACTAGGTGGGAAATCGTAGTTAACAAGGATAGTGGAAAGAGGGGCTAAGTGGTAAACCTTAGTTAAGGGTAACTAAGTAATAATTCTTAGCTAAGGACATGGACTAGCTCATAAAGAGATGAGTAACCTGGTACGGTAGGTCATCGCTTAGTATACGAGGAGGAGCAAGTTATCTGACTTGGATAAAAGCTCCAGCGAACTGGGTGACGAAGCGAAAGCTTCGGGGAATGTGAGGGTACTCTTGGTATCCCTCTGTGAGGTGGCGAGTGGTCCATGAAACCCGGCCTCACAGAGGTTAAGGTCTGCGGTAGAAGAACCAAGAGTATGCCTTGGTTGCTATGCGAGCGACCTAAATACTGGGATGGATTAGCGTGGAGTCGACGATACTTGATTTTGCCCCGGGATAGCATGTCGCCGACTACCTACCATCTTTAGTCAATCGTGTACGTACAGAAAGGCAGGGAACTTCCAAAAGACCATATACTAGCTATCAAGTTATGGGTGAGGTTGGCTATCTGGAAGTGGGCATCGATGGGCCGTAGTGTAGTTCTCATACATGATTTTTCTTGGATTGCCTTTCAGTAGTTGAGGGAGGGGTCACGTGGGACCATAGCCATGGGTACAAAAACAGACCTTGATATCTGCATCAGCATACGATTTAAAGCTCCCGACCGAGTTCCGTATTTCTTGATTTTCCCTGGCACGGAACTCGGATGGCACATTGAGGAACATGTGCGTCTAGACATGGAAAACGATTCACGATACATACGCGGGATAAAGGGCGCGGTTGACGGGTGGCATAATCCCTATTGGCCCTAGGTGGCCTGAATTCGAACCGAGACACGGAAACGTTCATTAGGTAGCATAATCCCTAGTGGTCCTAGGTGGCATAAATCCTAAGTGAACGCGCGATAGTTCATGGTAAGGAAACATAACTAGATCAAGGGTAGCAGTCCAAAATAACCTCAAGGATAAAACGTTTACATGGGAAAGCCCGTATGGCCTACGGCAAAGGACTGAACTTATACATGGAAAGAAACATACGTGTTGGGAAAACCTACATATGCTATATATTAGGTTGACATGGACCATTACATGACATTGGGCAAGGGACATTCATAATTAACACATGACGCGAGCTGGGATACTAGTACGAGGGGTGCAGAGCAAATATACATGTTAGGACCATGAGAAATATACATGATAGATACCGTGGACGTTATACAGGATAGATACCTCGGAATATTATACTTGATAGAAACCGGACGATGTGATACCTTGACTTATCATGACACCGTAGTTTATCATGATATCTTAGTTTACTTTGCTACAGTAGTTCAGCTTGTTTAGTTTATCTACCTTGTAGTCATCCTTATGTTTACTTTCAGTTTATGCATGTCATGTTATCTTTACCTGTTTTTATACTGGAAGTAGATAGGACTTTCCAGTCTTTATGACTGACCCCGTTTTCTTTCGCCTCTTGTCTTCCGTTTCCCCCTCCACCCCCCCCCCCCAGGTTTTCAGGGAGGAAACACTGTTATCTAGTTCGGACTTCTTCTGCTTGAAG
The DNA here is from genome assembly GCA_030737875.1 of Allium sativum. Taxonomy (NCBI): domain Eukaryota; kingdom Viridiplantae; phylum Streptophyta; class Magnoliopsida; order Asparagales; family Amaryllidaceae; genus Allium; species Allium sativum. The sequence goes on from CM060926.1 coordinate 23,459,918, forward strand.
GTCATCACGCATGGCTTGGACTTTTCTGGGCTATGGCTACTTTACTGTTTTACCTGGGGAATAATTTATGAAATGGTTTATGCTTCTTTTCTATTGCAAGATAGGTTTTGATGTATTCTGATGTAAAAGGCTTTAGACCTTATTTTATAAGGTAATGAAATTTGTTTTACTTCCGCTGTTTTATATATATGTTCTGTCTTGTAATATTTCTTTGCATGTTTACCTCGATAATGCTTCACCAAACCTAGTGCATTCCCTTTGTGAGTGACCCTAGCGGAGGTAGGGTGTTACATTTGGTATCAGAGCAGAAGGTTACCAGACTGGGCAAAAGTTTTTAAAACCTTCTGAAAACTATTTGAAAAACCATTTACAACAAAGCATTTTTCAAGAAAAGTTTTGTTTTGAAAGGCTATTCCCCAAAGGCCATTAGCACTATCCTTTGATTCCTTGATTGAATCTCTTTTTCTTTCTTTCCTACATCTGTAGTCACTGTAGTTTTGACTGTGACTAATCCTTGTCTAGCTACGTAAGTGTTTTCCCGTGCGATGGAGGAAGTTCTCGAGAGACCGGTTACCGAAGTTATAAGAAGGGATAATAAGAGCAAGGATAAAGGACGCGAGCTTAAGGATAAGCAACTGTTGGTATGGCTTAGTCCATCAAGGAGGACAAGGACAAGATCATCGGAGAGGGCAATCGTACGCTCCCATTTCTAGGGTACCTAAAAGAAATGGTACCGTTTCTGGTAAAGGTTTAGTCATTCTTTTCTATCATCCCGTCCAGACTTTGGCTTGATCATCGTATCATTTAAGTCTGCTTGGATAGTTGAGTCTCTGCACCTTAGTACTAGCATGGTAAAGGATCCCAGTTTTGTCCCAAAATCTAGTTGGAGAATTGGTCCATTTCTTCATAACTTGTTTGGATTTGAGAATGACATTTCTCGGTTACATATGGATTCTAGGGGTAAAGGGGTTATCCAGTAAGGGATACCATTCTCGGTTTTGGAAAAGAGGGTAGTCAGACTCTTGGCTTGCTTGGGTAATACCTTCGGAGTCTCGTGTAACCTTTTTGGGTCCGGTCATAGTTAGTTACCTAGAATCTCTTGATGCATTTTTCGGAAATCTCTGATCCGATCGAGTAACGTTCGCCAATAAGGCGGATGGTTTATTCCGCTTGAGCATGGGTTATAGGAATCGCCCTAGTAAGTCCACGTGTTAACATGGATTGACATCGGAAAATGAGATCCAGAATTCCCTAGTGAATTTTGGAGAGCTTGCATGAGTAAGTAGATACGGTTGAGCCAAGTATACTAGGGTAAGGATAAGCGAAAGTGGAATAAGAGGCGACAATGAAATGAGTTCTAACTCATGTCTTGGAAATAGGAATCAAGGAGCTACGAAATCATGAAGTCAAAAGGCGGTCAAGGCACCGAGGAATTAAGCTCAAGGAAACGCGATTAGAAGACGTAAGGTCAGACACGCGCATCGTACCTCTTTTTAAGGAGTGTATCCTTGATCCCTGGTTTTTCCTGTAGAGCTTGCTCGCATGTTATCTTTTGGTGCATATCCTCTCGGTCCTGTTTCTGTTGCAAACCCGTAAGGAGTTTGTCTTGTTTATCTCCTCGATCTTATCTTGGGAACCTTAGATAGAACTCTATGGATGTAAACATGTATTTGAAACATGTTATGATTGATATGGTTGCAAATGGTTGCAAGTGGTTGCTCGTGGATGCACGAATACACATTAGATACTAGATTGACGCGGTCATGATTCATGTTGCATATGCACGAGTATTTATACTTGTTTATGGATGAAATTGAATGTGTTATCATGCGGATGTTGCATATGAATGAATGTTTGTGCACACATATAGTACTTATATGACTAGGACTATTTGCATACATGTTGGACTCATGGCACTAAACATATTTTGCATTAGAAAGATCATTCAGGCCTGATCATTAGCATTAGCTAAGGAGCATATACACACACGTTTTGCATATGTTCATACGGCATTAGAAATTGTCTAAGGACAATGGTTGCATGTGGATGATGTTTTGAGTAGATGGATGATGGATGGTAGGATACGTTCTTCCTAACTTGGAGATTTCGGGGACGAAATCCTTAAAGGAGGGGAGAATGTAACAACCCGAATTTTAAACAACGTGTTAAGACAAGAATCAAGGCAGAATTAAATGTTAAAATCTGAATCAGGAGAAACGGGCTGTTCCATTGTGTTCGTCTTGGAAAAATACGCGAAATAGAGTCCGAAATTTCGTAAATCGGAGTCCGTATGGCTGAGATATGGCCTTCGGAAGTTTCACGAAAAATCAGAATTCAAAACAGATTTCAAATTTTTAGAAAATCAGGTAGGCGGGAAAAATCCCGCCAGAACCAGGTCGACCTGGGGGTCGACCTGGGAGTTGACCTGGGTGGGACCAGGTCGACTGGGGAGTCGACCCCAGGGTCGACCTGGGGGTCGACCTGCCTGGTCGGCCAGGTCGGCCAGGTGCACCTGTTTTGGCTCCTGGGTCCTGTTTTGGAGGTTTGTGACGATTTTTGAGGGCTTGGATCTATCTTAGGGTTAATCTAACGGCCTAAACTACTCCTAATCTCTATAAAAAGACCCTAAGCCTACCCTAAACCCCTCATAATTCACTCATGCCACGAAGTGCTGCCCAAATCTTCATTGATCATGGCCTCCATCTCCAATCCCTAGAGACTATGCATTCAAATCGGGTTCAAATCAAAAGGTGCAAGCTTGCTACACCAAATAGAGGCCAAATCAACGTTGCTATGCGAGTTTCATGACGGTTCTTCGACAAAGGAGCCACCTTTCTTCGTCAAGATGATGCATGATCCTTTTCCTAAGCCTCGCTATGTAAGTTCTAGCTACTTGTAGGTTCTAACGGTGGTTCTAATGTGGCATGGGATAAAATGAGATGTAACATGAGTATGTTAACCCATGTAAACCTAGTTTGCCCCTTTATCATGAACATATGACTTTGGGTTATGTTTTAGAGACTTAATCATGCCACTCATGTTATGTATAACCTAGTATATCTTGCAAGTTTGAATCTTTATCTATGGAATGCTAGCATGAACCTTTTGGAACCATTTGACTTGTGAAACATTGGCAAAGATTTGACTTTGGGGCTTATGCATGTAAATGAACCCAAACCCCTTATGTATCATGCATGTTTGTGGCCAAATTCCCTTATGACACTATGCATGTTTGTGGCCAAATCCTCTTATTAAACTATGCATGCTCGTGGCCAAATTCCCTTATGATACTATGCATGTTTATGGCTAAATTTCCTTATGATACTATGCATGTTCGTGGCAAATATGTTGGCATAATACCCTACTATGTGACTCGCTTCCACTTGGGATGGAAATACGTTTGGGTAGCTTAGGAAAAACGTGGGTATGACATGAAAAACTTGACATGGAGTTGCATGAAAAAGGGGGCACTCTTGAAACACGTAAACATGAACATAACACATACGAAAACATGGAACTTGGGGCTAGATACATATGGGTTGTAGGTGTAATGTGACACTAGACCAAACATGAAAGTGGCCAACTCGAGGTTGGGTTGAGTTTGTAGCATAAATCTACCTGGACCCGCCCGGCTTAACTAGTGGCTACAAACAATAGGATCCAATGTGAGAAGTTGGTCATGTCTTGCTTAAGACCCGAGGTTAGACTAGGTTGTGGTGTAAATCTACCCGGACCCGCCCGGCTTAACTAGTAACCACAACAAGGTCTAATGTGAGAGGTTGAGAGTGCATTAATTAAATTAATGCCACATGATAAGGTTAAGTAAATTTGACTAATGACACTTAACCGATATGACACGAATGGGTAGGTTAAGTGGGACCAGGCTTGATTTCTTAATGACACTTAACCATACAAGACAATTAGGGGATGGGGTTAAGTAATTTACGCTTAACTAATCCGACTTGGTAATTAGATGGGGTTAAGTAATTAAGACTTAACTAATCTAAACACGGTAATTAGATGGGGTTAAGTGGCCTATACTTAACTAATCTAAACACGGGAATTCGATGGGGTTAAGTTAAACACTTAACCAATCTAAACTTGGTAATTCAATGGGGTTAAGTAACCAATACTTAACCAGTTTAACATGATAATTTAATGGGGTTAAGTAACTTATACTTAATCAATTATACGTGATGATTTGATGAGGTTAAGTAACCTATACTTAACCAATCCAATAGGTGAACCTGGTAGGGTTAAGTCACAAGACCTTTTAAAAGTAGGCTTAACCATACAAGACGATTAGTGGATGGGGTTAAGCTAACCCATGCTTAACCATACAAGGCGGGTTAAGTCATGAACTTGGATAACAACACTTAACCCATTTGACAAAACCCTAGCTCAGGGGACTAGGTGGGAAATCGTAGTTAACAAGGATAGTGGAAAGAGGGGCTAAGTGGTAAACCTTAGTTAAGGGTAACTAAGTAATAATTCTTAGCTAAGGACATGGACTAGTTCATAAAGAGATGAGTAACCTGGTACGGTAGGTCATCGCTTAGTATACGAGGAGGGGCAAGTTATCTGACTTGGATAAAAGCTCCAGCGAACTGGGTGACGAAGCGAAAGATTCGGGGAACGTGAGGGTACTCTTGGTATCCCTCTGTGAGGTGGCGAGTGGTCCATGAAACCCGGCCTCACAGAGGTTAAGGTCTGCGGTAGAAGAACCAAGAGTATGCCTTGGTTGCTATGCGAGCGACCTAAAGACTGGGATGGATTAGCGTGGAGTCGACGATACTTGATTTTGCCCCGGGATAGCATGTCACCGACTACCTACCATCTTTAGTCAATCGTGTACGTACGGAAAGGCAGGGAACTCCCAAAAGACCATATACTAGCTATCAAGTTATGGGTGAGGTTGGCTATCTGGAAGTGGGCATCGATGGGCCGTAGTGTAGTTCTCATACATGATTTTTCTTGGATTGCCTTTCAGTAGTTGTGGGAGGGGTCACGTGGGACCATAGCCACGGGTACAAAAACAGACCTTGATATCTGCATCAGCAGACGATTTAAAGCTCCCGACCGAGTTCCGTATTTCTTGATTTGCCCTGGCACGGAACTCAGATGGCACATTGAGGAACATGTGCGTCTAGACATGGAAAACGATTCACGATACATACGCGGGATAAAGGGCGCGGTTGACGGGTGGCATAATCCCTATTGGCCCTAGGTGGCCTGAACCCGAACCGAGACACGGAAACGTTCATTAGGTAGCATAATCCCTAGTGGTCCTAGGTGGCATAAATCCTAAGTGAACGCGCGATAGTTCATGGTAAGGAAACATAACTAGATCAAGGGTAGTAGTCCAAAATAACCTCAAGGATAAAACGTTTACATGGGAAAGCCCGTATGGCCTACGGCAAAGGACTGAACTTATACATGGAAAGAAACATACGTGTTGGGAAAACCTACATATGCTATATATTAGGTTGACATGGACCATTACATGACTTTGGGCAAGGGACATTCATAATTAACACATGACGCGAGATGGGATACTAGTACGAGGGGTGCAGAGCAAATATACATGTTAGGACCATGAGAAATATACATGATAGATACCGTGGACGTTATACAGGATATATTCCTCGGAATATTATACTTGATAGAAACCGGACGATGTGATACCTTGACTTATCATGACACCGTAGTTTATCATGATATCTTAGTTTACTTTGCTACAGTAGTTCAGCCTGTTTAGTTTATCTACCTTGTAGTCATCCTTATGTTTACTTTCAGTTTATGCATGTCATGTTATCTTTACCTGTTTTTATACTGGAAGTAGATAGGACTTACCAGTCTTTATGACTGGCCCCGTTTTCTTTCGCCTCTTGTCTTCCGTTCCCCCCCCCCCAGGTTTTCAGGGAGGAAACACTGTTATCTAGTTCGGACTTCTTCTGCTTGAAGGTCATCATGCATGGCTTGGACTTTTCTGGGCTATGGCTACTTTACTGTTTTACCTGGGGAATAATTTATGAAATGGTTTATGCTTCTTTTCTATTACAAGACAGGTTTTGATGTATTCTGATGTAAAAGGCTTTAGACCTTATTTTATAAGGTAATGAAATTTGTTTTACTTCCGCTGTTTTATATATATGTTCTGTCTTGTAATATTTCTGTGCATGTTTACCTCGATAATGCTTCACCAAACCTAGTGCATTCCCTTTGTGAGTGACCCTAGCGGAGGTGGGGTGTTACACTTTTTGAGGGTATATCCTTAATCTCTCTTTTTTATGTAGAGTTTATTTGCATGCTAGTCTTTATCTTCTAAGTATATCCTCTCGGTCTTATCCTCGATCCTTAGGTAGAAGTCAATGCATATAAACATGTGTTTGAGACATGTTATGTTTGGTGGATGCAAGTGGATGTAAGTTTTTGCTATTGGTTGCTCGTGGATGCATATACACACACATTAGGCACTAGATCGGCTCCGTCACTTCCAAATTGCATATGCATGAGTGGATTTTTTTTATATACATGGATTGAAACTTGATGTGTTATCATATGGATGTTGCATTTAAATGTATGGTTGTGCACTCATATAGAAATGATATGTATTAGTAGGGTTCTTTTGCATACATAATGGACGCATGACACTATCACGAATTGCATTAAGGAGGTTAACTAAATCAGTAGACCGCCTGATTTTGCATTTAGGTAAGGACATATACACACACTATGTATATGTTAATGAAAAACATTTTTAAGGACAATGGATGCCTGTGATTAAATGGTTGAGTAGATGGATGTTAGATGATAGGACATACATTCTTCTTAACTTGGAGATTTCGGGGACGAAATCCTTTAAGTAGGGGGGAATGTAGCACCCCGTAATTTTAAATCGGGACGTAAGAGGTAATTAAAAAATAATTAATTATTAAAAGAAGAGTTTGATGAAACAGTTTACGCCATTGTGTTCGTATCGGAATTCTTCTTGAGATAGAGTCTGAGTTTGCGTAAAACGGATAACGTATGAAGGAGATACGAACAAACGAAGTTAGGCAGAAAAACCGGAAACAGGCCAGAATACACTAGCGCACTTGTTAAGTGTGCAGTACAAAATGCACTGGTGCACCTGCCAAGTGCGCCCATACAGTGGGCAATCCAGCACAGCATTCTGGGGTGTTTTATGAAGACGTGTCTTCTTCTGATTTGCTAGATGACCTTTCTTCGAGCTGTGTGGTTCTGATGATCTTCTAGTTCATCTAAAGGCTAAAATTGATCCTATACTTCTATATATATATATATATATCTATAAACCTAAACCCTAATTCATAATAATTCCTTATGACGCATCTATGCGGCCAAACTTTCAATTCTCTTAGTCGCCGCCTCAAAAACCTAAATCATATTAGGAGTTCTTCAACAACAATCAACTTTGAAGCTTAATCAACATCAAATTATAGTTTCTGCAACAACAACGATTCAATTATCTTTTCTAATCCTAGCAATGTAAGTCCAAGTTATTTTCAGATCTGAATACCTGATTGTAATCTTGACATGTAATAAAATGAATCGAAGTCTATGCCTGATTGTAAGATAATATTTTTAGATTTATCTCTGTCCTTATATTGAATCTATGATTTTACATGCCTAAGAAGTTATTATATCGATTCAATCATGCCTATCTTTGTTGAACGTCGGATATATAATCCTTTTAGGTTCATGATGTTATTCATATCCGATTTATATATCTACGAGGTTATTTCTATCAGTTTATTTCATATCCATCTTTGTTATACCTCAATTCTAACGGATCTGTAATCCTCTTAGATCCATAATGTTATATTTGACAGATCTATCATTATAATGTCTGTTTTTATGCCTACTCTCATTTATGTTCCTTCTTTCTTCCCCTTTTATTTTATGAATCTAGATTAACCTAGACTCTAGACTAAATTTTATTATACGTGCGATTGGAATGCGGGGATATTGGGGAATAATCTATTTGGTAATAGTGGAACATAATTTGTAACTTGTGATTTGGGGCATAATTGTTATTGTTGCAAACTTGGGATAAATTGGAATATTAAATCTAGATTGGGCGGAAACTGTAAATTGGAATATTAAATCTAGATTGGGCATAACTATTGGTTGGGACGCCAAGCATAATGTATATTGCGATTTTGGTGCATGACTATTGTTGCAAATTTGGGAAGATTGGGTGTAACCTATTTTGAGTAATAAATTATAATTGAATTTGTTGGGCATAACTTGGGAATTGTAACATGACTAGTTTGTGAATTTGGGATAATTAGCATATAAAATCTAGACTTGGACATGTATGGTAAAAATGTGAATTAACTAACGATGAACGTTCCTAACCCGAGATTAGATTAAGTTGCGGTGTAAGATTGTCCGGAGCCGACCCGGCACATCCAGTGACCGCAACAATATAGATCTAATGCGAGAGTTTAGCACGTTAAGCCCAAAACCCGAGGTTAGAATGAGTTTGCGGTAGAAGTCTACCCGGAACTGCCCGGCACATCCAGCAACCGCAAACAACAGTTCTAATGTGAGAGGTTTAGGCATTAATGAATGAATTAATGTTAATAAACGGGCATGCTAAGAATGGTAGGGTTAAGTTAATACAAGAAGACAACACTTAACCAATGTAACATGACAAGTGGTAGGGTTAAGTAACATAAGAGGGCAACACTTAACCAATGTAACATGACAAGTGGTAGGGTTAAGTAACACAAGAGGGCAACACTTAACCGATGTAACATGACAAGTGGTAGGGTTAAGTTAATACTTAACCAATGAACGAGTGGGGTTAAGTTAATGGGAAAATTTAACCAATATAACATGATGGATGAACAGGGTTAAGTTAATAGAAAACACTTAATCAATTACAACATGATGAATGAGAAGGGTTAAGTTAATAATAAACACTTAACCAACATGACATGACGTGTGGATGGGTTAAGTTAACTTGAATGGATGGATAACACTTAGCCAATTTAGGGGGTTATACAATTAGACGCTAGAAAACCCTAGTAACAGGGACCCATTTCAGCAGTAACCCACATAGATGTATCACGGTACCCTGAACTAGGCAGGGTGGAGCACGTTTACTGGGCTGATCATAAGCGGTCAAAATAGCGACAGGTGGTGCAGCAGTGTAGTTCCGACGGAGTATGGGCGTGCACGTGCTCCGGAGTGGAAAAGCAGGCACTAGGCATCAGTAGTATACACTGTGCATCTAGAATTTGTGTCGGGTTGCTATCAAAGGGATTGATACACCTTATGATGGGACCAACACATGGTATCTACATGTAAGAGAGGGCCAATTGACACAAACACAAGGAAAGTTAATACAAGTAGGGAGCCGATCGATAGGGTAGTAAAGGTACATCTAACATCTTCATGGCAATTAGGCTGATTGAGGTAAGATCCTACTACTAGATGTACACCTGAAGGCTACCACAATTGCGGGGTTGGGATCACCTTATTATATAACAAAGGATACTAGTTGGGACACTAGTTGGGGATATGGATCCTTTTTTCACAGGTTACTAGTTGGGACACTAGTAAGGAATATGAATCGTTCTATAAAAGACACTAGTTGGGATGCTAGTTGGGTGGTGCAGAGAAAATAGGAAATCAGAGAAAGAACCGAAGTGCATTCAGTGTATCTTACCTTGTCATATCTAATGATCATCATTTGTTGTCTTGCTAAGCTTATTATCATGGTTATGGTCTAGTATCCAGTTTATTCATGTCATGATGCTTTTACCTATTTACATGCTGAAGTCACTAGGCTTACTAGGCTTTATGTGTGACTCTGTTTTGTTTCGCTCTCTTTTCTTCCGTCCCCCCACCCCCCAGGTTCACAGGGAGGGAATATTACTACTTAGCTCAATTTTCTTTCCAAGCTCGAAGATAGACGATGTATTGCTTTGGACTCTTTTTTTCCACTGCTATAGCTAAGGGTGTTTTGGTGTTGGAAAGCAATCTTTGTGCAAGCTGTTTTACCAAGTTGTTGTTTTATCAATGAAGTAAAGTTTTATATATTTTTCGCTATTAAAATTTTGTTTGTTTTGTAATTTATCTGTTCTATACACTTATGATGCTCCACTGAAGTTAATGCATTCACTTTGTGAGTGACCTTAACGTAGATGGGGTGTTACAATATGCAAGAGGAACTTGGTAACTTTAATAAGAAGTCAATATAAAAGGGAATAACTAAGTTAAATGGAAACCTGGTGAGGTAAAGCAAGTGCATAAAATAATGTTTAGACATTAGGTCTAACGACGCATTAAAATGAGGCGCTTGGACTTGTCCGTACATTTGAGGGTGAATAAACCAACGTGGTAGATCATTGTGGTGTCATGAGGCATGAGGAAAGCGCACGTTCATCTGATTATTATGTTGGCTACGAAGGACTGGAAGGGGAAGCACGTGGCTTCCTGAGGTACATAAGGTGCTCCTGGTAGTCCTTTGTGTGGTGATAGATGTTTTAGCTGTGCTCTCAGAGGTTGGGTCTGCGCATAACTACCAATGGGTAGGCCTTGATTGCAAAAGTATCTTTGCAGTCAGAATGCTGTAACGTGGTGACCCTAAGGTGATTCGGCGGTCGCCTCAACGGAGAGGTAGAGTGTCACGACCAACAAGGATAGTAGATCGTCGGATACCCATCATCGGCAGCCAGTGGGATGCGAAAAGAGTTGAGCTAAACCCAATAGACCATCCACCTTTCACTATCAAGGCACGGTGGTTGAGAGGAGACACCAACTGGATGTTTAGATTGTTTTTTGGGGGCAAGTCGCTTAGCTCTTGTAGTAGTTACTAGTTGAGGGAGTGGCCGAGGTAGGGTTATATCCACCATGAAAAACAAACCTGAAGGATATCTGTATTTTGAGGCTCTTAAAGGCAGGCCTGTACAAATAAGGAAAAGCTCCCATCAAGTTTCGCATTTCTTATATAGCCCTACCACGGAATTCGGTTCACATTAGAGGACGTGTGGTTATGGCATCGAGCTACAATAGACGATACATACATAAGAAAGTCTAGATACACGCATGTCTGCTCTGGGTGGCGTATTGTAGACTTGAGGGAATTACTCTGGTATGGAATCTGATTCGATCGAAGGTGGCAATCTGTACTCTTGCGTAGCATAGAATTGACAGATATACACAGAATGTTACATTGTTATATAGAGATCCGTACGTAACTCTAGCGCAGGATGAGAGACTGCGTATATTTTGGTGGTATTACGGCAGTGACCGTGCGAGTGGGGTACCATGGGGGTATACCTTAATATTTGGGGTAGTTATATATATATACTATATTAGGTTAATCCACTGGGAAGTAAATGGGTACGACGTGTGCGTAAGCCTTGAGTGTTGTTAACCCAAGTAACCTAATAAATAAGAAAATGTGATCGAACGGTATATTTAGGATTATCCAAAGTGTAAAGTTTAAATCCAGTCACCAGAACATGTGTTCTGACCCCCTTCTCGTCACATATTCATAGGTTAAATTTGTGGCAGAGATATGATAGCTTTGGATGCTGGTAAGGTAGTATTATTACTACGGTAAGGCTATATTTTGATTACATTATATTTTATCCATTGCGCTGTGAGATATTTTCTGAGCTCTGACCTATTTTATGTCTCTGTCTTTTCTGTAGGATACCAGAGCAAACCAACACGAATTTCGATAGATAATAATTTTAAAAAAGAATTTCAATCTCTCAGAATTCGGGTTGTTACAATAATATACAGTGAATGAAACAGAAATGGTCAAATTTCGAAATGGTTTATTTCACGATTCAGGTGATAGGCTTGTTAGGAATTATAAATCATGAATTTAGAAAGTAATGTGACCATTTTTAGGGTTGTGGTGAGCTAGGTATCTCTAGATAAACGAAAATTCCTTTTTTGGCATTTCTGGTCGACATTAATGACCAAAGGCCATGGGTTTTGGCGTGGAGTTACTGGATGGCATGGTAATTCAAGGAAAAATGCTAATTAATTTTTTCATTGATTGAGTGGAGCAAACGAGATCATAATAGGGTTTTTGCTTGGTTTTTTGGGCCTCTGTTTATGGCCAAACTGCGCTGACGATGGTGAAAACCAGGGCACCACACCTGGAGGCATGGGAAGAGGAGGATGTAGCACACCAATGTTCATATTTTGATGGTGATCAGTGGTGTTTGGAGGTGGTGCGGGGTGGGATCTTGGATTAGGTTGTGTATTGAAGTTGGGTGGCATTGTCGGTTTTTGTTTCAGATGGTTGTCAGGTTTCTCGAAGGTGGGGCCAGTTTTAGAGGGTGGAGTGTGGTTGGTGGCAATGGTCTATGTAGAAAGATGGTGGCTCGTGTGAGTGCGCATGCGTAAGATGCACAAATGTGCACTGGAATGATAAATGGAGAAGAAGGTGATGAAGACGAGGCAAAGGACCTGGTGGGTGGTGATCAGCGTGTTGATCACACTGTTTACAATAAAAATTGTAGGATCTGGCAAACACGGGTAAACAAGGAAAAGAAACAAGGGAGAATAGGCTAAAGGGTGTTGGGCCAGATTTCGGCCAGAGAAGTAAAATAGAAAAGAAAGGAGGATAAAGGAAATAAAAGAAAAGAGAAAGGTGTAACGTCCCGTATTTTTTCAGTATAATAATTAATTAATTTAATTATTTAAATAATTATTTAGTGGTTTAAATGGTTGTTTAATTAAATAATATTGAATATTTAAATTAATATAAATAATAGGATAATTTATTTAATTCCGAAATAGTCGGAAATAGTGAATTGACGATATTATGTGAATTAGACAATTTAAAATATTTAATTCAGTTTATAATTGAATTATAATAACAAATTGATTATTTGGAATGAAGTTTGAATGTATAATTATATTATAATTATAATCGAGCTCGAAATGGCGCGACAGTTCGTAATTTGGCGATTCGAACTTTAAACGAATATACAGAATCCATTTTAAGTCGAATTTCTGTGAAACAAGAAAAATTGGGAGCTGGTGAGGTATATTTTTCTAATGGAAGAGAAAAATCAAGATTTCATTGTGTAGATTGTGAGTTATGTTCAAATCAAATTTTCGAAAAGTCACTATGGAATTCCTTTATAAACTATAACGATTTATTTATATTATAAATGGATTTTTAATATAAATTGGATACTTATTTAATCTGGATTTGAATTGTCGAGTTATAAATTCAGATAGGAATATTTTGGAGTTGTGTGATATTCTAATGTGAATATATACGATAATATTAATATATTAATATTTAATTTAATTTTTTTTAAATATATTAATATTTAAATGGGTTTATTTTGAGCTTTAAAAATAGCCAGTTTTGCAAACGACCTCCGTTTTCGACAAAACTGATTTTGTTGGATCCGGAATACTAAAATATTGTTAGATTTCTATTTTCGTGATTTTTGGAGTCAGTGTGTGGCCGTACGGGATTTTAATGTGAAAAACAGTCGATAATTTGACTTTAAAAATACGCTATGTGATCAAACGAAGTCGGAATTCGACGAAACTAGTTTCGTTAGGTCCGTAATGTCGAACTATAGCTACGTGCCCATTTTCATGATTTTTAAGTATGGTGTGTGATCATATGAATTTTTAATGATAAAATCAAGCAGTAGTTCAACAAAAATGAATTAAATAATGAATATAAAATTATTTAGAAATTTCTATAAATACTACTATAATCCTTACCTAACCCTAATTTCATTCTCAGTCAAAATACCCACCGCCATACATTTTCTTTAATATTCTAAGTTCCTAAATTCCTAAATTCATAGAAAAAGAAATAGAAATCCATAAATGTCCAAACTAGTATATATGGATCCACCATGGGAAGCCCTTCCACCAGAGATGATTTTTGTTCCATTCGCATTTCATTTGACTCGCTGAACATTTGTACAGCAGCTCCTAGGGTTTAGGTTTATTCGATTTTGGGGCATCGATCTTTGAATTGGTGATTGGAGTTATAGTCAGGGAAAGGAGGAGGTACAAATGTGATTTTTCTGAGGGGATTGGCGAGGGGATTTGTCGTTGTCTTCATCAATATAGTACGATGGAAGTCAACATCGAAGTTTAGAATGGGGTGCGAGTTCCATCTAATTGGCATGGAGAGGAGGAGGGTTTGATAAGATGGATTTTGGTGAAATTTGTTTGTGTTCTAATTATTGGATGCGACATTATGTTCTTCCTACAAAACTTATTGATATGATGACTAGCACTTGAACGAATTTCTTCGGCATGGAGATCCAAACTCAAAGAAATTGATTCTGTTTGCATTCCATAAATTGTGTTAAGATAAAAAAATTGGTGGATTGGGCATTATGAATTTTTATCAATGCAACAAAGCGGCAATGTCACAATTCTATGAGAAACTTTTTTCTACTAAGAAAGGCATTCAAATTTGATTGGAACGAGGAACTTTTGGTCTATAGATATCCCTCAAAGCTGCAGTTGGAGCTAGAGAATTATCCTCAACCTTTAAGGTATTTTTAGACCATTTATACAATGTAACTATAAAAATATACCAAATCTTTCCTTTTGGCATAGTCCCTGAGCGAAATCAGGTTTAATTCTTAGTGAATTAGTGGGTCATAATGTGATATATAATTATGGAATTCCACAGAATGTAGTAGTTAATGACTTTTTCCATGATGGGATGACATGCTTGCCTTACAGTAGTAGTACTGCATTGACACAACTATGGAGAGAAATTACACAGCATTATATGTTTTCTTCTGATCATTCAATTGTATGGATGGGTAAAGAGCATAGCATTAAATGGGTTTATAAGTTGTTGAGTCCTCAAAGGAATGTTTTTGCGTGGTGTTCAAGAACTTTGAATTGTGGCAGTTCTGCTAAAAATAATTTGCTACTTTGGAAAGTAAAGGCTAATGCCATTAACACTAAAAGAAAGTTGCATTAGTATGAAATAATTCTGTAACGTCCCGCCTTTTTGACCGCTTCAAATCGATGATTAAACCAACTTAAAACGTTCAAATTGACGGATTGTTATTAGCTTATAGAGTTTAAATAGAATCAGTACATACTATGGTGCAATTGACGATATTTGTTCTCAACAAATTCAAATTGAAAGATCTCAAATAAATAATTATAAAATTTGATTTTGTTGAGCAAATGAATGAAATTTACGATAATCACAAGGATTTGTTATTTGAAACCTACTTGAAACAAGGTGAACACAAAATCAAGTTTCAACGTGTGATGAGTTAAATAATAATCCATCTTTTACCAAAAGCGACGATTTTCAAATAATGACTTCCGAAATTGAAAATGACAATCTTAATGAAGTTGTTGAAAACATGGTAATGAGTTAGATTTCAATTCTTTTGAGAAGGTGGAACCAAATCTCAAATTCGATCTTCCATTTTCTGAAAATAACGAATTGCAAATAACAACTTTGGATTTTGAAAATCATATATGTAATGAAGTCGTTAATAATTCAATAAAGGAAGATGAATTTGATGAACACAATTTTTTTGGACTTTTTGAAATAAGTTGAATTTTAATGAAGTAGATTTGGATCACCATTTTGATTTTAAAATCAGTAATTCTAAAGAAATTTTCAATGATAATTTTGAAATTCAATTTCGTGAAAATAAACATGACCTTCAGCCAATTATTCTATCTACCCTAAAAAGCATCGAAAATATATCAACTCATTCGATATATAATAAAAGGACATTCGTTTTTCCAAACCAACGTTCAACTTTGAAATATTTTATCATTTGGTTTTCTGAGCTTAAGTTGTGTTTCTCATACTTGAAGAGACAATTGAATCGATCTATGGAAGACCGTTTCATTTACTTCTTATCGGTATTTTTTTGATATAGTGTAAATAATAAATGTTTTTTGTAAATATAGGTTATATTTTCTAAATTTGCATTTCCTTTTCTCCTTTCATTTTGGTTGACTATGGGGACACATTCCAAATTAAGTGTGGGAGGAGTTTCATATTTATTTTGGTTTTGCATTGATTTTTTTTCTTTTTCTTTTTTCATTCCAAGAAAAATTGTATTTAAATTTACTTTTAAATGGGCACGAGGAAGTAAACATACGATTTTGGTCGTTAAATGGATTTTTTTGGATTATTACTTCTCTTAATGGATAACGAAAGAAAATTTTGAATTATGAGCAATTTTAATGTAACTGGTATATAGGGATATTCTTAGGTGATGAGTATGAAGTGTTTTATAAATTGTAAACTTCGATTAAATGAGTGGTTTATATAGAGTATTTGCGATAACATTTTCAATCTTTTAAGTTAATTTGTGCTAAGATATTCCTGTTTAACACTCTCTCTTTTCAATAAAGAAGCAAAAAAAAAAAAGAGAAAAAAAGGAAAAAAAGAAATATATCTATATAACAACACCTACGGTCGATAGAGCATGCACATTGCACGTAATTGTATGCATAGCCAACCTCTATACTTTTCTCATGTCAATCCGAAAGGCGGTGCAAGGAATGTACAGCTGGCCTCGGTTTACTTGAGTTAGGTGTTTGTAAATAATAATAATGTAAATATTTTTCAGAATAAAGAGAGAGTACGCACTTGAAGTCCAATTACTATCTTCATTTATTTGACCTAACTTGTTAACCAAAAGGAAATAAAAATGTATTTTATGATTGTTGATAATCGATTATAGATTTCATTTCATAATTGCATTATGTTTTCAACCGAAACAACTTGAAGAGATTGTAAACGATAACCTGAATTTTGTTTGATGTTCTGATTAGTAATGGACTAAAATTTCATACTGATGATCCAAACTTGTTTTTGCTTAACCGTGCTAAATTTAAAAATAAATTATCCATTTGTAAATATTTTTTCAAAAACTTGCATTCATCTTGTAAATAAACTTGCATCTAGGAATTTTTTGCATTATATTCGGATTTTGTGGGTAGTATACGCTGAAAACCCTCGCGAGACAACAGTCGTCCTACTGGGGACATCCGTAGGTTTAACGACTTGTTGCATACGCTCAATGCAAACATGCTCCCTACGAAAACAGATTTATCTTAGTTTTTTGCTTTGTTTATTCGAGCACGAATAAAAGGATAAATGTAGGGATATTTGATGTGCGCGTAAATATGCACAATTGTACTACCATATTTAATCTTATTTTACTTAAATAAATGAACATAAAGGGTATTTTAACATGTTTTTACCTAAAATTATCAAATTACCATGCATTCATCTTCATACTGGGGTACAACGGTCATGTGTGCATGTTCTAATTTGTGAGAGCATTTATTTGCTCCTTATGGTTGTCTCTTGTAGGAATTTAGGAGCAAAAATGAAGTATGCACATGAAGATATGAAGAAAGGCATGCACATACACAAGAAGAGGGAAAGAAATAATTCATCCTATGGAAAGTGGTGGACCCCACCTACTCAACTAACTCACTTACTCCTAAGGCTTTATATTAGAGGCTAATACACTAATTGGATGAGACAGAAAAGGCTTCATGCATTTTACATGATTGATTAGTGGAAAAAGACAAAATTAGAAGCTTCATGAAGTGGGAATTTTGGGTAATTCCCAAGAATAGTGATTAGGGTATCAGATCATGTATATATACACCCCCATGTTTCACGTAATTTGGATCTTCTTTTTATCTCATGAATGTGTCAGTTGATCAAGTGAATAAAAATGGCTTCCAAGCCTCTTTCTTTTATGTCATTCTTATGCTTACTTTAATGTTCATTTCTCTCTTTTTCTTTTGTTGCTTATAGATTAGATTTGCATATTGCAGTTAGCATAATTTAAATTTCATGCAAGTAGAATAGTTTAGTTTATCCTTGTTGTTTAGTTCTCTTATTCTTTTCGTTCTTGTTTATGTTGAAATCTACATATGCTGGCATGATAATATATATTAGAAGCTAAACCCCTTCAATTTAGGTGCAATGAAGCTCTCTTGATTATGTAGATGCAACATATTTTGATTTTTACGCTCTCTTTCTATGCTTAATGGAATGCTTGAAGTAGTAAGTACATTGTTGTTTGAGTTTTGGTTTTGACAATCTATGTTGTTGACAACAAAATGGGCTATGCTTAGTCAACATAAACACAAGATTGCCTCTTCATCAACATATGAATATGGTAACTAAAGTGTGACTGAAATTCAAATTTGATACTCTATGTTACTAACCAAATAGTAAATAGAGTATACTTAAAGTAAATTTTAGTTTCAATTTTTGTTGTCATTTCATGAAAGTATAAATATGGATTAGAGAGTGTATTAAAATTTGACAGTTTAAGTGTGTTAACTAATAACACAATTAGGTCATGCTTATGATAAATACACTAACTAATTACATAAAAGATCAAAAGAAAGATCGTGAAATCATTATATGTTGATTTATGTGGTCAGGGTGAAGTTGCTACTAAATTGCTCTCATTTCATTTGTTAATTTTCAGTTTGTTGTTTTCTTTTTAGTTTTTCAACTTTTAGTTAATCAAAAAACTCAAGTTGTATAATTCGATTGATTTGAACTTAGAATTATTTCTTTCTCCATGGATCGACCCGTATTCGCCATGTACTACAAGTGCGTTCATTTGCGGTTTAATACACTTCGCGGCGAATTTTAATTAATAGAATATTCTGTTGGAGAATGGAGTTTTGATGAAAATGACCTTATTTCAATTATCATTATTAATTGATTATAAAATATATACTAACATCTCTATCGAGAATAAATACATATATATCAGGATTTGTATATGTGAGTAAATACTGAAGACTGTACAGTTTTAGAGTTTCAAGGGATTCAGAATTCAAGAGAAATTTAAGACTCATGAGTTATCAAGTTATCAAGAAATTAAGATTTCAAGAGTTCAAGAATAATATAGTAATACTGTCAAGTTTATATGTAAGACTCTGAATAGCACTCTAGGTTCAAATTCGTATTTTTAAATTCTGATTTTCAAATTCTATTTTCAAAATTCGAATTCTGATTTCAAATTATTTTCAAAATGTTTTTTCTTACTTATGATTTCAAACATATAAATTTAAAATTTTAATATATAAGTTTATATACATATATAGTTATATTGTTTCAAACCTAATAACTTTTTAAATATGTAACGTGTTTGCAAAGATATGAAGGAAGTATGTTGCTTATTGAATCAAGAGATATGAAATATAATCAACAATTCAAAGGAAATTTGAATATTTCGAATATTTTTATAATGCATGAGAATATAACAATAAGATTAAAAATTAGAAGAAGATTTTATCATTTCGGTAGTTTGGAAAGTGATGTTTGTAGTGTATAAATAGTAATCAAAGAGTAGTAATTATTAGGAAATGTCAATAAAAAGAAGCGACTATCTCTCTTGAAATCTGATTGAAAACTCTTGGTGAAAGGAAGTGTCTCTTCATTGAAAATATGGCAGTTGGGACTACTAGTCAACTAGTAAAAAAATGACTAGTCAACTAGTTAAATCTTTCGGTGAAAACAAGTATCTTTTTGCTAAAATATGGTTGTTAAGAAATATGATCATTGAGAAATTTGACCACTGTAAAATATGATTGTTGGAAATATGACCGTTGAAAAATATGACTATTGGAAAATGAAGTGTCTTTTCGCGAAGTGTCTTTTCACGAAGTGTCTTTTCGTGAAGTGTCTTTTCGTGTAGAGTTATTTGTGGATATATTTTAACAATATATAACACATTTAATACATAATTAAATAAATAATCATAAAATATATCACTTTTCCTTTGATCTTCTCTTCTTCCTTGTCATGAATCAAAAACTTGTAATCTAACAAGCATTATTCACCCCCCTCTAGCGTTTGTTTTGCCTTAAGATCCTCTTTCTGCAATCCCTAATAATTGGTATTAGAGCATAGGTTTTCAAAAAATTCATAATCTGATTTTTGAAAATTTTAAATGGCAACCAACACTGGTAATAATAGTTCTTTTATAGAGGGTCGGCCCATTGTTAGACCACTGCTATTTAATGGCAGTAATTATTCATATTAGGCACGTAGAATGAAAATATATTTACAATCACTGGGATTAGACACATGGAATAGTACACAGACTAAATATGTTGACCCCACCACTAATTTTTCATAATGGACTAATCAACAAATGGCTGCTCCACAAAGCAATTCTAAAGCCATGAATATGTTGTTCTATTCATTAGATATAAATGAATTTAGTAGAGTCTCAGTTTGTAAATCTGCTTATGAAATATGGAGAATATTACAAGTTACTCATAAAGGAACGAATAAAGTTAAACATACAAAGATATCAATGCTGATAAATTTGTTTGGTTTATTTAAAATCAACGAGAATGAATCTATCTCCGATATGTATTGTAGATTCTAGGGGATTGTACATTGATTAATAGCATTGGGAAAAACTTATTCAGAAGAAGACCAAGTCAGAAAAATACTTAGTTCACTGACTCCAGAACAGGATCATAAAACATTGGAAATTGAAGAAGTTAATAGTGTTAGTGAGATGAAGATTTAGGAGTTAATTGGGAACTTGATGTTGTTTGTAAGTCCAATTACAGAAAAGAAGTGAAAATAAACCAACAGAACAGAAATCTATTGCATTCAAAGCGACAAAAAATTGTTCTGATTAAAGTAGTGAGGATGATGAAGAAATTGCTTTAATGACAAAAAATTTCAGAAATTTCTGAGATATAAAAGGAGAAATAATTTTCAGAGAAGTAATCAAGGGAGTTCGGGAAGAAATAATGATCGATGTTATAACTGCAACAAACCAGGCCAGATAAAAAGCATATGTCTGTATCCAGATAAATCAAATCAACAAATAGGTAATAGTAATTCGTCAAAGAAAAGAAAGTGGGCATATGCAACAACTTTAGATGATTCAATTTCATTATTAAGTGATGAAGAACCAGAAATCGGAAATTCAAATATGTATTTCACAGCGATTCAAAATTCAGAAAATATCGAAGAAATTGACCTAAAAACAAGGTACATATTAATTAATTTTTAGTTTTTGGTTGAATGGATGCTTTGGTTGTTTTGTTTGTTTACTTTCTTTGAATTTGGAATTAAATTTTAAAATTCAAACTTGAACTTTAAAATTCAAATTTGAATTTTGAAATTCAAAAATAATAAAGTAATAAATAGTAAATATAATAATAAAATATATTTTAGACGTCTGTTAGGATTAATATTGATTTAGGAAATAATAAATCTGAAATATAAAAACATTAATATAATAAAACCAAAAGTCAAAACAACACGTCATTTGAAATTCAACATGTATGTCGACATATATAAATAGATTTATTGACATATAGGTCAGAAAATGAAATTCAAATTTTGAATTTCAAAAGTTTAAACTTTCAAATTTCCCGCCAACTTTTCACCAACTCTCAAGGTCTGAAAAGGTGTCATTGATTTCAGAAAAGTTGTGCCCATTCAATCTTTATTTATTTATCTATTCAATCATATTCTCTCTACCTCTCATTCAAATTTCAAACAACTTTCTTCATATCTATACTCTTCAAAATCAACTCTTTAATGGATTACTTAAGCACATCCCAAACAATGAGATTATCCAAAACCATCAAAGGATATCTCTACAATGATAAAGAAGCAAAAAAATGCCTATGTTGACTACCTAGCAAATGGAAAAGTCAATACGGGAGCCTTTGCCATCTTAGAAGATTTTCCGTCTTACAATCTTCATTCTCTTTTCGAACAAAATGGAGTTTTGAGTCTAATAGATTTATGGGATAACAATGAAGTGTGTTATTGTAATCTAGTCAAAGTTTTCTATGCAAATTTAAGTCATGGCTTTTATGAAGGAGATGAAAATCAAGTATGGAGTAGTGTAAAAGGCACTCAAATCATTCTAGATTGTGAAATTTTGGGTAATATCTTTAATTGTAAGAGTATGGGCTCATATTTTTTGGAATACGAAATCGATGAAAAGGATTTGGAGACCTTTCATCACATTTTGAAAGTGATGCTCATTTGGAATCCAAAAATTGCTTTTTCCGCCCTAAAGCAAGAATCGTCAGACCCCTCCTTCAACATACAATCACTCCTCATTCCGGAAATTTCAACAACCCTACCATCAAATTCCAAAAAGCACTCTTTGCTATTATTGGTGTTTATGACATCAATTGGACCAATATGATTTTAAAAGAATTTAAGCCCAAATAAATGACCACAAGAGAAAACACACTTTATTATGGAGTTTACCTTACTCGGATTTTTAAATACTTTGGAGTGGATCTCAAGGGAGAAGAATTTGTGTCAAGAAAGGTGTTTGACTCATCAAATATACATGTTATGAAAATTCCACTCATGTTTAAGCGTTATGAAGCATTCGAAGATAAACAAGCTCATATGCAACAACAACAACAGGATATTATGAATATCGAAGAAGAAGAAACTTCTTTGGAAAGCATTGATTGTCCATCCAATACTAGAACCTTTTCCAAAGAAAAGCTTGTCCAAAATCAAGAAAAATTAGCCAAGAACAAAAAGAAGATTACAAAAAATCTTACTCATATGTCTAAGTTCATTAGCAAAATAGGAAGAAAACTTGGAATATCATCTTCCGACTCATCATCCGCTGAAATCTAAGCTTACCAAGCTTATGTTATCCTTCGTATTTGATTGTATTTGCTTTCGAACCTCGTATTTAGTATCTCATATTAGTTGGATGTATTTGCTAACAAGTAGTGATGTACTGTGTTTATTTCTGTCTAAATAATCTTTAATTTACTGTAAAAACATATTAGACTTAAATAAATTAAAATAATATAATAAGACTTAACTAAAAATTGAAAATTTCCAAAAAAATCACTATTGTATGTTGACATACATTTTCCCATTTGTCGACATATAACTGCCAGGTTTTCAAATTTGTTCAAAATTTAAATCTTAAATAACTAACTAATGTCTATTCAATTCCAATCAATTCCAAACCCTATATATACCTGTTTCTTCCAGAAAAATTATTCTATCATTTCTCCTTTTTCTCTAATCTATTCTTACCTAAAATATCAAATTATGGCAAATCATGTTCATGATTTGGGTTAAAATCTTGAAGAAACATTGAATTCTTTCAAGAATACCATTTCTATAGTACTTCGCAATCAGCATCATCTCGAATTGAATCAAATAAAGATGGTAGAACAACAAGTGAAGCACTTGATGCCATCCGTTGACTAATATATTCTCTTTTCAGAGACGAAGACAATAATCTCGCTAAAGCACCACCCACAAAAGAAGATAAAGATTGGGAAGTCATCAAGAAGGATCCAATATTTAGAGGATACGTATGGGTGGAGTCGTATATATTAGTACTTTAGCATAGAATTAACTATAATATGGATTGAATTGCTTCGATTTGCATTTGTTTGATTTGCATTTGTTTGAACTTATGTCCAAAAATTGCTTGGTTTGGATTGCTTCGATTTGAAACTTGTATATATGGATTGAAACAATTGTAAATATTAACTATAATAATTAGATAGATTGATTTGTTTATACTTGTAGAATAATATAGGAATGAATTTAGGGGGAGTCGTAAATATTAGTACTTTAGCATAGAATTAAGAATTATAAATCTTAGAATATATAGATAGATATAAGTTATGGGTGTTTATGGGTTAAGGGGGAGTATATTTAGGATTTCTTTTTGTTGATGACAAAGGGGGAGAAAATATAAAATAAGTATTATTTCGAGGGGAGTGTGTAGGATTCATGATGATAGGGGGAGTATCAGAAGGGCTAGATCAAAAAGTATCAACAGGTGTGAACAGGTATGAATATTTTATAAATCACGGTCATCATCATCAAAAAGTGGGTGATTGATGGAGAATGAATTTTTTATGATAACAACCTTATTTCAATTATCATTATTAATTGATTATAAAATATATACTAACATATCTATCTAGAATATATACTTATATATATTATAACGACCCGGATTTTTCGACTATTTGAATTCAAATATTTAAATATATTTTTAATATTTTATTTGAATTACTTATGGATTTTAATATCGAATTCGTTAATTAAACGATGACTGAACATTTATATTTATATTTCTATTAAATCGAGCTCTAAATGTCGCGGTAGTTCGTAATATTGGGTATTGAACTTCGATTGAATATACAGAATCCGTTTTAAGTCGGAATTTTGTGAAACATGAAACGTTAGGATCTGTTTGTTTATAGTTTTCTAATGAAAGAGAGAAATCAGAATTTTATCGTATATATTGTAAGTTATGTCCAATTCAAAATTTAAAATAGTTGCTATAGAAATCGCTTATAAATTATAACATTTATTTATAAATTTAATAAGAAATTTCATATATTTTTACGTCGTTTTTCAGGAATATATAAATGTTGAGTTATATATTTATATTGGTTGAATTTAAAGTGATATATTGTTTTATTTGGATATATTTGATAATAATATTTTATTATGTTTTTTATTTAATTGTTTTGTGATCTAACTCATAATTTATCGATATTATATAAATTGTATGATTAAATATTTTCCACACGAGCTTCGTTTTCGACGAAACAAATTTTATTGGAATATGTATGACTAATTATTGATATATTTCCAGTTTGGGGACAATTGGAGACATTTTGGCGGTAGATGAAATTTAAACGTGAACCGATGAATATATTGAAATTAAAATAATGTCTTTGTGCAAATGGAGTCGGTTTTCAAGAAAATTAATTTCATTGGATTCGAAACGTCAAGACATAGTTGTATGTCCAATTTCGTTACTTCGGGAGTCGATGTGTGACTGTACATATATTTAACGAGTGACGTTAAATAGCGGTTAATATTAAATTACCCGTAATAAACAAAAATTCCTTCTACCTTAAGCAACTAAATAGAAGGACATACAACCTACCCCAAACATTTTCCACAACCAACCTAAAGCAAGCATGCCTACCCTATCTTCTTAATGGAAACATCATGACTGCCTTTTCTTTTTTCCTACCATGTACAACTAAAGCCCGTTCTTTCTTTTCTCCTTTAATGAACCTGTACCCAAACTTGATTTCTCACTTGTGAAGCACGAAGTAACCAGCCTTAATTCTTCCTTACTCTATGGTCTCTTTCAATCAATACACGCATACATTGCTATTGAAAAGGAATAACACTACAACCCTATCGACTATACAGGCCTACCTAAATTTCTCTACCAGCTACTTGTACTGCTAGAAATGACGTTGAAGCTATCCTAAACCCCTCCTATGCAAATACTCAGTAACATCGTTCATTTTCTCTACTGAAAGTCGAGATCCAGTAATGGATTCCATGGCTTTGAAAACCCATTGCCGAACATATAATTGTGAACGAAATCACCTTACTTCAACCTTTAAAATACCGCCTCCACTATACTCAGCGAACGACCAAGATCTCCACATTCTCTTTCTCGAAAACTCTCTCTATACTTGCATTACATCATGCAGCTTTCAACTATAAAGGTCTTCAGTTTGACGAGGGCTTGCTAACAATCGGAGGTGATTGGATCTGAAGCCCCACGGTAATTGGAAACTGAGGCTAAAGCTGTAGTGTTCACAAGGATTTTTTTTCCAGGGCCTTATGGGGTCGAGCTTGTCGCGGTTGCGGTCGGAGCATGAGGGGAGGTAGGCGCGTGTTCTGGTCATCGTCGATGGATCTCAGATGGTCACGGGGTGGAGCGGCGGTATGAGTTTACTTCCAATACAACAAATTAACCATATTACAATGGTGGAAAAAAGCTGTAAAAGGCTTTTTATAACGGTGGAGCCACCGTCGTCTATTAAGAAGTTGTAATAGACTAAAATCTTTTACAACTTTTTTGCACTGTTGCATCACTATTGTAAAACGTATACTTTACAACTCTTTTCCACCGTTGTAATAAACTTTATTACAATAGTTTATAATTGTTGTAATATATATTATTTAAAGTTGTAATATACGAACAAATTATATACATATTGTTAATAAAAGAAATCATTTCAGAACATATTATCTACAAAATTGAAGATATTAAACAAACTTAAAACATGAACCAAAACAACATATTAAATTTTGAAACTATCATCATTTTTTTTATAAATCATATAAGTATCTCAAGTACATAAAACAACTACAACAAAGTCGATTACCCAACACTGCCTGCTAAAACATTTGCATGCATAATTACTAATAAATTTGGCTTCTGAACCTAAAAATATTTTTCTCATTGCAAGCTCAAATCGAAAGGATCATCAGACATCGATCCTGAAGTTCCTTTTGTTATCAATGAATTATCGGTCCATGGCAGTTCAGTTACCCATCATCCGACGGAAACCCCTCCTGCACGCCAGTAGAATATTGTTACTAGGTTGCCAGAACGTCATATATCGATCTGATTCTTCCTATTAGCTAGTAAAATAGCACTCCGAGGCTACGATATTGTCATACGTTGATCTGAACTTTCTCTTAGTGTTTGTGAATTCTTGCTCCAAGGTCGGTTTTGTTACCAGACATCAAACCAAAACCATTAAATTGCTTAGTGCCTAATCACTTATTTACAAAACATTAAACTGCCTACATCCAATAACCGCCTTCAGACAACCACCATCGACAACAAACAATCGTCGTCTCTAAGTCAACAAACCATATCCCGGCCTTCACAAACTTCATCTCCACACAGCCATCAACTTCCGACCAAACCTCGGCACTACCACAAGTTGCAAACCCACACACGCCCCTAATTACCCATTTCCTTAGAATACAAACACAACTCGCAAACCCTAGACAGTGGGCTCGACTTTCCAGATCAACGTCCTGAGCTGTAGGCGAAGGAGACAGATATATATCCGGTAAAACACAGCGCAACTTACGCGAGCACTAGAGATGGAACCATGATGTCTTCCAGCGGTGCGATTATTTTGACAAAGATGATTTTTTTATATATACGGATTTTAGAATTTACTGTTTGGAAACAAGTAGAAGGCGATGTAATTTTGTTTGGATTTGGGGAATTGGAAGAAGTGGATGAAAGGGGATCCACGTTTTACTATTTAATAGTGGAGTAGTTGGGAATTGAACGCACCGATGGCCATGTCCAATAGAAAATGGGGGTTTACGGATGGAATTACGAGAAACCGCGCCAAATTATCCAAAAGCGGCAAAAAATTTAGTTCGAAGGGAGATTTTTAATTGGAGCCTAATTTAAAATTTAAGGAAAAAGTTGTAATAGACATCTATTACAACCATGGGAATATAAAAGTTGTTGATAAGAAGATTATTGCAACATTTTGACAAGTACAATTGTAAAATACATTTACTACAACTGTCATTTTCTCACCGTTGTAAAAGTACAGTTGTAATATGTTGTTTTTGTTGTAGTGTTCAAGCGTGGATGCGAGCGTTGTAGTGAATGGAGAGACAACATGCGAGAGAAGTGGTGTAGCAGAAGGTTTGGGGAGGAATACGTGGGTATATGGGGGTATGTGGGAGCATAGCGGGAACGTTTCACGTGAAAAAAGGAAAATAAAAACAAAACAAAAAGATGAGTAACAAGTTTATGAAATGTAAAGAGACAAGAAGAATATGGTACTGGGAACGAGGATGGATATGTTTGTTCGAAAGAAGGTGAGTGAGAAGACAGTACTGTAGCATTACGGTTTTAGGTTGGCATTGTAGTGGGCTTTGAGGAATATGGCTTTGGGCTACATGTTTATATATATATATATATATATATATATATATATATATATATAAACACGAGGCTAAGGGGGTGATTACAGCCAAGGGAACACAACAACGTGATGGGAGAAATCACGTATGGGGGAGTAGATGCATGGATATGGTGGTGGGTGCATGGTTTGGGCATGTGATGAAGTTGGCGAAACAAAGAGGCAACGTAAACAATGGGAAATTTGAAGGAACCGGGCAGGAAGGAGCACAGGCCACAAACGGTATTTGGATGAAAGAATAAAGTAATTGATGTTATTTAAAATATAATTAATTATGTTCTTAATTTAAAATATACCATAACTTATAATTGGTATAATGTACCCACATGTTAACAAATTTGAACAAAACAGGGAACGCGGGAATCGACGAGACGAGCGCTACGTTATGAAACCATTTTGGACGCGTTTGGACATAGCTAGAATTTCCATTTAAATTAAACAAGTGGTTAATTTAACTGAAGAGAGTTGTTATCTCAACGAATGGAAAACAAAGGTAAGTTAAACTCACTCAGTTGTCTCACTTATAATTTTTATAAGTTGGGTTTATTACTTGTGTGCTATATTTGCTATTTATTGACTGATTGATGATTGTTTGGTTATTTGATGAATATTTTTATATATTGTTTAAATTAAATGGTTGCTTGATTTAAATGAAATAAAATCATTATTTATAACGATTATTTCCAATGGAGGTAACTTACCTTATTGGTTACGTTTATTATAATATAAACATATTAAATTTAATTAGGCGCGTGAACTAT
This sequence comes from Allium sativum, assembly GCA_030737875.1. Taxonomy (NCBI): domain Eukaryota; kingdom Viridiplantae; phylum Streptophyta; class Magnoliopsida; order Asparagales; family Amaryllidaceae; genus Allium; species Allium sativum. Next base: position 23,488,468 of record CM060926.1, read on the forward strand.
AGTTTTTTATTGACCGATCTCAGTTGAATTGATTATTCATGTTTATTTTATATTATCATTATATGAATTGTTACTGAATATGGTTGGATGGTTGATTGTTGAATCCAAATTCAACAGTTATTTTGATATTAACCAATGGACAATATTGTTGAGAAATTGGCAGTAGATGGCCTAAATTATATATTGTTTATAAGGATTGATTTACCGTTAGGTGAATCGATAGAAATGAAGTTATGAAATTTATTTTATAACTAAATATAGATTTCTAAATATATTACTTTAAATGAAATTTATAAAAAGGAAATAAGCCAACCATATATATATATATATATATATATATATATATATATATATATATATATATATGTTGATTGTTTTAACCACCAACCACTATTTTTGTACCAAAATCTACCGTGTGCGAAGCACGTGCTTCATTGTAATTATTAAATGATTTATAAAGCTAATTCTTATATTACAAAGATTGATAAGCAAATGAGCAGTGATTTATGCAATGACTAATAATTGAGGTTAATAGTTTTTGAGAAACAATTAAATGGGATTATTTTGAAAATTGATTATTATTTATTTAATAACAATCAAAGTAAATTAGATCATTTAAATTAATAATATTATTTATTAATTTAAATGAAAAGATGAGTTAGAGTGAATCAATGAGTTAGTGCCAATTAATCTAATGAAATAATTTAACAAATACTTGTTAATTTAATAAAAATTTAAAAGGAAATTTAATATTTTTTCCAATTAATGACAAAGTGAATTATAAAAAAGGACTAAGTTAGTAGTGAAATATAACTGAATTTCAAAGCAAGTTTATGAATGGGTTTATATATAAACCAAGTTAGGAAATTAAGTTATAAAGGGATTTTAAGCGAACAAGATAAGCTTAAAATAGTTATTTGAATTAAGAAAAGGAAATCGAGACGAAAAGGGTTTATATTAAGCCAAAGTTATATAAACGAGATTATAAAAAGAGATGGGAAGTTGAAGCGTTAATTTTAAATTAACGTTACTTAATAATGGCATTAAGTGAAATGGGTGAGTTTTGAATTAAGATTTCCCAAAGGGAACGAATGAAAGGTTCAGAAAAAGAATTCTTGTAATTAAATTTGTTAAAAGATCGAGTAATTGGATTTGTAATAAAATCCGGATAATGGAACAGATTGTTTAAAGAAGTTGAGGCTTAAAAATTGATGTTTTATTAATCATTTACTAAATTAATGAATTTAATAATAATGCTATATTTAAAAAGGAGATTTCAAAAGTTAGAAGGTTTTATAAAATCGTATTTTAAATAAAATAGTGAAGTGATATTTGTTTGTATTAGAATGAATATGGGTTTTGAATTACAATTCATATCTATCTGAAGATAAGAATGTTGCTGATCAAGGTTTAAGAGGTAATTAAAATACCCCAACTTGAACGACTTCAGGATTTTTGAAGGATAATATTATTGTAATGGTAAAGATGTTAAAAGCGATTTATTATAAGAAATGATAATACAACGTTATTCGAAGAATTTGTAAATAGACATAATGAGATTTCAAATTAAAGGAAATAAAATAATTTGAGGAAATATATATTGATATTTCCAAAGTAACGGAAATAAAATAGGCTAGAGAATATGAAACGATATTTTCATAATCAAGGTAATAAAAGGAGTTGCGAAAATATAACGATATTTTCGAAGTAAAGAGAAGAGTTTTAGAATGAGTTATTCTAAAGGTTTAAGTGACGATTATGGTTTTCAAACAACAAAACAAAAGGAGAAATCGTAACGATCATTTTACGAATGATAAGTGTTGAATCGATTTCCCTATTATAGATAATAAGAAATGTTGTAGCAATTGATTTGAAATGATAATTAAATGGAAAATTGGATATGATTATAAGATATTTTTCTAAGTATTAACAAGAAATTATTTGAGAATATTAGTGTATTAAAATAAGAAGTGAATTCTGTGTTGAAAGATTTAGAAGATTTAATTAATCGTTCATAAGTTATTTTTAATTAAAACGGCCAAGTGACACTGTGTACTCAACTAGTAGATCCATTTTATTTTGTTTATTTGATAGTTAAATAACCGACTATCAAATATTGCCCATACGATCAGTGGAACGGAAAGACCGAGATCGAATATATATTCGAAAACCATTCCGACCAATAAATATGAATACATGGAAGATGCTATTCATGGAGCAATTGAAAACCGTGAATCTTCATAAAACGGTAGAATTACTTACAGTCTCTGGTTAGCTCCCGGAGATAAATTGTGATTCTACCGTGGTTGGATCTTCGGATTGCAAGGACTTCTCGCTACTAATCCATGGGGTGACTCCTATATTGGATGCAGTAGGAGAGTACCTTCGGTTCATCCTGTTCCTGGATGACTTATATGGACGAATGTCCGACCAAGTATTTCCTAAAAACCACATAAGTTGATTTTTACAAATATACTGAGTCGGTGGAAAAGAAGGGAACTTCCTTTATACCTAGAGTATATTTGTGGACATCAATTAGTGATTAGACGGATTTGACAATGTGGCATTCAAAGTGGATGATGGCCAGATATTCCAAAAGAGTAAGTATGACCTCAAGCCTAATCAACTGGGAAACGGGACAAAATAGAGTAGGTCACATGGCTATGTGGGTCGCATCCATCAAAAGGATATATCATTACCTGATCTGAAAAAATTAAATGCCTTCGGTTGTCCCTTTTATTTTTATGTATGCTATCGGTTTGGTTGGCTGGCCCCCAACTGTGGTGATGATATATTCAGTACTCTCAAGAGAAAGTGAGGGTCGGTCATGTTCAGCCGGGTTGCAAGTGTTCTTGTTGAACCCTAATGTATTCATCTTCGAAGGTACATTTTCAGAAAGGTGGTTGCCCATACCTTGCCATAGAAATTCATTTATAATAAGAACTCGCGATTTTGACTTTATACTACATATGTAGAGCACGAGATGCAAGCGTTCTGCTAGATTGTTATTTATTTGTATTTAGATATTATTATAATATCAGAGAAGATAGGAAATTTAAAAATATTTTGGGTTATCGTAAGGTAAAAACTGTCTGTATTTACGTATGAATTTGGTCTTACGATTATCCTTTTCTTTCGAAAAGATTTTAACTTTAAAACCAAGTTGGATGTTACCCATAAACTTAGGGACTTTTTATCACTCTTTTTCACCAGACTGATCCGGCGTTTTTAATGCCCGGGTTAGACCGGGTTGTACGGGTTCAGGTTATCAGATGCGATGAAGTTTCAGAGACGAAGTGGAGAAGTCCAGGCGTATGATATATAGTTATTCCGTTGTGTGTTGTATATGAGGACAGATTATTATAACTCTCCAGATGTATTGATGTACTCTGATGACTGTAGGTTTTATTTTAAGCTCTCAATAAAGATTATTTTATATTATATATTTTTTCCGCTGCGATGTGAGATTCTGATTTTGTGTTATGTTCTTCCCCTTATTCTTCTATTCTAATATTTCTTTCTTTCTTATCTTACCCTCTTATTTCTTTCTTCTAAGCCTTCTGGGTTTTCAATACTTGAAATTGGATATGGGATGTATAAATGTCAAAAATTCGAGAGTTAAACTTTCCGGGACACCACATATATGTAGAATTTGTATACATGACTTAAATACTGAAGACTGTACAGTTTTAGAGTTTCAAGAGATCCGGAATTCAAGAGAGATTCAAGACTCATTAGTTATCAAGTTATTAAGATATCAAGATTTCAAGAGTTCAAGAAAAATATAGTAATGGAGTCTAGTTTATATGTAAGACTCTGAATAGCACTCCAGGTCCAAACTCTGTTTTTCAAATTTTGATTTTCAAATTTAAAATTCGGTTTTCAAAATAAATTCTGATTTCAAATTATATTCAAAAATATTTTTTCTTACTTATGATTTCAAACATATGAGTTTAAAGTTTTAATATATAAGTTTGTATATATAGTTATTTAGTTTTATAGTTTCAAACTTTATAACTTTATGATTATGTTTATATAATATATTATTATGATTTTACACTTTAGAATATTCATTTATATTATTAAGTTTTGATTCAAGAAAATCCAGAATAATATTTTTTTTGAGTAGGACGGATATGTAGTGCGAAACTACACAACCGATTAAACATAATATTAATATATAAATAGTCCAGTTGACAAGCCCAACTGGTAGCCCAAATACCGATTGCACAAGAGTGATAATTATACAATAGTTCAGACCAAAACAAACAAGACAACAGCAGCTAGACTACCCAAAACACAGCTAAGGAAATATGCAGATCATACAAAAGCAAAAAGGAACCACAACAATATAACAAACTAACCCAAACAACCATATGCAAATTAGTGCAAATCCGGGCTAGAGTCTCCATGGTTTGAACCCACTGACTCCGTTGGACTATTGGTTGTCGGTAGAGCAAGCATGAAACTGGCAGAGGGAGGTGCCAGACCTGACCAAGAGTTAAAACAAAAAATTATGAGTATGCATAATCCTCTAAATCTCTTCTGTGATTTATTAAATATCACTGCATTCCTTTCTTTCCAAATACACCAACAAAATACTGCTAAAACGGAATCCAGAGCAACATTTGCGTCATTGTATTCCCAATGATCAAACATTGAGTTAATCTCAGGCACAAATCCAAGCAGGAAGGAACCAGTGGCTGCAAGAACAGGGAAAGAGTAATCATAGTCAAAGAAAAGATGGTAAATAGTCTCAATATGATTAGAGCAAAGAGCACAATAGGGATCCTCGGTCAAGTTAAGTCTATGTAACTTAGCTCTTGTATTGATTTTACCATGAATCAAACGCCAATTGAAGAAAAGAACCTTTGAAGGAAGATGAATTTTCCAGATTCTAGAAAAAGAGAATAACCTTCCAGAGAAATTTAAATAATTATACACTGAAGCCACTGAAAACCCTCTTTTTGGTGATAGAGCCCAAAAATAGCAATCAGGAGAGAGGGAAAGTTGTGTGTGCATGATCAGGTTTGAGGCAAGCATCAAATTATCTAGAACTCGTGCATTAAAAATAGTAGAAGGGAACAGCGATGTAGGACCAATGTGCAACAGATTTGCTACAGAGGAAAATTCATTAGAAATGAAAGGAAATAGAGAGGGAAAATCTTGAAAAAGGGGAATATGTCCATGTCAAATATCATACCAGAATAAACAAGATTCACCATTTCCCAATTTGACTTGAAACAAATTTTTAATGCGAGGAATACTAGAAATAACCCCTGACCAAAAGGGAGAAGGCTTAACAGTAGGAAGAGAATGCAAGACTAAATGTGGATTACTGAAATAGTAGAGAGAAAGGATCCAATCTTTTCATAAGAAAGAACCAGGTGTAATTGTATGCCATAACCAATTTGATAAAAGAGCCATATTAAAATTAGAGAGGTTAATAATTCCCAAACCCCCATGATTAGTATGAAGGCAAACAGTTTGCCTGTTGTTCAATTTTTTGACCTTGTTGCCATTCCATAGAAAAGAACTCCTGATTGAATCAATTTTTTAAATTAAACGTTTAGGAAATTTATGAATAGCCATCCAATATGTTGGTAAAGCAGATAAAACAACTTTAATCAACACTAAACGACCAACAGAGGATAAGGAATTATCTTTCCAGGAAGATAATCTCTGCTCAATTTTATGAATGAGAGGCAACCAATCAGATTTATGAAGTTTAGTGGGTCTAAGGGGAATTCCCAAATACTGAATAGAAAACTTGTGAATCGAGCAATTTAAAATGGAAGAAATTGAAGGGCCAAGATGGTCTGCATTTCCTAACTTTATGATTGAGCTTTTCGAAAAATTAATGGACAAACCTGAAATAAGCTCAAAAGTATAAAGAACAACTTTGAGACAATGAATATGGTTTAAGTCAGGGGAGGAAAAGATAATTGTATCATCTGCAAATTGGAGATTAGAAATGGCTAAGGAGGAATTTGGAAGATGAATCCCATCAAAGAAGTTGTTGGATATAACTCTTTTGATCATTTGGTTGAAGACATCTGCAACTAACACAAATATTAGAGGAGATAAGGGATCTCCTTGCCTCAAACCCCTGTGGGATTTAAATAAACCCCTAATATTGCCATTGATTGAAATCGATGAATGGCTTGTCCTGAGAATACAATCGATCCAATTACACCAACGCTGAGAGAATCCCCTATGCTTGAACATTTACAAGATAAATTCCCAATTAACAGAATCAAATGCTTTTGAAAAATCTAACTTGAGGAGAACACCAGGTATTTTAGAATTGTGACAATAAGAGATTACCTACTGAGAAGCTGCAATACAATCGAAAATGTTGCATCCAAGAATAAAAGCTGATTGCTCAGCTCCAACAAGATCAGAGATGACGGATTGGAAACAATTTGCAAGAGTTTTGGTGATAATTTTAAAAGTGGTATTGAGCAAACTAATGGGACGGAAATCAGAAAGGGAGATGGCACTAGAGAATTTAGGAAGAAGCACAATATTAGCATAATTGAGACGAGATATGAGGCTAGGGTTTTCATAAAAATCATTACACATGGCCATTATATCATTTTTTACCATGGCCCAGGGGCTTAATCATCATTCATGTCATTTAAAGCAGCCCAAATTTCATTTTCAGAGAAAGGTTGGTTAATAGAAATAGCTGATGGATAAGGGTAAAGAGAACACCAATCAATAAGAAGGATTTCAGGGGACGAACATCCGAGGATGGATCGATAATACTTAGAAAAAACAAGAAGAATATCATCAGGATTCGAATAGATTTGATTTTCATGAGATATTTCTAGAATGCAGGAAGCGTGTCTTCTTCCGTTTGCAATTCTATGAAAGTAAGCTGAATTTCTATCTCCTTCCTTTAACCATTTAGCCTTAGATCTATGTTTCCATCCAATTTCTTCTTGTTTGAACAATCTATTCAATTCAAATTCAAGGTTCTTCAAAGAGCAAGATTCCTCCTCATTCAGAGAATGAGATTTTTCTAAGATATTGAGATCTAAATTGGCATCTTGAATATTAGAAATGTGGGTACGAATTGAACCCCAAACTGTTTTGGCCCATGGTTTTATTAGTTTTCTCAAAGATCTCAATTTAAGGACAACTTTATGGATAACTGATTGAGAATGAATAGGATTATCCCAAGCCGTTCGAATGAACTCCTTAAAAGTTGGTTCAAGTAGCCATAATCTCTCAAATCTAAATGGATGCTTAGAATTAGAGAGGGACCCTGAATCAAGAACAATAGGCCAATGGTCAGAGATGATTGAAGCAAGACCAGAAACATAGGATAAGGGATGAATTTCTTCCTAAGCAGCATTAAGCAGAAATCTATCAAGTTTAGCAAGAGAAGGGTTCATTTTGTGATTAGACCAAGTAAAAGATCTATTACTAATAGGAGGGTCAAAGAGACAACAATCAAAAATAAAAGAATTGAAAGCATCCGAGTCTGATGATAAAGAACAAGATTTTCTCTCATTAAAGTGTCTAATAGTGTTGAAATCCCCCCATCACCCAAGGACCCAGAAACTGTTAGCTATCTGTTTACAATGTTCCCAAAGAGCAGTTCTCTCTAAAGAGTCCCGAGGACCATAAATATTGGAAAAGAAGTAGATGGAATTAGAGGCAATGTGTTTGAGAGCTACACGTAAAGCAGATTGAGCGGGAAAAGTTTGGCATAGAGACCACACAGAATTATTCCATGCAGTAATAAGACCACCTCTAGTTTCAATAGCATTAACATAAGTCCATCCCCTCAAAAAGGAGCCACCAATTAAGCTAAAGTGATAATTAGAAGGTTCAAAGAGTTTGGTTTCTTGAAGGAAAAGAATATCTAATTTGAGTGGGGACAAAACTAAATTAATAGCATGACATTTTGAAAGGTCCCCCAATCCCCGTACATTCCATGTAACAACTTTCATTGATGTCTATTAAAACGCTCTTGTTCTAATTCCTGCATGGCTTTATAATGTGTGTCACATAAATTCACTCCCATGCAGTTTGAAATTTTTTTTGATCAAGCATTTATTAGAAGAGGAAAAAACAACAGGAGTAAGGAAACTACCTGTTACTTCAGGATTATTGCGTCTCCCACTTCGACAAACAAAAATGGGAGAGAGAAATTGAGGCCAATCATTGTCATCTGACCATGGTTGTTGAGGGGGAGATTGCGGCGGCGGAATAGAGCTAATGTCAAAAGGGATAGATTGAATGGGTAACATGGAGAAATCATTTCCGTGTGGGATGATCTGGTTAAGAGGTGGATCCTGATCATCCTGCAAGTTCTGATTCTGATCATCATGTATTTCTTGGTTTACTTCGTCAGGATCATTATAATCCATCTCTTGATCATCAAAGTTGGGAAAATTAGGACTCTTGTTTATCTCCCTAAAAATAGAGGGTAATGGAGGTAGCATCACTGCCTCTTCAATCATGGCATCTACTCGATTCTCCATACTCGAATCCTGATAATTGTGGATACATGAGACCACTTGCTCCTCGTTATTACCAATAAAGATAAGTTTTGGTCTTGAGCCTGGATGTTCATGTTTACAGTGCTGAACTTTGATAATATGCACTTTGTTGTTGAATCGGGCTGCAAATTCATTTTTTACTCCTTTTCCTTTGAAAAATTGTAGCTTTACCAGGAAATCTCTATGATCAAAGTGACACCAATAACAATCACCAACTGCTAAGACTCTACCCATAGGTTTAAGGATTTCCTTTATAGCTCCATCATTATACTTTAGAAATTCTGGGAATCCTTCCCCCTTAGCCTGTGATTCGTGTTCCAGTACAGGTTCTGGTTCATAAACGTCTTCTTCGCATGCTTCTAGACTAATCGCAGCTCCTGGCATGGTTAGGATTTTAAGGAGTAATGCATGATCCCTTTTGCCATAGGTAGGACAGTGGACCAAGAAGGAGTTATTTGAGATGATTGACATCGACCACATGTCATAATCAAGGTTGACTTCTAGGGCTTGGTGTAAAGTTTCTATACTCCATTTTCCTGTTAGAGTTTTGGTGACAATGCATTTCGAAGAATCCATCTTTGTAAAAATTCTTTTTTTTGTAGATAGAAAGTGAGGAAGTTGAGATGGAGAATGAAGTGAATTAAGCTCAGATGATTTTTTAATATTGGATTTTCCATGGTAATTCTCTTGACGGCTGGCAATACGAAGCGATGGGTGACAAGTAGCATTTGCAGAGTAATTGATTTGTTTTGGGACCCAGCGCGCGCAAAAATTACTTTTATTACTGTTGGATGTATTAACAGAAGACGAGAAGCTTCAACATAATAGTTTTCCTTGAACAACGTTGCACTGCGTGACCAAACAAACAGCATTTGAAACAAATTTTTGGGTCTCTGCATGCGTTTTCCACGTGACCTTTGCATGCACATTTCGAACATCTCTTTTCTTTTTTCAACTGATTCACCATTTGATAAACTGAAACAAACTCCGATAGAGGTGTTTTAAATTTCTTTTTGTGCGGAGGAATGGGTGGAGATGACGGTGGCGATGCCGCCACCTGGGCATAGGACTTCGAGGGTATTTCAAGTTGATGATCAGAAAGAACAGAAAAACGATTAGATAAGGACAACAAGGAAGTGCGAGATTGGGGAGGATGAGGATGAGCATAAACTGGACCTTTACCAGATTGGGAAGAATCGACACGAGAAGAAAAATGGATTTGGGAAGAAGGAACACGATATGAAGGAGGACGAGAAGATGAGCCCCGATAGGACGAACGAGGAACATCAAAGCGAACAGAGTGAGGATTCGAAGACCAAGCATGCTTAAGCGAAGGATTAATAGAGGAAGGAGCAAAAGAAGGACGACGAGGAGATGAAGACGAAGCAGGAACAGAACGAGGAAGGAGAAAAGATCTATATCTAGAAGGATATTTCAAAAGAAATGGGGGGGAAGAAGAAAGGGAGGACGCCATTAACGATAATTATAGCTTCTCTTTGTCAGAATGAATTAATATTCGATTTCCAGAATAATATATATGTTTAAACACTTGAAAAATAGTTTTAAAAATAACATACATATAGTCCACATACATGGAAACCTTTGTCGACATACAACGGTCAGAAATTCAATTTTCAAAGGAAGTGTCTTTTCACTATTTGTAACGTTTCTGAAATGTTGCAACCATTAAAATCCTATAAATACGGGTTTATTTCGAATTTCTTTCATAATTCTTGTTCTCCATCTTCACCCCTCTTAATACCACCATTAATATTTCATATTTTCTTGATTCCTATACTTATACTTTGCCGATTTCTACTGTATAAAACTTCATCTTTTCTCAATCTCTATCTACTATGCTCTGAATTGAAGTGCTATTGAAGAGCTATAGGGCTATTTTAATCATTTGGGAAGTGTTTGGGAAAGGGTGTGTTCCTTATAGCCCTGAAATCAAGGAAAGGGAACGGTGTTAACCTTGTAGCCGTGAAATCAAGTGTGTTTGGAGCAGTGTTAACCTTGTAGCCGTGAAATCAAGGGTGTTTGGAGCGGTGTTAACCTTGTAGCCATGAATTCAAGGGGTTATACTTGGATATTGATAATAATAAAACTCTGTGCAATTCAGCATTGCTTATTTCTGTAGTAGTGTAAAATTCAATGTGTTCTTTCCTTTTCTGCATTTTATATTACTTATTTCTGTATTTGTGTTTGATTTTGTGTTTGTGATCATCACTATTGTGTGTGATTCATATAGTAAATCAGATAAGTTTAAGATTTTCATAAATTCCTCGTAATCATATTCACCCCCTCTATTGTTTATTCTGCCTTAAGATCCGCTTTCCGTAATCCCTAACATATTCATTGTCGAACAATAGGGCACATCATTAACTTTTAATGCAGTCTTTCATTAGTTGAGGGAGGTGTCAAGGTATGTAAAAACCCGCTTTTATTAGGGAAATTGAATTGGGAATCAACTAATTGTTTTGGTAATTTAGAGGAAAAATAAATATAATAATGAATAAATAAATAGATAAAAGCAAAACATATATTTTTGGGATGAGAGGAAAATACATGTTTTATTAATTATTGGGCGTATGTAGTTGATGTAAAATGTTGCACGTTTTGTTGTAACAATGTTAAAGTTTATTGTTTTGATTAAATAACAATTTTAAAAGGAAAAGCGCAAAATTAGTGGAAAAATTTGATTGATTTCATAAAGCATGCTTATTTCAATGTGTAATATTTAAATAATATAAAAATAAAGTTTTCTCGTTGTCTTCAAGTTATGAAAAAAAAGTTGACGTAATGTTGAAAATGTGTGTAATGTAAGGTAAAAAGAAAATTTTATGTCCATTTTCTTTTCATAGAAAGAAAAAAGAGAAGGAAAAAAGAGAAAGAACTTTTATATTAAAGAAAAATATGTAAACAAAATAAAAATAAAGTATGCATTTTTGATGAAATCTCTAGAATCAAATTTAATAAGATGGAGAACAAAAATATCTCATAAGGAGACAAAGAGTAATCATTTTGTTGCATAGAAAATAAAGAAAAAGGGGAAAATAATAATAAAAAGGGGGGCTTTGGGTTGGGAAAGTTCTAGAGAGGGGTCTATGAATAAAAATACCACAACTCCTCATTCTCCCGATTAAAAACATCAGTACGTATACTTTCTTTCTCAAACCAGAAACAATACCGTGAAGAAAAATAAAAACTCAATCTTCTCATCCAAATCAAAATCAAAATAAAAAAATTTGCAATCGAAGATTGAAGTAAGATTCCCAATTCTTCAAGTAAGTACTACCTAAACCTATTCAATCTTCTATGGTTCTTTCAATTCTTGTAAATTGAAAACTTAGGATTGTTTTCCTTTTCAATTCCTATTGTAGAGGGCTCCAATCAAGAAATTAGTCGATTTCAGAGGTGAAAGTTTGCATTTTGGTGTTGGAGGTGAGTGAAGTTTTAACCTTTCTTCCTATTTTGGTTTGAATTGTGTATGCATGTTGGAATAAAGGTTAAATCCTTGCATAATTGGCTCCTTCCCCTCTTTGTGGTTATTCTTTGCTTGATCAATCATATGAATTTGTTGAAGAAGAAGTTAAGATTGTTGTATGCACGTAATTTAGACACATGCAAGGTACATGTCTAATTGCTTCAATGAAAAGCATATTCATAACCCTTGAAAGACAACTTTATGCCCTTGCAAATCTTTTGTTTTAAAAGAAGAAAAAATTGATTTTTGCTGGAAATTTCAGCAAGGGGAGGGGGAGGACTGTTGTGCAGTCCTGCGCAACTAGGCTGCACTGTGCAGTCAGAACTGGGCTGCACAGGAAGCCCAGGGGCAGGCTGCGCAGCAGCCCGCGTTTGGGCTGCCATGCAGCCCAGGACGGGCTGCAGAGCAACCCAGAACGAGCTGCAGTGCAGCCACGTTCGGGCTGCAGTGCAGTCCAGAATGGGCTGCAGCAGCCCGTGTTTAGGCTGCATGCGGCAGCCCAGAAGGGCTGCCATGCAGCCGGTGTCTGGCTACATGCGGCAGCCCAGAAGGGCTGCATGTGGCAGCCCAGAACGGGCTGCCATGCAGCCCATGACTGGGCTGCATGGGCTGCCATGCAGCCCATGACTGGGCTACATTGTAGCCCATATGTGGGCTGCACAGGGCAGCCCAGCAGAGCAATTTTTTTTAAAAAAAAAAGAGAAAAAAAAACCTTAAACTTATTTTTGGTTTAAAATAAGATCTTTATAGAAAATAATAATTACATGATTTACAATTGTAAATTATTTTGTTTTTAAAAGTTTTGTTTTCCTACAACGAAAATTTTGTTAATATAAAAATTAAATGGTCGAATATTTTTATTAATTCCGAACAAGTTAAACATGCTTATGTTTCATTATAATAAATAAGTATTATGGATTACTTGTGTATTAGAGTGAAACGGAAGTGTAACCATCTATGGACATGCGTTGTTAACCTTTTTGCAAAGTATACTGGGTTTTTTAAAACTTACTTTTATGAATATTGCCATGATTGGTTTTATATAGTGTTTTGATGTTATAAACACTATAAATTTTTAAGGCATAATTTTACAAATTAATGTTTTAAAAATACTTTTGATTTTGGGATTAGGATAGATTGGACTCTGTTGTACCAATGGGTCAAAACTCCATCTTGGTCGACCTGATTCAGGTTCGCTACCTGAATCGTGGTGGTTTTAATTTCCGCCCATTTACCTCCAATGGTCAAACAGTCTGCTACATTGGGCAATTTTGTTGGTTTGATCGGGATTCCTGATCGGTGGGTCACGGACTGCATCAGATGGAGGCATGGGGGTGCCACGTGTAGTGGGCATCATATGGCCTTCGCCTTAGACCGTCTTGGTTATCTTGGGTTGATCGCCAGGTGTCGTTATGGCGTTATGAGTAGGTTATGGTGTTGATGTCTCCGCGCGCGCTCGAGCTCTACCACTGTGATTTTACAATACTAGCGTCTGTTTATTTGGTATCTGTTATGAGTCATATTATATTTATCCCTTAGTTCCCATAATTCTTTATTAGCCTCTTATTTATTTGAATAATGTTGGCATGTTACCCAAGTTAATTTGGAAACCCGGTATTATATTATCATATTGTTTTTATATATGATAATTGTTTTGGTATTGTATTGCTTTACATACAATACTTGTGCCTTTTAATCTTACTCATTTATATTATTATATTGCTTTACATATGATAATTATTTGGTATTGTATTGCTTTACATACAATACCAGTGCCTTTTAATCTTACTTTTTTATATTATCATATTGTTTTACATATGATAATTGCTTGGTATTGTATTGATTTGCATACAACACCTGTGCCTTTTAATCTTACTCTTTTATATTATCATATTGCTTTACATATGATAATTGTTTTGGTATTGTATTGCTTTACATACAATACCGATGCCTGAGATTATGGCATATTAATGCGATAACTATGCTAAATTGTTCATATATTGTAACATTCATATGCCTCATGTTGACTTATACATGTGGCACCTTTACTTCTTTGTTATATTATTTAATGCCCATAGATACTTACTTCACTCACACTAGACATAGTCTGACTCGTGTGATTTGTTTTGTTAAAACAATCCTCGGGTCAGGCTGAGGGTTGTTGGCAGGTTAGGTTTGCGTGGATTGCAGCGTCACCTTTATCCTTTTCTACGTTTTGGGGTTTTGGACTATGCAGCTTCAGACTATCAGTAGTGTGTAGTATTATGGTATGTATGCTAATATGTATTTTGGGAAGTGATATTATGTAAGATAGACAATGTATTTGGACATCTCTATTACGATATGTATTATGTATCTTGTTGTTCGTTATTGTACTACGCTTGATGCTATTATATTTTGTACTATGTAACTTGGGAAATTTTCTTGTACCATTGCTTTGAACTTATACTGAACACGAATGGTAAATTGAGAAATTTTAAAATTCTCGTGCCAGTGTTCGTTCAAGGGAATGAGTAAAACTTTTAGCCCTATCGAGTCCCATTATCCGTGCTTTCCGACAGTAATACTTAGTGTTGCTCTCGGTTAGCACGGGTCTAGGGGTCGGGAGTTACATTATTGGTATCAAAGCCCAGGTTTGACATAGTACAAAATATAATTAGAACATGGATTAGCACAAGACAGTATAAACATTATACATGTCTGTTATTTTATAGTGTCACTCCCATCATATGATAATAGTTGTAAATACCTGAACCGAAACCCCAATCTTTTAGCGTTCTAGTGTGAGTATTGTTTTAATTCCAGCTTAATGATATATCTCACTATATGCAGAGTAGTGAGAAAGATGGTGGAAGACCTCCCCGTTTGACGACGGAGCAGTGGTTGGAGTTGATGTGGAACATGCCTCAAGCCGCACCCGCTCCTAATGCTGCTCCTAGAGCTGATTTCGCTCTTATGTGTAAGGACTTTACGAGCCTTGGAGGAAAGCCTTTCCTTGGGAAAAAAGGTGTTTTTGAAGTTCAGGCCTGGCTTAAGACCTGTGAGTGTGTTTTTGGGCATATGGGTGTGACTGACCGTCAAAAGGTCTAGATTGCTTCTAGCTTCCTCCAAGGCAATGCCGTTGATTAGTTTGACATTATGAATGCTAAGAGGGGAGATGAGGAGCTTACATGGGAAAGATTTAGGGAACGATTTGAGTTGAGGTTCGTTCCAGAGGCAGAGAAGGCCATCCTTACTCGTAGATTTATTGAGCTTAAGTAGAGGGATATGTCAGTTCAGGAGTGCGTCAATACCTTCAACCCCCTCTCTAAGTATGGTGCAGACTTGAACAACACCCAGTTCAAAAAGAATCAGAAATTTGTACATGGTCTTCGTAGGAAGCTGAGGGAACAACTTTTGACTCAGCTTCGTTCTACTTTTGATGAGATTGTTGATCTGGATTTGAGGTACGAGACCTGTATCGTGAAATAGATGATGATGCACCTAAGAGGAAAGCTCCATTTTTCCCTAAGAAGAAGCAGAATTCTCAAAAGAAGCAAAAGAAGAGTCAAGCTTCAGGCTCACAAAAGAAAGCTAAAGGTGGAGTAGAATGCAATAAGTGTGGAGCAAAGGGGCATTTTGCTAATGTTTGTCCTCAAAGGGAGTGCTATGAGTGTCACCAGATTGGTCATCTAAGAAACGAGTGTCCGCAACTCACAAAGAAAAAGCAAGCAGCTAGGATCCATGTCATGGAGGGAGATCCGGGTCCAAGCCAAAGGAAAGGAAAGCAAGTAATGGAAGGTACAATCCCATTTAGAGATACTTTCATTTGCATACTTTTTGATACCGGTGCATCACACTCCTTTATATCTAAAGATTTAGTTGATAGATATGCTTTGGATGTAGTTTATCTTGTCACATCTCTAAGGGTTGCGAATCCCATTGGCAGGTCCGCAACGCTTGGAATGTTGTGCAAGAACCTTGAGCTATTCTTAGGAGGACTTCCTTTCTCATGTGACTTGTATGTATTTGAGTGTCTTGGCTTTGATATTATTTTGGGGATGGATTGGTTGGAACGATATGAGGCTCATCTTTCTTGCTTAGACAGAGTTGTTACTTTGAAACGCCCCTCTTTCAAAGGGCTATGCAAGGCCCTAATAGTCATGGTTCTCTCTATTCCATTGAGTCACGAGAAGATGAGGAGATAGCTAGAGTTCCTGTTATCAGGGATTTTGTTGATGTGTTTGAGCCGGTTACCGGCTTGCCGCCTAAGAGGGTTGTTGAGTTTCGCATAGATCTTATCCCTGGAGCCCAACCAGTCAGTAGACCTCCTAATCGTATGCCTCGTGTTGAGATGGAGGAGCTTCGGAAGCAGCTGACTGAGTTGGAAGGGAAGCAGTTCATCCGATCGAGTAGCTCTCCTTGGGGAGCCGCTGCAGTCTTTGTAAAGAAGGCTGACGGCTCTCTCCGCTTATGCATTTATTATAGGAAGCTTAATGAGCTTACAATAAAGAATAAGTATCCACTCCCTCATATTGATGATCTTTTTGATCAGTTAAGTGGAGCAAAAGTCTTTTCCCAGCTTGACTTAGCCACTGGATTCCATCAGTTGCAAGTAGCAGAAGACAGCATCCCTCTCGCTACCGTTCGCACTCGATATAGCTCTTATGAATGGTTGGTAATGCCATTTGGGCTTACGAATGCTCCTGCATACTTTGTAGACCTGATGAATAGAGTGTTCAGAAGCTATCTTGATAGATGCGTCTTGGTCTTCATTGATGATATATTACTATATTCCAAGTCAGAGCAAGAGCATGAAGGTCATTTGAGAATTGTTTTGGAGACTTTGAGGGAACATAAGTTGAAAGCAAAGTTTTCCAAGTGCCACATTTGGCAGAAGGAGGTAAAGTTCTTGGGCCATATTATATCCGAAGCCGGTCTAGCTTTGGATCCTTCTAAGATAGAAGCAATTCAAAATTGGAAAAGGCCTGAGACTGTTATAGAGATTTGAAGCTTCCTCAGTCTAGCAGGGTATTATCATCGCTTTGTTAAGGATTTTTTGAAAGATTGTCACTCCTTTGACAAGGATGACGAAGAAGAATGTAAAGTTCAAGTGGACTGATAAGTGTGAAGAAGCTTTCTCTAAGTTGAAGGAGATGCTCATTAATGCACCAGTTTTGGTGATTCCAGAAGGTAATCAAGATCTTGTGGTGTATACTGATGCTAGTGGGTCTGGATTGGGTGTTGTGCTTATGCAGAAGGGAAGAGTCGTGGCTTATTCATTTAGACAATTAAGACCCAATGAGGTTAGATATGTTGTTCATGATTTGGAGCTGGCAGCAGTAGTTTTTGCTTTGAAGCTATGGCGAAATTATCTTATGGGTGAGAGGTTTTTCCTTTATACTTACCATAAGTCCTTGAAATACCTCTTTACTCAAAAAGAGCTGAATATGCACCAGCAAAGATGGTTGGAGTTTTTGGCAGCATATGATTTCGATAATCAGTATACACCTAGGAAAGGTAATCGTGTAGCGGATGCTCTCAGCAGTAAGCATCAAACAATTGTATCAATGATGATAGCTGAATGGCTAGATTTGGAGGTGTTGGCTTCTAGTGGAATCCATTGTAATATACCCACTCATAGCTCTAGAAGGATGTTGGCCAATATGGTTATGAGACCGAGCCTAATGGATAGGATTTCTCATGCTCAGACGGAAGATCCTACTACTTTAGAGTGTATTCATCGGCTGAAGAATGGAGATGATGCTGATGATTGGAAAGGATTTGAGTTGGATGCTCAGAGTTGTTTAAGGAAGAAGGGCAATATCTTTGTACCTAATGTTGCATGTCTTAGGCATGAGGTGATGAGTGATTGCCATTGTTCGCGATATACTATTCACCCTGGTGGCAGTAAGATGTATATGGACATGAAATGTCTATATTACTGGGAAGGAATGAAGCGCGATATAGGCGAATATGTGAAGATTGTATTACCTTCCAATTGGTAAGCTTGCTCCGATATTTATTGGCCCTTATCCTATTGTTGAGCGAATTGGAAAACTTGCCTATAGAGTTACCCTACCAGAACACTTATTGAGTGTGCACAACGTCTTCCATGTGTCTCACTTGAGGAAGTGTTTAAGGGACTCCGAAGAGGTCATAGAGCCGAAGCAGTTGCAGCAGATTGAGATCGCTCCTAACATGACTTTTACTCGAGAGCCTATTCGTATTATTGCCTATGAGACGAAGAAGCTTCGTAGTAAAGTGGTTCCTTTAGTCAAGGTGCAGTGATCAAGTAATCCAAAAGACTACGCTTGGGAAACACAAGAGTTGAAGCAGAGGCATTACCCCCAAATTGTTTGGCACTTGAGTAAGGTATGTCCTATTATTTTGAGTTGAATCTATAATTTTGTTACAGATGTATCCCTTATGTAGAAATTGCGAGGATGCAATTTTTGTAAGGGGGAAGTCTGTAACAACCCGCTTTTATTAGGGATATTGAATTGGGAATCAACTAATTATTTTGGTAATTTAGAGGAAAAATAAATATAATAATGAATAAATAAACAGATAAAAGCAAAACATATATTTTTGGGATGAGAGTAAAATACATGTTTTATGAATTATTGGGCATATGTAGTTGATGTAAAATGTTGCACGTTTTGTTGTAACAATGTTAAAGTTTATTGTTTTGATTAAATAACAATTTTAAAAGGAAAAGCGCAAAATTAGTGGAAAAATTTGATTGATTTCATAAAGCATGTTTATTTCAATGTGTAATATTTAAATAATATAAATATAAAGTTTTCTCGTTGTTTTCGAGTTATGAAAAAAAAAGTTCACGTAATGTTGAAAATGTGTGTAATGTAAGGTAAAAAGAAAATTTTATGTCCATTTTCTTTTCATAGAAAGAAAAAAAGAAGAAAAAAAAAGAGAAAGAACTTTTATATTAAAGAAAAATATGTAAACAAAATAAAATAAAAATAAAGTATGCATTTTTGATTGAAGCTCTAGAATCAAATTTAATAAGATGGAAAACAAAAATATCTCATAAGGAGACAAAAAGTAATCATTTTGTTGAATAGAAAATAAAAGAAAAAGGGAAAAATAATAATAATAATAAGGGGGGCTTTGGGTTGGGAAAGTTCTAGAGAGGGGTCTATGAATAAAAATACCACAACTTCTCATTCTCGCGATAAAAAACATTAGTACGTATACTTTCTTTCTCAAACTAGAAACGATACCGTGAAGAAAAATAAAATCTCAATCTTCTCATCCAAATAAAAAAAAAAAAATTGCAATCAATGATTGAAGTAAGATTCCCAATTCTGCAAGTATTACCTAAACCTATTCAATCTTCTATGGTTCTTTCAATTCTTGTAAATTGAAAACTTAGGATTGTTTTCCTTTTCAATTCCTATTGTAGAGGGCTCCAATCAAGAAATTAGCCGATTTCAGAGGGGAAAGTCTGCATTTTTGTGTTGGAGGTGAGTGAAATTTTAACCTTTCTTCCAATTTTGGTTTGGTTTGTGTATGCATGTTGGAATAAAGGTTAAATCCTTGCATAATTGGCCCCTTCCCCTCTTTGTGGTTATTCTTTGCTTGATCAATCATATGAATTTGTTGAAGAAGAAGTTAAGATCGTTGTATGCACGTAATTTAGACGCATGCAAGGTGCATGTCTAATTGGTTCAATGAAAAGCATATTCATAACCCTTGAAAGACAACTTTATGCCCTTGCAAATCTTCTGTTTAAGAAAGATTTTTTTTTTTTTGATTTTTTGCTCGAAATTTCAGCAAGGGGTGGGGGAGGACTGTTGTGGAGTCCTGCGCAACTAGGCTGCACTGTACAGCCAGAACTGGGCTGCACAGGCAGCCCAGGCGCTGGCTGCGCAGCATCCCTGGGGTGAGCTGCGTAGCAGCCCGCGTTTGGGCTGCCATGCAACCCAGGACGGGCTATAGTGCAGCCCACGTTCGGTCTGCAGAGCAGCCCAGAACAGGCTACAGTGCAGCCACGTTCGGGCTGCAGCGCAGCCCAGAACGGGCTGCAACAGCCCGTGTCTGGGCTGCATGCGGCAGCCCAGAAGGGCTGCCATGCGGCCCGTGTCTGGCTGCATGCGGTAGCGCAGAAGGGTTGCATGTTGCAGCCCAGAACGGGCTGCCATGCGGCCTGTGACTGGGTTGCAGGGCAGCCTAGAACGGGCTGCATGCAGCCCGTATCTGGGCTACATTGCAGCCCATATATGGGCTGCACAGTGCAGCCCAGCAGAGCAGTTTTTTTTTTAAAAAAAAAAGAGAAAATACCTTAAATTTATTTTTGGTTTAAAATAAGATCTTCATAAAAAAAATTACATGATTTACAGTTGTAAATTATTTTGTTTTTAAAAGTTTTGTTTTCCTACAACGAAAATTCTGTTAATATATAAATTAAATGGTCGAATATTTTTATTAATTCCAAACAAATTAAACATGCTTATGTTTTGTTGTAATACATAAGTATTATGGGGTACTTGTGTATTAGAGCGAAACGGAAGTTTAACCATCTATGGACAAGCGTTGTCAACCTTTTTGCAAAGTGTACTCGGTTTTATAAAACTTACTTTTATGAATATTATCATGATTGGTTTTATATAGTGTTTTGATGTTATAAACACTCTAAATTTTTAAGGCATGATTTTACAAATTAATGTTTTAAAAATATTTTTGATTTTGGGATTGGGATAGATTGGACTCTATTGTACCAATGGGCCAAAACTTCATCTTGGTCGACATGATTCAGGTTCGCTACCTGAATCGTGGTGGTTTTAATTTCCGCCCATCTACCACCAAATGTCAAACGGTTTGCTACACTGGGCAATTTTATTGTTTTGATCGGGATTCCCGATCGGCGGGTCATAGACTTCATCAGATGGAGGCGTGGGGGTGCCACGTGTAGTGCCGTGAACGGGTAGCATACGGCCTTCGCCTTAGACCGTCTTGGTTATCCTGGATTGATCGCCAGGTGTCGTTATGGCGTTATGAGTATGTTACCGTGCTGATGTCTCTGCGCGCGCTCGATCTCTACCACTGTGATTTTACAATACTAGCGTCTGTTTATTTGGTATCTATTATGAGTCATATTATATTTATCCCGTAGTTCCCATAATTCTTTATTACCCTCTTATTTATTTGAATAATGTTGGCATATTACCCAAGTTAATTTGGAAACCCGATATTATATTATCATATTGTTTTATATATGATAATTGTTTTTGTATTGTATTGCTTTACATACAATACCTGTGCCTCTTAATCTTACTCTTTTATATTATCATACACATGATAATTGTACGGTATTGTATTGCTTTACATACAATACCTGTGCCTTTTAATCTTACTTTTTTATATTATCATATTGCTTTACATATGATAATTGCTTGGTATTGTATTGATTTACATACAATACCTGTGCCTTTTAATCTTACTCTTTTATATTATCATATTGCTTTACATATGATAATTGTTTTGGTATTGTATTGCTTTACATACAATAACGATGCCTGAGATTATGGCATATTAATGCGATGACTATGCTAAATTGTTCATATATTGTAGCATTCATGTTAGTTCAGTAATTTTGACGATGACACACTATACACATATGCATACACACATATATGTGCACATTATGTACACACTCATACAGGTATCAATTCAAGGCGAAGAGCTCAAAATATCATGACTGCTCAGAAGAAAATTTTATATTTACTATGATTAGATGTTATGTAAAATCTCTTGAATAGATATAGGAAAAAATTTGCATTTCTATGTATGTACAGGTGACATACGTCTGCCATGTACTATGACAGACGTCTGTCACTACAGCAGGAATTTTATTCCTAGCACAGCACAGACATCTGTCATATACATGACAGACGTCTGTCACATACCTCGGGATAACTTTTCTGCATACACAGACGACTGTCTGTTTAGAGACAGACGTCTGTCTGTGTATCTGAGTAATATCAGATTTAACAGACAGATGTCTATCGAAAATTAACAGACATCTGTGCTGTACATACGACCATTATTTTGAAACTACCTCTTTATTCTGAAAGGGTACAACTTCTCACTCTTCTTCTTCAAAATGATTTTCTCAAAAGAAATTTCATTTCATAAGAGGCTTCTTTTAGAAATTACAACTCTTTATTAAAACCTTTGATTTCTATAAATAGATCAAGAGATCCATGCTCTCAAGTCACTTACTCTTTTCTAGATCTACTCTATATTCTGAAATGCTCTTTATTCTCTCAAGCCCTCTAGATGTCTATCAAGCATACTATACTTCTATTTTCTCTAAGCCCTTAAATTCTCATATCTATTCAAAGATATTATAGGAGCACCTTATACGATTCAGTCAATATCGGTGTTTTTGTAGAACTCAAGATTGTCAAGATTTCTACTTATCTATAAACCTATTCCTCCGGGTAAAGAGAGGACAGTTTCTGATAGTTGAAAAGGCCGAAGGGGAGCTTCAGGACTGGACGTAGGACGGGAGGTCCGAACCAGTATAAAAGATTGGTGTGATTATCTTTTACTTTATCTTCACTGCTTACTGTTTGCTTCATATTAATACTTGCTATTGTTTAAGACACACATTCGATCCTACTTTAGATTTTCAATTGGTATCAGAGCAAGGTTTTAACAAATAACAGTAATTTATGTTTGTTTTCATTGTGTTTAAAATGGCAAATAATATTGTTAGTAGCATTTTTCAAGAAGGACAATCTACACAAAGACCACCACTATTTAATGGGTTATGCTTATTGGTCAACACGTATGAGAATTTTTATGGAAGCTAATGGTTTAGAAACATGGGCTGCTACTCAAAAGAAATATGAACCACCAACAACTGAATTAACTACTTGGACTGATGTTCAAAAAGCAGCAACATCAAATAATTCAAAAGCCATGAATGTTTTATTTTGTGCATTTGATAAAAATGAGATTTCACGTGTTATGATGTGCACTACTGCTTATGACATATGGAGAACTCTACAAATCACTCATGAACGAACTACAAAAGTCAAACAAACTAAAATATCGATTTTACAAAAACAATTTTCATCATTCAAAATGAAGACAGGTGAAACTATTAGTGATATGTATACTAGATTTCAAACTATTCAACATGATTTGATGGCTCTTGGAGTTAAGTTTACTGATTTTGATTTAATAACTCGTATATTAAACTCATTAACTAATGAGTGGAAAAGAAAATTATTAGCCATAAAAGCGGCTAATGACCTTTCTCAACTCAAGGTTGAAGAGTTAATAGGAAATCATTTGTCATATGAAGCTAACTTGTAGGTTAGGAAAGAACAAAATGTTGAAAAGAAAAAAATATAGCTTTTCAAGCAAATAAAGAAGATTCAGATTTGGATGAGGAAGAGACAGTGTTCATATCAATGAACTACAACAAATTCAAGAAATTCAGAAAAATGACAAAGTTTCAGAAGAACGTCAAACCAAATTCAACAAATCAAATTTTCGTAAAATGTTATAATTGTGATGAATATGGACACATAAAGAAGGATTGCCCAAAGAATGATAAAAAGAAACAGAAGTTTGAGAAGTTCAAAAAGAAAAGAAGAGCATTTCAAGTTACATGGGATGATTCGAAGTCATCTTCATCAGAAAGCGATAGTGACAGTGACCCAGAACAAGCAAACGTATGCTTTATGGCAGAAGTTGATGAGGTATGTCCTGAACTTACCTATAATGAAATCTTAGAAATTAGCATGGAACTTGATGATAAATTTAGAGAACAAAAGAAGTTAAATAAGGAGCTTATTTCTAAGATAAATAGAATGGGAATAGAGATTAGACTTTTAAAAGATGAGAAAAACATTCTAGAAGAAGAATTAGAAAATTCACAATCTAACAATAACAATTTATCCTTGGAAAATGTTTCTTTTTCTAATAAACTTAGAAATATTGAAATACAAAAAGAAGATCTTTTATAAAAATATAATAAACTAAGTAATGATTTAGAAGATTCACTTTCTGAAAATTCAAAACTCAAAATCACTACTAATGTTTCAAAATTCAACAAGGGAAAACAAAATTTAGAAAATTTAATAAAAACTTCTAAACCATCAGGAAATAGAAATGGTTTAGGATACAAAAAGGATGGTAATTCTAAAAATCATAGTTTTCTGTATAGAAAATTTAAGAAAAAGGATGTTCTAAAAAGGTAAAAATACATGAGGAAGAAAAAATAAGTCTTAAAAAGACTAAGATACCAAAAGAAGTAAAAATATGGATTCCTAAAACAAACAATAAACTTATTAGGGAAAAACATATTAAAAACTTCTTGCAATATGTAATATATAATTCAAATTATGTTTTTAAAGGTACCAAACCCACATGGGTATGGCTACCTTCTCCACCTAACATTTAGGACCCTAATGGAGGAAGTAGGTACCAATAAATTCTTTCTATCTTTCAGGTACCTAAAACAAGACAAAAGGAGAAATGGATCTTGGATAGTGGCTGCTCTAAGCATATGATAGGAAATAAAAACATGCTATCTAATATAAAATACATAGATGGAGGCAATGTGACATTCGGAGACAATTCAAAAGGCTATGTCATTGGCATTGGTGAAGTCATAAATACTGGTATATCTGACTCTCCTATTATTTCTAATGTTTTATTAGTTAAAAATTTGAAACATAATCTTTTAAGTATAAGTCAACTTTGTGATAAAAAAATTCAAATAAGTTTTGAAAAAGATAAATGTAACATTTTTTATGAGCATAAAAATTTAATTTTTGAAGGAATCAGAAATAGAAACATATACATCTTAAATATGAAATCAAAACAAAAGACAAATTTATGTTTAACAGTTAACCAAAAAGATCCATGGTTGTGGCATAAAAGATTTTGTCATATAAATTTTAAAAATCTTAATAAACTATCTAAAAAGGAATTAGTTAGAGGATTACCAAAAATCAATTTTAAAGTAAAAAATTTATGCGATGATTGTCAATTTGGTAAACTTAAAACGAGTTCTTTCAAATTAAAAAATAAGATTTCCATGAATCAACCTTTAGAATTACTACATCTAGATCTTTTTAGTCCTACTCAAACTCGTTCGTTAAATCATAATAAATATGTTTTTGTTATTGTAGATGATTTTTCTAGATTTGCATGGACTCTTTTCTTAAAACACAAAAGCGATACCTTTGGATTATTTAAAATATTTGCCAAATGAATAATGAATTTGTTTGATTTAAAAATTAAAAAGATTCAAAGCGATCATGGAGGAGAATTTGAAAATGAATTTTTTAAAGATTTTCGTAACAAGAAAGGAATAGTCATAACTTTTCAATTCCACGAACACCTCAATAAAATGGTGTTGTAGAAAGGAAAAATCGAACTTTACAAAAATGTGCTAGGACCCTTTTAAATAGTAGTAAATTACCTAAGTCTTTTTGGGCTGAAGCAGTAGCCACAACATGTTATGTTCTAAATAGAGTAACTCTTCGTCCGTTAACAAAAAATACATGTTATGAAATACTTTATGGCAAGAAACCTAATGTTTCATATTTCAAAACCTTTGGATCAAAATGTTTTATATTAAATACAAAAGATAATCTTGAAAATTTTGATCCAAAAGCTGATGAAGGAATTTTTATTGGATATCTGAAAGAAGTAAAGCTTACAGAATCTTTAATAAAAGAACCAATTCTTTTAAGGAAAGTTTACATGTTTCTTTTGATGAAAATTTTCGAAATATTAAAAATTCTGATGAAGATGAAATTGAGTTACAAAATAATACTAATCCTACCATTAATGAACCAGAAAATAATGTTATTCTACGATCACCTCCTCGTGTATTGAAAGAACATTCTACAAATAATACTATTGGAGACATAAATTCAAGAGTATCTATTAGACATCAACTTCATCAGATGAGCCATGTGGCTTTTATCTCAACACTCGAACCAAAAGATTATAAAGATGCAGCTAATGATGAGTCATGGATATTAGCCATGCAAGAAGAACTTAATCAATTTGAAAGAAATGAAGTTTGGGAATTAGTCCCTCGACCAACAGAACAATCAGTAGTTGGAACAAAATGGATCTACAAAAATAAATCTGATGAAAATGAAAATATAATTCATAATAAAGCACGTCTGGTTGCACAAGGATACAACCAAGAAGAAGGAATTGATTATGAAGAAACCTTCGTTCTTTTAGCTCGACTAGAAGCAATACGTATTTTATTAGCTTTTGCAGTTCATCGTAATATAAAATTATTTCAAATGGATGTAAAAAGTGCTTTTTTAAATGGTTACACAAAAGAACAAGTGTATGTTGAACAACCTCCACTATTTATACACGAACAATTTCCTAATCACGTTTACAAATTAAAAAAGGCTTTGTATGGTTTAAAACAAGCACCTCGTGCTTGGTACGAAAGATTAAAATCACACTTAATAAATTCTGGTTTTGAAATCGGAAAAGTAGACAGAACTCTTTTTATAAAAAGAATTCAAAATGATATTTTAGTTATTAAAATTTATGTTGATGATATTATTTTTGGATCAACAAATGAATCTTTATGTAATGAATTTTCTAACATAATGAAAAATGAGTTCGAAATGTCTCACACG
The DNA here is from genome assembly GCA_030737875.1 of Allium sativum. Classification (NCBI taxonomy): domain Eukaryota; kingdom Viridiplantae; phylum Streptophyta; class Magnoliopsida; order Asparagales; family Amaryllidaceae; genus Allium; species Allium sativum. Next base: position 23,515,113 of record CM060926.1, read on the forward strand.
GGATAACTGAAATTCTTCCTCGGTTTACAAATTAAACAACTTAAAAATGGAATCTTTCTAAATCAAGAAAAGTATTGTGACAATCTTTTAAAAAGATTTAACATGGACAACACATCCGAAAAACCAACACAAATGAGCACAACTGCTCAGTTAGAAAAAGATGAAAATGGAAAAGTTTTCGATCAAAAATTATATCGTAGTATTATAGGCTCTCTGTTATATCTAACTGTGAGTAGACCTGACATAATGATGAGTGTATGTCTTTGTGCTCGTTTTCAAGCTCATCCTAAAGAATCACACTATAAAGCAGTAAAAAGAATTTTAAGATATTTAAATAATACAAGAGATTAGGGATTATTTTATCCTATTGGTAGCTCTTTTGAACTTGTATCATATAGTGATGCAGACTTCGAAGGATGCAAGTCCAATAGAAAAAGCACAAGTGGTACATGTCATTTTCTAGGTCAATCACTCGTATCATGGTTTAGTAAAAAAACAAAATTCGGTTTCACTTTCAACATGCAAGGCAGAATATATATCTGCTGCTCTAGCATGTGCTCAAGTACTTTATATGCAAAAAACATTACGAGATTTTGGAAAATTTATTAACAAATCACCTATTTTGTGTGATAATACAAGTGCAATAAATCTATCAAAAAATCCTATTAACCACTTTCGAACTAAGCATATAGACATTCGACATCACTTCTTACGTGATCATGTTGAAAAAGGTAATATTTCTTTAGAATTTGTAAATACTAACTAACAACTTGCGGATATTTTTACCAAACCTTTAAACGAAACAACTTTTATAACATTGCGAAGACGGTTATGTATTTTCTCTATTGCTGATATATAACTTGTTTATTTTTACCTTCTTTTTCTCTTCACCTTTCCTTTTTTGGTTGGTGTTTACTTTATCTTTTGCACGTTTTTAAGGATTAAAAAATAGTAAAAACTTACTTACCTATAAATAACTTCATGTAAAATAAATAGTTTCTCATAACAGAAACAATGTCCATTCAGTCTTCTTCCTCTTTTAACATCACCTTCACCACCGATAGCTCAACTGATACACCTCATAATCCAACTCCAATTTCTCGAAATGAATCGACGTACAAATGGCAAGACTGTCGGACTGGCTTCCCACCAGATTCTATGTAACAACCCGAAAATCTGGGCCAGTTTAAAATTTTTATTTTGGCCATTTTAGCGAATTTTGATTATTTAAAATGAATTATTTTAAATAATATCTACGAGAAATTTATTTTCAATAGCATTAGAACGTATATATTATATACGTCGTTGTTAGAATATAAATATTTATATATAATTATAAATAGAATTGAAAATGGCGCGGTAGTTCGATAATTCGATTTCAAACTTCAATTGAATGTACCGGGTGCAAAACAATCCGGATTTTAGTGAAACCAAAAATGATAGGATCTAATTGATAATATCTTTCTATCGAATCCGAAAAATCAAGATTTCATAGCAGGAATCAAAAGATATGTCCCGTTGAAAATTCAGAATAGTCGCTATGGAATTCAGGCCCTTAAAAATGGACATTTTGCAAACGACCTCGGATTTCGACGAAACCAGTTTTGTTGGGTCCGAGGTGTTAAATTATTGATAGGTTCCAAATTTCATAATTTTTCGAATCAATATGTGAGCGTGGCGAAGGAAAACGCATTTGACCAGTTTTAGTTGATTTTAATCGACTGGAAAATGGCCATTTTTCAAACGGTCTCAGAATTCGATGAAACTAGTTTTGTTAGGACCGTATCGTCAATACGAAGCTAGAAAATATTTTTCGAGAATTTTTAGAGTTAGTATGTGACCCCGGTAAATTGAAATGTACGTTTAAAATTCAATGTAATGATTTAAATGTTAGTTTAAATGAAAACTGATCGAAACGATGGAATTGGGTCACGAAACATATCACATTGTGTTCGGAATGTGGGCATTACTCTAGGGATGACAGTCGTTGGGTGCGATTTGGAGTTCAGATTAATAAACAAGGGTTTTAGAAATTAAAATAATTAAAATTATAAATATATGTGGGTCAACTAGGTCAAACCCTAGTCAAAATAACAAATCGCGATCAAACTCTCTCTTCCGCGCTGCTCCTCTCCTAAACGAAGGAACCCAATTCAACCTGATTTCACCTCCAATTATCTCCAAACATAAACCAAATTAAATCATTAGTATATAATGAAAATTAATGAGGTTAGCGTGGGCTTCTAATCTATACGGTGAGGATGTATTCTAGTATCACGGAGTGTATGATTTTCGAGCTTCTAGGGCTCGCGGTCGGAGCCAATTACTGGCGAGATGGGGTCTTCGAGCGGGCTCCTGCTCGCGGCAATGGGAGGTGGTGCGGAGGCGCACCATGTGGTGGAGGGCGATCGTCGAATGACGGCTTGAATTGGCAGGCGACAGTGAAGTGTCGAGGCGGGGCTTCTGGGTTACGGCTTCTGTAGAAGACGATGAAGGTAACTGATAACTAGGTTTAACTAATTTTGTTAATCAAATTTTGTTTATTTATTATGGTAATTTAGAGTTAACTATGTTTAAAGAAATAAAATATAGATTTGTTTAGAAATAAAATATAGATTTGTTTAGAAATAAAATATAGATTTGTTTAGAAATAAAATATAGATTTGTTTGTAAGTAAAAATATGATTTTTATAGTATAAAGAAAATAAAAATATGATTTTCATATAATGTAAGTATTAAAAATATAATTTTTACATGACAGGAATATTAAAAATATCATCTTTATATGTGTAGAAAAATAAAAATGAGATTTTTATAAAGATGAAATCTTTAAATTTGAAAAGGCGAAGTCTATGTTTTTATAAAGGCGAAATCTTTATTTTGGAAAAGGCGAAATCTTTATATGGAAAATAGCGTGATAAAAATATAATTTTTATCTATATAACATAGTAGTAAAAATTCGATTTTTATATATTGAATAACGGAATAAAAATTCGATTTTTAAATGTAGGAAGCGATTATTAAAATATGATTTTTAAATTGAAAGCGAATAAATAAAAATGTGATTTTTATTTTAAAGACATCAGCATATAAAAATGTGATTTTTACATATGTAGTGAAAGCGGACAACGAAAGCGATAAGAGACGAGAACAGTGAAGATTTCCTGCATTAGAAGTGCCGTGGAGCTAGGATAGCTATCTGTGAGAATTTCTCACCTTTCAATTTCTTTTTCTAGTTATATATATACTAGGATGCAGACGGTGCTTAGTAGCACCCGACACAACCGTCCACAGACCATGGACTTGTTTGTTTGGTTGCATAGATAGGTTGGATGATTTGATTTGAAATTGAATTGTTTGGTGAAATAAATTGATTTGATTGATGTGTGAATGGCGTGGGCCTTCACTAGACCGGGGATAAGGCTAGGCCTTGTCCCGTTTCTAGTATCGTGCCGTTATGCCGCCAAAATTTTCTAAAATATGTTAGAAAAATAAAAATATCATATTATTTAAAGAATGAACTGAATAGAAATTCATATGTTGGAATAAAATGTTTTATCGTTAAAAATATAATTTTTAACGTGAATGGGAATAAATAAATATTCATTTACAAACCAGATGGTTTGTTTATGTACACCTATTTGAAGGACATTGATTGGGTCGATAAATTTTACACATCACCCAACTGCACGAATAAAATATTTGTTTGATTGTTTGAAACCCCACACGGGTGTTAGGATGAAATTTGAAGTTCACTGATCCTGATTGATTAAATATGTCGATCGATCGATTGACAGGCTGTTATAAGCGTTAGATATCTATATTTGATGCTTATACAGTGTAGTGCACTTTGGTTGACGGTTGATTATTTTTCAATGCTATTATATACATGTGTTGTATGAAAATCCATATAATTAACTTTATATGGTAATTGATTGGGCCTCATTCCAATTTGAAAAATAAAGATCAACATAAAATAAAGGTTCATGTGTTGACAGTACTCATCCATTGAGATTGGTCATGTGTTGAACGAAATATTTTAGTAATAAAATTTACATCTTCATCAATATAAAATAAAGGTTCATGTGTTGACAGTACTCATCCATTGAGATTGGTCATGTGTTGAACGAAATATTTTAGTAATAAAATTTTCATCTTTATCAATATAAAATAAAGGTTCATGTGTTGACAGTACTCATCCATTGAGACTGGTCATGTGTTGAACGAAATATTTTGATAATAACAACTATTTTGAAAAAGAAATTTTTGAAATAGAATATTTGAAAAATGGAAATTTATGAAGCCGTGTTGATTAGATTGACGCCATTTTGACGTGAACGATATTTATATCGATTTTATTCATTTCGAAATGAATTGAATTAAAAACGATTTCGAAATGAATTGAATTGAATTGAAAACGATTTCGAAATGAATTGAATTGAATTGAAAAAGATTTCGAAATGAAATGAATTGAATATATAACGATTTTGAAATGAATTGAATATATAAAGATTTCGAAATGAATTGAATATATAACGATTTCGAAATGAATTGAATATATAACGATTTCGAAATGAATTGAATATATAATGGATTCGAATTGAATGAAAACGAATTTGATTTCAATTGAATAGCAAACGAAACGAATTCGAATTTCATTGAATAGAAAACGAATTTGAATTGAATTAAATATAAAACCAATTCGAATTGAATTGAAAACGAATTCAAATTGAATTGAAAGCAAATTGAAATGAATTGAAATTTGAATTGAATAGAAATGAATTTTAAAACGAATTTATAAAGAAGAATTCAATTTTGCTTTGAATTGAAATGGAAGTTGAAATGGATTTTGAAACGAATTTAAAAACTATTTATATAATTCGTTTTGAATAGAAATCGACGATATATATATTATATATATAATATAATGGCCTGAATAGAACGCGCCGCGCCGCGGCAGTTCGTAATTTCGACCATTTATTTCAAACGGACATTACGGGAGATCTGACCGTCGGATTCTCCTAAAACCGGAACCGTTGGGTTCGTATCGAAAAGAGCTTTCTAACGAATATTAGAAATTTGAAATCTAACGGTTGGATTTGGATTTACGTCCAAATCAAATTTGAAAAAGGTCGCTGTAAGTGCAGTTCGATGGCCATTGATGGAAATCGACTGTACGGGCCTTGATAAAATTATTAAAAATAGTAATAATTTGTGTAAAATCATAAGAAATGATTTTAGAAGAATTGGGATGAAAAACTCCATATTTGAAAAGATAAAAATAGATTTTTATCGAAGTAAACTAGTTTTGAACTAGAATTATAATTCTATTTATTTTGAAATAAATAAATTGAATTCGAAAGGGTTTTAAAAATAACCAGAATTTCCAATGATTGCATTGGAGTGGATTTGAATCGAAATTGTCTTCAGAATATTTCGATGTTGGAATTCGTGATTATACAGATGTTGTTATGGGAATTTGAAAGATATATATATATATATATATCGTTATTTCCAATACGATATTTGTTAGTCGTAGAATTTGATATTGAATATAAGCCGGTATATTTTCTATTCAGAGCCTTGTATTTAATATCAAATGTAATTTGGGTTTGTCGTGAATGGTGTCTTCACTAACACTGTTCTTGAACCCAGTTGAGAAAAGATTAAATCTTTTTATTTAGATTTAATGAAGTGTATCAATTAAATAATATTTAATTGGAATTGAATTGATATTGATTTTTGGGTTTATCGTGGACAGTGTTTTAAATAACACTCGTTCTTTAACCCGATAATTAATGGAATGTGATTTTGGGTTTATCGTGAACCGTGTTTTAAATGACACTGATTCTTTAACCCAGTCGAAGATTAAAACTAAGTGGAGTTTTAATGAATCTTTAATTAGATTGAAATGATCGAAAATGGAGTATCACCAGTTTTGCTCCAGGCGATAGTTAAATCTTTAATTAGATTTGAACGTGAAATGGTAATTGAATTTACCGATAACACTGTGGTGTTAGATATGAAGTATTACCTGTTTTACTTCATGGGATGAATAGGTTGGGATTGGGAAATTAAAATAAATGATTACTTCGGTAAGGTTCGCTATCCCGACTAGTTTGAATTGAGATTCAAAAATAGAATAAAGAATAGATTCAAGGAATTTATCTTGGATAAAATTAATGGGAACCTTTCCCTATGAATGTGAAATTTAGAAACTAACTGTCGGTTAGCCAAGCCGAATGGTTTTCTGGATATTGATCTGATGTTGGTTTCGGCCTTCGGGGTTAATATTTGGGAAATTATTCTCTTGATTAATTTACGGTTAGTGACTGATGAATTGGAATGAGGCGTATATTGTGTTTGTGTAACACTTATTTAAAATATACGCGAGTTATTCGGAAAGACCGGGTTTATCCCATTCTGAATAACTGATACGACGTTAAGTCGAAGATGAAGACGATGGTCGAAGACCAGAGGTCTTCACGTCGTTTGGGTGATTACTGATGATCTTGATTGGGCTGTACACCCAAGAAGATGGAAACAGTTGGTGATCGTCCAGACGTACTTGGAGATCGATGGATATGCGGGGTACTAGGTGCCTCCGGTTGCGTTCAGACCCAGAACGGACTTGTAAATGGACTGTGTGCCTGACATTGGATTTTAGTCTGTGTGATTGATCTCTATTAAATATATATCTGTTTGGCGGCGGAGAATTTATTCTCTTGCTTAACGCCCTTCTCTGAGACGTACGAGCTCAGGGGTTATATACTGATGGATATCAAACACATGGAGTGAATTGCCTGTGTGGCATGCCTAAGTGGCAATTGATCGAGGCTTCTGTTGAAAAGCAAAGTCTTGTGGTTGATGATCGAAGCACGGCCTTTGTGGCGTAGCTTTGTGTAACGTTTACTTCGCGAGTTTCACACCCGGTATGAACCAAAAACGGGAGACGGACCTCAGGGAGGGCATGCGTTTCTTTCTAGTTAGAAGTAGCGTCAGTGGTTTTACACGCCCTGACGAGTTTGACTTATGTGGTTGTTGCTGTTGCGAGGCGCCTCGGTTTGATCGGACGATCCGGGTCCGATGGAGTCATTCGTTGGCTCATTTACGCCCCATAGGGCGGGGGAACGCATGTTCAGGGTTTAAGTTTAATCCACATCGGTGGACCAGCCCTGTCGCTCCAAGGTCACTCGAGCTCTGACCTGAGACATGGGCTAGATTGTCTCGAATCGGTTGAGGACTATCTTTTGCCTCGGTTCATAGACGGAAAGCCAATTTCCAAATACGTGCCATTTGCGGTTTTATTTGTAAACCTATATATGGCGACATAGTGGCATGGGACGCTCATGTCGCCTATGATTGATATTTATGATTGGAATTGTTTTAAACACTATACACTTATAATAGTATCAAATGATTTGTTTTAAACGTATCAAGCATTCTTTGGCTGTTATAAGGGAAAAACCCTATCCCCCGGCTTGCGTTGCATTGTGTGATAGGACCTGGGTCTTATAACAGCTTCATTTCTCTTTATTTAGCATTGCGCTGTTTGTTTTATGCACTGGTATTCTTGGGAGGAAACCCGTTCCGTGTTATACGGCGTGGTCCCTTGATTTGCCTAACTTTAAAAATAAAGATTAATAACTGTTTTAGTTCTCACACCAGTCACATGACTGACCTGGAGTTTATTGTTTTAACCTAAACTCTGGGTGCCCTTATTTTGACACAGCCAGCTAGTAGTTTTGGTTTTGCAGATTTATATTCACAGGATCCTGGTTTACAGCTGGAACGATATCCAGAAAGCTTTGTATCCGTATATCTCCTTCTAGTTGTGTATTGTATTATTTTCCGCTGCTATGTGTTTAAATGTAATTTAAATCTCTGATATTTCTGTGTAATATTCATTTATACTCTGTATATTCTTGTAATCTGATGCATTGTTGTAATAAGCAATGAAAGGTTCTTTTGTATGCGTTCTGCTGTGGCTTGTTCTCGAACTATCCGACACTTTCCTTTACGGTGAAGTTTCGGGTTTTCACAGTTGGTATCAGAGCTTTGGTTTACAAAGCTCAGAACACAAGACACATTAGAACCCTACGAAAGAATTCATCAGATATTGGGTTAGTAATATCCAATGGGAATGACTCGTTAGAGATAGGATCGGTAGTATCCTAGAACGAGTGTGAAGAGTATATTTGTTAAGTGAAAACAAATTTTGTTTTGAAAATTTAAATCAACTATTCGTATTTGATTATTTATTTATATTGATTTTGGACAGTCCAGTATATAAAGAATTTGCATATACGCCTTGCAAACGTATATTCAAAGTTTTAATATATTGGATAGATATAGCATCACACTCTAGTCGCCCGAAGATGATATTGATGATAGCGATCACATCATCAACATTTATGTTCGAGTTTCGAAGGTGTGATTTTCTATATATTTCCATTAGACTGGTGTGAGAACCAAAACTAATATAGCTAGAATACATTGTTGTGATTTGGCATCAAAACATGATTTTCTTTATATATATCAAAATTATCAATTTAAAACGTTAAATTCACTAATTGATTGATGTTTGTGTTGTTTGTTTATTTGTTTGATAATTTTGAACCATTTAGCCTAATTGAAACAAATATTGAACTATATTGAAAATTGGTCGCATTTGCTTGCATATACATATACTTATATTGAACAGGTCATAGCAAGGAGGCTAGAGCAGAGAATAAAATTTGTTTGCCCGACAAATAGGTACATGTTTACTACATAATTTACTGTTTTGTTTGGGTGATGATGATTTTATGAGCCTATTGGCTAGCCGCTTGGCTTTTTCTTTTTCTTTTTGAGATCTGAAGGACCGGGGAAGCTATTTAAAATTCCCCGATGCTCCCGGTGCAGGGGAGGTTATGGCGAAATTTTTCGAAAATTTAGGGTGTTAGCCAAATTTTTGAAAATTTTGAAAATTCTCAGAAACTGAAAAGTTGGAGAATGAAAGCCAGATCGAGCGTAGAGCTAATTAATCAAACCACTTTCGACTTTGTTCCTTTTCGGGGACGAAAAGTTTTAAGTGGGGGAAATTGTAACAACCCGAAAATCTGGGCCAGTTTAAAATTTTTATTTTGGCCATTTTAGCGAATTTTGATTATTTAAAATGAATTATTTTAAATAATATCTACGAGAAATTTATTTTCAATAGCATTAGAACGTATATATTATATACGTCGTCGTTAGAATATAAATATTTATATATAATTATAAATAGAATTGAAAATGGCGCGGTAGTTCGATAATTCGATTTCAAACTTCAATTGAATGTACCTGGTGCAAAACAATCCAGATTTTAGTGAAACCAAAAATGATAGGATCTAATTGATAATATCTTTCTATCGAATCCGAAAAATCAAGATTTCATAGCGGGAATCAAAAGATATGTCCCGTTGAAAATTCAGAATAGTCGCTATGGAATTCAGGCCCTTAAAAATGGACATTTTGCAAACGACCTCGGATTTCGACGAAACCAGTTTTGTTGGGTCCGTGGTGTTAAATTATTGCTAGGTTCCAAATTTCATAATTTTTCGAATCAATATGTGAGCGTGGCGAAGGAAAACGCGTTTGACCAGTTTCAGTTGATTTTAATCGAATGGAAAATGGCCATTTTTCAAACGGTCTCAGAATTCGATGAAACTAGTTTTGTTAGGACCGTATCGTCAATACGAAGCTAGAAAATATTTTTCGAGAATTTTTAGAGTTAGTATGTGACCTCGGCAAATTGAAATGTACGTTTAAAATTCAATGTAATAATTTAAATGTTAGTTTAAATGAAAACTGATCGAAACGATGGAATTGGGTCACGAAACATATCACATTGTGTTCGGAATGTGGGCATTACTCTAGAGATGACAGTCGTTGGGTGCGATTTGGAGTTCAGATTAATAAACAAGGGTTTTAGAAATTAAAATAATTAAAATTATAAATACATGTGGGTCAACTAGGTCAAACCCTAGTCAAAATAACAAATCGCGGTCAAACTCTCTCTTCCGCGCTGCTCCTCTCCTGAACGAAGGAACCCAATTCAACCCGATTTCACCTCCAATTATCTCCAAACATAAACCAAATTAAATCATTAGTATATAATGAAAATTAATGAGGTTAGCGTGGGCTTCTAATCTATACGGTGAGGATGTATTCTAGTATCACGGAGTGTATGATTTTCGAGCTTCTAGGGCTCGCGGTCGGAGCCAATTACTGGCGAGATGGGGTCTTCGAGCGGGCTCCTGCTCGCGGCAATGGGAGGTGGTGCGGAGGCGCACCATGTGGTGGAGGGCGATCGTCGAATGACGGCTTGAATTGGCAGGCGACAGTGAAGTGTCGAGGCGGGGCTTCTGGGTTACGGCTTCTGTAGAAGACGATGAAGGTAACTGATAACTAGGTTTAACTAATTTTGTTAATCAAATTTTGTTTATTTATTATGGTAATTTAGAGTTAACTATGTTTAAAGAAATAAAATATAGATTTGTTTAGAAATAAAATATAGATTTGTTTAGAAATAAAATATAGATTTGTTTAGAAATAAAATATAGATTTGTTTAGAAATAAAATATAGATTTGTTTTTAAGTAAAAATATGATTTTTATAGTATAAAGAAAATAAAAATATGATTTTCATATAATGTAAGTATTAAAAATATAATTTTTACATGATAGGAATATTAAAAATATCATCTTTATATGTGTAGAAAAATAAAAATGAGATTTTTATAAAGATGAAATCTTTAAATTTGAAAAGGCGAAGTCTATGTTTTTATAAAGGCGAAATCTTTATTTTAGAAAAGGCGAAATCTTTATATGGAAAATAGCGTGATAAAAATATAATTTTTATCTATATAACATAGTAGTAAAAATTTGATTTTTATATATTGAATAACGGAATAAAAATTCGATTTTTAAATGTAGGAAGCGATTATTAAAATATGATTTTTAAATTGAAAGTGAATAAGTAAAAATGTGATTTTTATTTTAAAGACATCAGTATATAAAAATGTGATTTTTACATATGTAGTGAAAGCGGACAACGAAAGCGATAAGGGACGAGAATAGTGAAGATTTCCTGCATTAGAAGTGCCGTGGAGCTAGGATAGCTATCTGTGAGAATTTCTCACCTTTCAATTTCTTTTTCTAGTTATATATATATACTAGGATGCAGACGGTGCTTAGTAGCACCCGACACAACCGTCCACAGACCATGGACTTGTTTGTTTGGTTGCATAGATAGGTTGGATGATTTGAAATTGAATTGTTTGGTGAAATAAATTGATTTGATTGATGTGTGAATGGCGTGGGCCTTCACTAGACCGGGGATAAGGCTAGGCCTTGTCCCGTTTCTAGTATCGTGCCGTTATGCCGCCGAAATTTTCTAAAATATGTTAGAAAAATAAAAATATCATATTATTTAAAGAATGAACTGAATAGAAATTCATATGTTGGAATAAAATGTTTTATCGTTAAAAATATAATTTTTAACGTGAATGGGAATAAATAAATATTCATTTACAAACCAGACGGTTTGTTTATGTACACCTATTTGAAGGACATTGATTGGGTCGATAAATTTTACACATCGCCCAACTGCACGAATAAAATATTTGTTTGATTGTTTGAAACCCCACACGGGTGTTAGGATGAAATTTGAAGTTCACTCATCCTAATTGATTAAATATGTCGATCGATCGATTGACAGGTTGTTATAAGCGTTAGATATCTACATTTGATGCTTATACAGTGTAGTGCACTTTGGTTGATGGTTGATTATTTTTCAATGCTATTATATACATGTGTTGTATGAAAATCCATATAATTAACTTTATATGGTAATTGATTGGGCCTCATTCCAATTTGAAAAATAAAAATCAACATAAAATAAAGGTTCATATGTTGACAGTACTCATCCATTGAGATTGGTCATGTGTTGAACGAAATATTTTAGTAATAAAATTTACATCTTTATCAATATAAAATAAAGGTTCATGTGTTGACAGTACTCATCCATTGAGATTGGTCGTGTGTTGAACGAAATATTTTAGTAATAAAATTTACATCTTTATCAATATAAAGTAAAGGTTCATGTGTTGACAGTACTCATCCATTGAGATTGGTCATGTGTTGAACGAAATATTTTGATAATAACAACTATTTTGAAAAAGAAATATTTGAAATAGAATATTTGAAAAATGGAAATTTATGAAGCCGTGTTGATTAGATTGACGCCATTTTGACGTGAACGATATTTATATCGATTTTATTCATTTCGAAATGAATTGAATTAAAAACGATTTTGAAATAAATTGAATTGAAAACGATTTAGAAATGAATTGAATTGAATTGAAAAAGATTTCGAAATGAAATGAATTGAATATATAATGATTTCGAAATGAATTGAATATGTAACGATTTCGAAATGAATTGAATATATAACGATTTCGAAATGAATTGAATATATAATGATTTTGAAATGAATTGAATATATAATGAATTCGAATTGAATGAAAACGAATTTGATTTCAATTGAATAGCAAACGAAACGAATTTAATTGAATAGAAAACGAATTTGAATTGAATTGAATATAAAACCAATTCGAATTGAATTGAAAACGAATTCATATTGAATTGAAAGCAAATTGAAATGAATTCAAATTGAATTGAAATTTGAATTGAATAGAAATGAATTTTAAAACGAATTTATAAAGAAGAATTCAATTTTGCTTTGAATTGAAATGGAAGTTGAAATGGATTTTGAAACGAATTTAAAAACTATTTATATAATTCGTTTTGAATAGAAATCGACGATATATATATTATATATATAATATAATGGCCTGAATAGAACGCGCCGCGCTGCGGCAGTTCGTAATTTCGACCATTTATTTCAAACGGACATTACGGGAGATCCGACCGTCGGATTCTCCTAAAACCGGAACCGTTGGGTTCGTATCGAAAAGAGCTTTCTAACGAATATTAGAAATTTGAAATCTAACGGTTGGATTTGGAGTTACGTCCAAATCAAATTTGAAAAAGGTCGCTGTAAGTGCAGTTCGATGGCCATTGATGGAAATCGACTGTACGGGCCTTGATAAAATTATTAAAAATAGTAATAATTTGTGTAAAATCATAAGAAATGATTTGAGAAGAATTGGGATGAAAAACTCCATATTTGAAAAGATAAAAATAGATTTTTATCGAAGTAAACTAGTTTTGAACTAGAATTATAATTCTATTCATTTTGAAATAAATAAATTGAATTCGAAAGGGTTTTAAAAATAACCAGAATTTCCAATGATTGCATTGGAGTGGATTTGAATCGAAATTGTCTTCGGAATATTTCGATGTTGGAATTCGTGATTATACAGATGTTGTTATGGGAATTTGAAAGATATATATATATATCGTTATTTCCAATACGATATTTGTTAGTCGTAGAATTTGATATTGAATATAAGCCGATATATTTTCTATTCAGAGCTTTGTATTTAATATCAAATGTAATTTGGGTTTGTCATGAATGGTGTCTTCACTAACACTGTTCTTGAACCCAGTTGAGAAAAGATTAAATCTTTTTATTTAGATTTAATGAAGTGTATCAATTAAATAATATTTAATTGGAATTGAATTGATATTGATTTTTGGGTTTATCGTGGACAGTGTTTTAAATAACACTCGTTCTTTAACCCGATAATTAATGGAATGTGATTTTGGGTTTATCGTGAACCGTGTTTTAAATGACACTGATTCTTTAACCCAGTCGAAGATTAAAACTAAGTGGAGTTTTAATGAATCTTTAATTAGATTGAAATGATCGAAAATGGAGTATCACCAGTTTTGCTCCAGGCGATAGTTAAATCTTTAATTAGATTTGAACGTGAAATGGTAATTGAATTTACCGATAACACTGTGGTGTTAGATATGAAGTATTACCAGTTTTACTTCATGGGATGAATAGGTTGGGATTGGGAAATTAAAATAAATGATTACTTCGGTAAGGTTCGCTATCCCGACTAGTTTGAATTGAGATTCAAAAATAGAATAAAGAATAGATTCAAGGAATTTATCTTGGATAAAATTAATGGGAGCCTTTCCCTATGAATGTGAAATTTAGAAACTAACTGTCGGTTAGCCAAGCAGAATGGTTTTCTGGATATTGATCTGATGTTGGTTTCGGCCTTCGGGGTTAATATTTGGGAAATTATTCTCTTGATTAATTTACGGTTAGTGACTGATGAATTGGAATGAGGCGTATATTGTGTTTGTGTAACACTTATTTAAAATATACGCGAGTTATTCGGAAAGACCGGGTTTATCCCATTCTGAATAACTGATACGACGTTAAGTCGAAGATAAAGACGATGGTCGAAGACCGGAGGTCTTCACGTCGTTTGGGTGATTACCGATGATCCTGATTGGGCTGTACACCCAAGAAGATGGAAACAGTTGGTGATCGTCCAGACGTACTTGGAGATCGATGGATATGCGGGGTACTAGGTGCCTCCGGTTGCGTTCAGACCCAGAACGGACTTGTAAATGGACTGTGTGCCTGACATTGGATTTTAGTCTGTGTGATTGATCTCTATTAAATATATATCTGTTTGGCGGCGGAGAATTTATTCTCTTGCTTAACGCCCTTCTCTGAGACGTACGAGCTCAGGGGTTATATACTGATGGATATCAAACACATGGAGTGAATTGCTTGTGTGGCATGCCTAAGTGGCAATTGATCGAGGCTTCTGTTGAAAAGCAAAGTCTTGTGGTTGATGATCGAAGCACGGCCTTTGTGGCGTAGCTTTGTGTAACGTTTACTTCGCGAGTTTCACACCCGGTATGAACCAAAAACGAGAGACGGACCTCAGGGAGGGCATGCGTTTCTTTCTAGTTAGAAGTGGCGTCAGTGGTTTTACACGCCCTGACGAGTTTGACTTATGTGGTTGTTGCTGTTGCGAGGCGCCTCGGTTTGATCGGACGATCCATGTCCGATGGAGTCATTCGTTGGCTCATTTACGCCCCATAGGGCGGGGGAACGCATGTTCAGGGTTTAAGTTTAATCCACATCGGTGGACCGGCCCTGTCGCTCCAAGGTCACTCGAGCTCTGACCTGAGACATGGGCTAGATTGTCTCGAATCGGTTGAGGACTATCTTTTGCCTCGGTTCATAGACGGAAACCCAATTTCCAAATACGTGCCATTTGCGGTTTTATTTGTAAACCTATATATGGCGACATAGTGGCATGGGACGCTCATGTCGCCTATGATTGATATTTATGATTGGAATTGTTTTAAACACTATACACTTATAATAGTATCAAATGATTTGTTTTAAACGTATCAAGCATTCTTTGGCTGTTATAAGGGAAAAACCCTATCCCTCGGCTTGCGTTGCATTGTGTGATAGGACCTGGGTCTTATAACAGCTTCATTTCTCTTTATTTAGCATTGCGCTGTTTGTTTTATGCACTGGTATTCTTGGGAGGAAACCCGTTCCATGTTATACGGCGTGGTCCCTTGATTTGCCTAACCTTAAAAATAAAGATTAATAACTGTTTTAGTTCTCACACCAGTCACATGACTGACCTGGAGTTTATTGTTTTAACCTAAACTCTGGGTGCCCTTATTTTGACACGGGTAGCTAGTAGTTTTGGTTTTGCAGATTTATATTCACAGGATCCTGGTTTACAGCTGGAACGATATCCAGAAAGGTTTGTATCCGTATATCTCCTTCTAGTTGTGTATTGTATTATTTTCCGCTGCTATGTGTTTAAATGTAATTTAAATCTCTGATATTTCTGTGTAATATTCATTTATACTCTGTATATTCTTGTAATCTGATGCATTGTTGTAATAAGCAATGAAATGTTCTTTTGTATGCGTTCTGCTGTGGCTTGTTCTCGAACTATCCGACACTTTCCTTTACGGGGAAGTTTCGGGTTTTCACATTCTAAAATAACAAAACGGGTTTTATTCACCTCACCAGATAAAAAACGGAAGATTGACGAAATCCATCATTATCGACAGGAACAACTCAGACTTCAAAAAGAATTGCATTTCGAACAGAAGGCCTCCTCTACTGTATTGGCATATTTGCGACAAGTCACGTTAAAGTTTTGTAGCTCTCGTCATAAATACGTTTCCGAACCTTTACCACTGCCGGTAAATTCACTGGATCCATCCTCCTCTTTTTGAACGTCACAAGATCCGGTGGATCCTTGGACTACTCCAACACGACCACCTTATTCACCAAACAAATAAAGCTGAGAACGTTTACCTACTTTTTACTTTTATTTCCCAAATAATATAATGCATTATGAAGATGCATTCACTTGACAACTTATTTCATTTGTATGAGTAACGCTTACAATAATAAATTATATTTATATGCAAATTTATTTCTAACTCAATGGTTGTATTTCTTCATTTTCACCTAACAGACGTCTATAAGAAATCATTCAGACCTCTGAAGATCCTCTCTGTATTCGTTTTCCTGCAATAACAGACGTCTGACTTATATACAACCAAACGTCTGAATAGTATATTTTTTTATCCTTCAGCTCAGACGTCTGTAACAAGAATCACAGATGTCTGAAACAACTCTCGGGTTACAATTCCTGTATAGACAGACGTCTGAAAATTTACACCATAGACATCTGTTCATCTCCTCGACCATAATATTCATCTATGCTTCAGCACAGACGTTTGTTCAAATCAAAACAGATGTCTGTTCCTCCTCTCGGGATTTTAATCCCTGCATAGACAGACATCTGTTGACCCAATAACAGACGTCTGATTTTGGATCTGAGCCAATTTTTACCCCTTATATATAACATCTTTTCAACTTTTACCTTATTCAGTTTTTACCTATCTCCATCCTCATACTCTATACCTAACCCTAATCCCCAATTTCGAAATTTCAAAGGCTCCCAAAAAGGCTTCCTCCAAACGAAAGAAAATTGGCGACGGATCTTCTTCTCAACCTCCTCCACAAACTCAAGACACACCCAATTACGCCTTAGAACAACAAATCAACGAATGGATAACCGATCAATATGGCTCTGAACGGTTGGAATCCTTGAAGAAAAAGTCAATTCATTCAGGACCCTTCTATCCTCTTCCTCAACTGTCTCACTACGATGTCACTCCAATCCTAAATCGGGCAAAACTTACTCATTTAATTGGGTACGATGATAACAAAGGTATGATTGACACACTCGCTATCTACTTATTCTTTGCAAATTTGTGTTCAATCTCCGTCTGTTCTCCATCGGATCCCGAAATTGGGTGTGGTCATTAGTCTATGGCCATATTATAAAATTTAATGTTGAGATGCTAGATCAAATATTGAACACATTTTATACCAGTACTCGTCTACAAGATCTCCTTGATATGCGTTCAGAACTTCGTAATCGGGTCACTCACCAGATATGGTAGGATGATCTTAAGAAGATGATTCCTCATTTTTGCTCTAGGCCACGACTAATTAATCGAATGCTCATTAACACTGTGTTTCCTAGATTAGGAAGTCATGAGCAAGTATATGAAAACAACCATAAGGCCTTATATGCAATCTTTAGCCACATACGCATAAATTGGGCACAATACATCTTTGAACAACTTCGTGATTTCTGGAATTCGAGTAAAAGAACAATTCCGTATGGAGCATATCTACTGCGTATTTTTCTGTCACAACATATAAATCTTTATCTTTCTCCATATCCGGAAATACCTATTGAATCGAGTGGAATACAGTTTGCTGCTTTAATGAAATTACCGGATCGGCCACCATCTATTATTCCTTTCGACCAATGGCAAGCACAACAAGGATATCTTTAGCAACCCGTTCAGACTTCGCATAGACGACAACGACATCACGCCTAACAAAGTGAACATTCAGAATACTATTCTGATCCCGAGATACAAGAACTAAGGTACAACCAGAACCTGAACAAAATATCAACGATCTGACCTTAGCTAATCAAAGGATTTTATCGCAAAATCAAAAAATTATTGGGAAGAAAGTTACTCGACTAGAGAAATCATTCTCCACTCGAATGACTAAAGTCGAGAACACTTTAGAAAAGGTCGTTCGCTCGCTTGGAAAGATCATGAGCAAAGTTCGTGGAAGATCACCGTTTAGTTCTTCATCTCCATCACGGACTCCACCTCCTACCGGGTCCTTGGTTAGCTATGTCCCGCTTGTGCCTATTTATACTCATGAATCACCTCCACATGCACCAGGAATGGAACCCATAGCTTCTGCAGAAGAATCAGAATGGGAACCACAGGATGGCATTCAACCTACATCATACGCTTTTCCCATTCTTGAAAATGTCAACTACTACGACAATGCACAGTGGGGCGATTCCACTAATCAAGCTTCAGAATTCTGGGGTTATTTCACCGACGCCTAGTTTTATTTTATCTCCTACGCTACTCCAATTAGTACTATTAGACTATGTATGCTTGCTTCTTTGGTTGTGTGCTTTATATTCGCTTGTTCTATTATTTTTTGATAATACCAAAGGGGGAGGAAAGATTAAGGGTAAATAACTCAGGGGGAGTTTTATGATAGTATAGCTGTCATCATCGAAAAGGGGGAGAATGTTTGTTCAGTAATTTTGATGATGACACACTATACACATATGCATACACACATATATGTGCACATTATGTACACACTCATACAGGTATCAATTCAAGGCAAAGAGCTCAAGATATCATGACTGCTCAGAAGAAAATTTTATATTTACTATGATTAGATGTTATGTAAAATCTCTTGATTAGATATAAGAAAACATTAGCATTTCTATGTATGTACAGGTGACAAACGTCTGTCATGTACTATAACAGACGTTTGTCACTACAGCAGGAATTTTATTCCTAGCACAGCACAGACGTCTGTCATATACATGACAAACGTCTGTCGCATAACTCGGGATAACTTTTCTGCATACATAGACGTCTGTCTGTTTAGAGACAGATGTCTGTCTGTGTATCTGAGTAATATCAGATTTAACAGACAGACGTCTGTCGAAAATTAACAAACGTCTGTGCTGTACATACGACCATTATTTTGAAACTACCTCTTTATTCTGAAAGGGTACAACTTCTCACTCTTCTTCTTCAAAATGATTTTTCCATAAGAAATTTCGTTTCATAAGAGGCTTCTTTCAGAAATTACAACTCTTTATTAAAACCTTTGATTTTCTATAAATAGATCAAGAGATTCATGCTCTCAAGTCATTTACTCTTTTCTAGACCTACTCTATATTCTGAAAATCTCTTTATTCTTTCAAGCCCTCTATATTTCTGTCAAGCATACTATACTTCTATTTTCTCTAAGCCCATAAATTCTCATATCTATTCAAAGAGATTATAGGAGCACCTTGTACGATTCAGTCAATATCAGTGTTTTTGTAGAACACAAGACTGTCAAGATTTCTACTCATCTGTAAACCTATTCCTCCGGGTAAAGAAAGGACAGTTTCTGATAGTGGAAAAAGCCAAGGGGAGCTTCGGGACTTGACGTAGGACGGGAGGTCCAGACCAGTATAAAAGATTGGTGTGATCATCTTTTACTTTATCTTTACTGCTTACTGTTTGCTTCATATTAATACTTGCTATTATTTAAGACACACATTCGATCCTACTATAGATTTTCAATTCATACGCCTCATGTTGACTTATACATGTGGCACCTTTACTTCTTTGTTAAATTATTTAATGTCCATATATACTTACTTCACTCACACTAGACATAGTCTGAACCGTGTGATTTGTTTTGTTAAAACAATCCTCGGGTCAGGCTGAGGGTTGTTGGCAGGTTAGGTTTGCATGGACTGCAGCGTCACTTTTATCCTTTTCCACGTTTTGGGGTTTTGAACTATGCAACTTCAGACTATCAGTAGTGTGTAGTATTATGATATGTATGCTATTATGTATTTTGGGAAGTGATATTATGTAAGATGGACTATGTATTTGGACATCTCTATTACAATGTGTATTATGTATTCTGCTATTTGTTATTGTGCTGCGCTTGATGCTATTATATTTTGTACTATGTAACTTGGGAAATTTTCTTGTGCCATTGCTTCGAACTTATACTGAGAACAAATGGTAAGTTGAGAAATTTTAAAAATTCTCGTGCCAGTGTTCTTTCAAGGGAATGAGTAAAACTTTTAGCCCTATCGAGTCCCATTCTCCGTGCTTTCCGACAGTAATACTTAGTGTTGCTCTTGGTTAGCATGGGTCTAGGGGCCGGGCGTTACTGGTTGGGGCCATGGCCACCATGAATAGAGACAGACTATATGTCAATACCTATAATGTAGGCCTAACAAAGCTGTCATTTATAGAAATAAAAAGCTCCCGACGGAGTTCCGTGCATTGGATGCAGCTCTATTACGGAACACGGGTTATAGTAGGCAATACGTTCATGTAAGTTTCTAGATACACGCACTGGGTGGTGTATTATAGACGTTTGGGCAATACTCCATGTAGAGACGTGGTTTGACCGGGGATTTTGAGGATTTGTACGCTTACGTAGCACAACAATGGAGGTTCTACGTGATTACATGGCGTAACGATGGAGATTTCTGTATGTGTTCGACGTAAGGTGGAGGTTGTGCTTGCTTCCGTGGTGTGATGATAGAGACCATACGAGGAGGGTACTATAGAGAGTACCGTGAGATGTTGGGCATAACTACATATATATTATATTAGGTTTAATCTATTGGGGAGTAGATGGGTGTGACGTGTGTGTAGAATCTAGAGTGCGGTTAACCCGAATACCTATTAATTAAGAAAATACGACTGAATGGTATATGTAGGGTTCTTTCAGAATGTATAATTTGTCCTCTCACCAAAACTTTTTTTCTAACCCTCTCTTCATAACATACTCGTAGGTTAGATTTATGGCAGAGATTTGGTAGTCTTTGGACACCTTTTAGGCAGTGTCGTTATTCCGTTAAGGCTATATTTGATTATTTTATCCATTCCGCCATGAGATGTTTTTATTGAGCTCTGATATATTTATTATCTCTGTCTTTTCTACAAAATACCAAACAAGCCAACTCGAGTTTCAATGGTTTCGAATTTAGAATTTTTGAAAAATCCAAACCTGTTGGAATATAAGTTATTACACATAACCTTTTATAGTGTTCTTTTGCATTTTTTTCATTATACGACTATATGCTTGGTTGATGAGATGTAAATTTATTTGAGATGATAAATTTAAAACTCAAACTAGAATTATTTATTTATTTTAAAAAAAATCAGCACACAATGATAAATTTATAGAACTCTACCACTCATTATTAAAAAAATAAATTATTTATATGTTAATATATGAATATTCATGTATATTGGCCATATTTATTTCAGGTTTAGAATTATAAAGTTTGAATGGGAAAGAATTCTTATAGGCTGCACAGTAATCTGGATATCATGGTTGTCTCTAATTTTGGCCATGCATAACATTTAGCATTCATATTTTGCCTTGATTGAAAGTTTCCATATGAACATTCATTTTGTTATTTTGTGCAATGCTATTACTAATTCCTAATGACATTTTGTAGCTTTAAATTTTGGGTGATTTTGAAAATCAAGTCATGTACTATTTTTTGGACAAGATCATATGTTATTCTGTTGTTATAATGTGAGCCGCATATTTATCTTAGCTACTACTGTGTGTGCTATCAACGAAAAATAATTTTTCAAAGAACTAATGCATGTTATTTGTCAATTCCAATATACTTGGTAGCTATTAATTCTACTATTTACATAAAATGGTTCTATTCTTGATAAAAAAATCATTGTAATGTAAATACGTAGTTATTTTCAATGTTTATTATTGATCATCTTGCACTTTGTTTTGTATAGCAGATGTTTTAGGCCAGCTTAAACCTAACTAGATAAAGTGGTCGAACCAAACTCGTAATTTTCGATTTGGTTATATTCGGTTTTGAGGTTAATTGGTTTGGTTTGGTTCTTACCTAGTGAATGGTTTTATTAGTTTTGATAATTCTAAGACCAAAAAATCCAAACCGACCGAAATGCTCACTCCAAACTGGTGAAACCTATTTGGATATACTTCACAAAATGAACCATTTTCTCTGTACATCATTCACTTACATCTCTAACTCTCGATGTTCCCTTGGCACAATTTGCCTAAAAGGCATCACTACAGAACTGGCTCTGTTCCACTAAATCAATCTAAAACTCAAATTTTCTTTTCGACGGTAGTCCTATGACCTCATCAATGACATCCAAAATCTCTGTAGCAATAGGCACAAATGACAACTCATCCCATGGATTCTCAAATGAATTTAAAAAACTAACCAATACCCCATCATCCACTAGGCAATGCATCACAATTGTTCACCCTTCCACATTCTCGATTGCCATCTCGTGCTTTTTGCAACCCACTATAGTTGTATACCTCTTGAGCCAGTGCATATCTAAACTACTCCCTAACCCAACGAAGTTCAAAAAAATCAGCTCAAAAAAACAATACCGAGACAAATGGTGCAGGAATATTGGATTCTTTTACATGGTTAGTCATAATCAATGGTCAACCACTATCACTAGTTCCAAACCTAATATGCACATTAGCTCATTGTAGATAATAGCATGTGATGCTCCAGTACTGTAACGATCTGGATTTTTAGTCGTTAAGTTTGAACATTTAAAATTAGTTTTAAATGTTGATTAGGAAATTCAAACAACTCGAATTCTAAGATTTTGGGTATTAATTTAATTTGAATAGTAAAATAATAAATCTAGTTCCAAAATAACTGAGAATAAATTGGATTTGAGTATAATATGAATTGTACAATTTATTAAAACCCTCTTTAAGTTCAAATTTGAATTATGATAAGAAATTTATTAATTAAATGAAGTATGATCATATTAATTTAATTAAAAACGAGCTCACTGCATCGTGGTAGTTCGTAATTTTATGATTTGAACGTAAATTGAGTGCATTGGATTCAATATAAGTCGGAATCCTTTGAAACAAGAATCTTCCGGATCTATTAGATTATTGTTTTCTAATGGAAGAGAAAAATCGAGATTTCATATCGTAGATTTTGAGTTATGTCAAAATCAATTTTCTAGAAAAATCGCGGTATAATCGTTTATGAACTATATTTATTAAATAAAATGAAAGGATTTTAAATAAATCGAATATCGATTTAACTTGGAATTTAAAACGTTGAGTTTGAAATTCAAACAAGTTTACTTTGAAGCTATACAAATTCTACTTGAACATATAAGATAATAATTTATTATCAATAGATTTTGATTGTTTTGGAATTGATTTACATTTTATCGATTTAAATTAACATTTGAGAATCGCCATTTTCAAAAGACCTTGGATTTCAATGAAACCAATTTTATAAAAATCTGCAATGCCTAATTGTTGTAAGATTTCTAGTTTTGAGTTAATTGGAGTTGATTTATGATTATGGCGATATAAACATGTATCAATTTACTTTATGAAATAAATGTAGGGGTTTTTCAAAAGGCCTTATATTTCGACGAAATCAGTTCATCGGGTTCAGAATATTAAGTTATTGTAAGGTTTTGAATTCTGTTTTAATCGGACTACGTATATGGTTGTGAGAGCTTAAAACTTCGAGCGCAAGTATAATTGAATAAAATATCTCTTCTATATAAACTCTGACCTTCTCTAACCCTAACATTACAACAGCCACCTTCTCTTATCGTTCAATTCAAATTTTTAAATTTATCACGTAAACGATAGAAAATCAGATGAAGTGTCCAACTGAAAAGTTGGAGAGGGGAGAGAGGATGACCTATCTGTTGTGGTCGGAGGGGATGCGATCGCCTTAAGAGATCGGAATATGGTGTCGAACTTGGCTAGGTAAATTTCGGTTTTTTTGATGTTCCGCCAGTGGGGTTCTTTTCAGGGGTTGGCATCTGAAGGGAAGAGGAGGATAGAGGAGAGGGCTATCGATTCCAAATGGTCTGGTTGTGTTTTGACGTTTGTGGTGATCGTGAGATGAAGATGATCAGAAAATACATTATTATGTTTATAGAGAACTGGTAAGGTGATGCTGGTCACGCCTTTGGGTAATGGAAGAAGGGCAAACGACAGTTCCACTATAGGGTGAGATGGTGGCCTCCGGCGATCGGCAGTGGTTACTTGAAGGAGCAAAACGACGATGGGTTTCATTTGAAAATAATGGAACATGGTACCGCGATTGTTGATGATGGGTTACGACCAGGATTTAAAACATGGGTTAAGGTGATTAATTAATTTGTTTAATTAAGCTAATGACATTTTGAATTTATATAAACATGTACAAAATTGTAACTAGCATAATTTATTCGTTCGTGAACAGAATCAAACCAAACAAGATGCATTGGGATCGTATTGACAAGGACTACGCAACCAAGCTGGGTTGGTTGGAATTGGACTAATCCGACCTTTTTTAATTTCAAATGCTTATCTAAAATTAGATAAATCAACCTAAAATCATCAATCAAAAATGAAATTGAGTTAACTCTCATGCTTTTTGAAATACTGAATGTGATAAAATTCATTTAATTATAATTAATCGCTATTATCATAAATTGAATGTTTTGATGATTGTTGTTTGATTGATAATGGTTGTTTGGTTGATGATTGATGATATTTATATTTTTGTCATTTAAAAGATTTAGAATAGATTTCTATTTCATATGTATTTATAAAATGATATTATGAGCTGTGATGTAGAGGAAAACATGTTGGAGGGATCCAATTGGATTTCTCAAATATTTTGTATGTTATTTGATTTCATATTGTATAACCCCAGTAACGTTAAATTCTATTTGGATGTTGGACGATGAATTGAATTCGATGTTTGATGTGTTATTAATCAATAGATAGTATTGATTAAGTGATTGACAACAGATGGCCTAAAATCCATCTTTTAATGACGTTGGTTCGCCGTTAGGCGGATTGACGAAGCTGAAGTTATAAAATTTATTTTGTAGCTGAAGCAATGTTTTCAATTTTATTTTGTATAAGTTATGTAAAATAGAAGTTTTATAAATAAAGTTTTATAAATAAATAAATATTTATAATTGGTTTTTTAAATATTATAAAATGATTTATATAGTAATTCCTTATGTTTAAATAAGTTTTATAAGCAATGAAGTCAGGAATTAACCTAATGATTAATAATTTTTGAGTGTGGGTTTTATGAAATAATTTAAGTTATGTTGTAAAATTAATTAATTTATTGATCTAAGAGGAGGGATTAGTGGAAATCAGCTAACAAGACTAACTGTGTTTGAAACTGACAAAGTCAACTGTTTTTAACTAGAATTGGTTTTTAGATTAATGTATTTTTAATCTAATAGAAATAGTTTGGACAAATAGTTGTCTAAACTTGATAAGGTTTCTTTAAAGTTAATTAATCTTTTTATTAACTATGTATAAAAGTAATTATTAAGTTATTTATTATTAATAAAGTTAATTCTTATTTCAATAACTTTTATAATAGATTAACTATTTTATTTTTAGTTAACAATGAAGTAAAGTACATTTATCTTAGTTAATGTTCAAGTTATTAATTATTTTAATTAATAATAATTAAAATGATTACCTTTTTAATGAATATTCATCTAAGAAAGTAATTAAGTTGTAATGAGTTTTGAGTTGAACTTTGTAAAGGGTTTATAAGGGATTTTATATTAAATCCAAGTTTTATAAACAAGGTTTATAAAAGAAATTAAAGCTGAGGCGACGATTTTGAATAAGCATTTACTTAATATTTGAATTAATCAAGATAATTGTAATCGAATGGAGAATTGCAAAAATGCAAAGAAATTATGTTTAATGGATATGTTTAAAAACTTAGAAAATGGATTTGTTGTAATAATCCAAATTAAGTTTTATAATAAGACGTGCAATGGATTTGTGTAACGAACGTGGTAAGTGGATTTTTGTAATGAAATCCAAGTTATAAATGAATTGCATTTAAGAGGTTAAACCTAAAAGTGTGTTTTAGCAGAAATTTACTTGACAAACAAATTAAGTAAATGTAGTTATATTTGAAAGGAGATTTTCCAAAAATAAACAAATGGTTTATAAAACCATATTTAAATGGAATGGTAAGTAAGATTTTGTAGGATATCATAATCAATACTAGTTTTAAGTTACAAACTTTTATCTATCTTAAGATAAGAATGTTGTCAAGTCAAGTTCTAAGAGATAAATAAAATACCCCAACTTGAACGACTTCATGATTATCTGACAGTATGCACTAGTTTGAAATGGTAAAAGATATTGGAAATTGTTTATTATTTCCCTAAGAGAAATATTACAACTTTATTTTGCAAGGGTTTAGGAATTTAATAAAACTATTGGGTTTAATAGTAAACAATTTATCACCTGACACTGTTTGACCTAGGTATAATGTTTGATTATACTTATACCCTTCGGTTAAGTATATATCACTATTTTCTAAACAATAAAAATTGTATGGTTTCGTGAATACGCTTATTTAAAGAAATAAGTAAATGGATATGGTTTTCGAGGAAATGAAACTAAGAGGTTAAACTGATTAGGAAACGAAAGTAAATATGGAAATTTGATTATTGTTTCCATAAACATTATTGTAAGCCTTATTCGGTAGAGTTTGAAGTTAAATAAAATGATTTTGGTTTATATTATATACAATGCGTCTAATGACATTGTTTTGGCCCATATGTAAGATTGGTAATTCGATTCATACCATTTGGTTAAGTATATATAGCGATATTCCCAAAGTAAGGGAAATAAAAAGGGGTTTTTGTGAATATATAGCGATATGTTTAAAGGGAAGGAAATAAAAATGGGTTTTTGTGAAAACATAGCGATATTTTCGAGATAAAGGAAATAAAGAGATGAGTTTTGTGAATACGCCTATCATGAAGAGGTAAGTGTATGGTTATGTTTTCAAAGTAACGAAAACAAAGAGATTTGTTGAGATAAGTATATAGAATCAATTTTTAACTGATGAAATGATTTTAAAGGGCCCAAGCTGCTTATGTACTTAACTGTACTATTTTAATTTGATAGTCAAAGAACCCATTATCAATGGATTCTCTTGATGACTTTTAACATGTTAGTTCGAGGAGACCGAGATGGGAACTGGACCCAAAACCACTTTGAACTGACTTTGCGTTCAAAAAGTAATTTGCAGGAATGCTTATATGTATTGGGATGATTTGAAGACATGGATCTTTGGAGCGAGAGGGATGCTCGCTGATGTCTCTGGTAAACTACCAGGATTAAACTTGCAACTGTAATCCCAACGTTCTAGGTATTTTCAGTTTCATTCAGTCCTAGAAAGAATTTTTATGGACGAATGGCTGATAGAGTATTTCCTAGAATCACGTACATTAGGTTTTACAAATATACCGAGTATGGTGGCGGAGATGGTAACTTCTTTTAGCTTAACACCTAGAGTATATTTGTGCAAATCAATTGATGATTTAGAGCATCTGACAATGTGACATTCAAAGTTTGATGTGATGTTTCTGAAAAGGTAATCGTGACCTCAAGCCTCATTAACCGGGAAATGACTGAAATCAGGCAAGTAGCAGGGCTATGTGGGCCATACCTATTAGGGTATATCATCGCCTAATCTAGAGAAATCGATTGTCCCTTTTTTGTATGCTTCAGAATATTATGGTTGTTGATTCCTGTTGTGGTGATGATATATTCGGTACAATCAAGTTGAATGAGTGGTCAGTTTTGTGTGACCATGTAGCAAGATGTTATTGATCTCCCAGTGTTTCACATTAGAAGACAATGATCAGAATGTGGTTCCATGCTATTTATGTTGGAAATCCAAACTCCAATATTGTAATAACCCGCAAATTCTGAGCCAGTTTAAAATTTTTATTTTGGCAATTTTAGCGAATTTTGAATATTTAAAATGGATTATTTTAAATAATATCGATGAGAAAATTTATTTTGAATATAATTCGAACGTATATATTATATACGTCGTCGTTAGAATATAAATATTTATATATAATTATAAATAGAATTGAAAATGACGCGGTAGTTCGATAATTCGATTTCAAACTTCAATTGAATGTACCGGGTGCAAAACAATCCGGATTTTAGTGAAACCAAAAACATTAGGATCTAATTGATAATATCTTTCCAACGAATCCGAAAAATCAAAATTTCATAGCGGGAATCAAAAGATATGTCCAGTTGAAAATTCGGAATAGTCGCTATGGAATTCAGGCCCTTAAAAATGGGAAGTTTGCAAACGGCCTCGGAATTCGACGAAACCACTTTTGTTGGATCCGTGATGTCAAATTATTGCTAGATTCCAAATTTCATAATTTTCGAATCAATATGTGAGCGTGGCAAAGGAAAACGTGTTTGACCAGTTTCAGTGGATTTTAATCGACTGGAAAATGGCCATTTTTCCAACGGTCTCAGAATTCGACGAAACTAGTTTTTTTAGGACCGTATCATCAATACGAAGCTAGAAAATATTTTTCTGGAATTTTTAAAGTTAGTATGTGACCCCGGTAATTTGAAATGTACGTTTAAAATTCAATATAGTGATTTAAATGTAAATTTAACAGAAACTGATTCAAACAGTCGAATCGGCCTACGATACATATCCCATTGTGTTCGGAATGGGGGTAAAACGCTATGGACGACAGGCGGTGGGCCTCGTTTAGAGGTCGTATGTAAAAGTCAACTTTTTGCAAAAAAAAATTAATTAAAAAATTAAATCTCCCCCTTTAACTCTGCCCCCCCCCCCCCCCACGTTCAAACCAGAAATCGATTTATATATAAAAAAAAAATGGCAGTGACGGAGCCGCCCGCCTCCAGGTCGCGACCCCCACCCACGGCGACGCCCTCTGATCTGCCACGCCGCTCGCCCAGACGCCGCCCCTCTAGCCTCGCGCGCCACCATATCCCGAGTCCCCTCCTCCTACCCTCTGCTGCTCCGCCCTCGTTGAAACCCCCCCCCCCTCCCGATGAGCGCCGCCAGCCCCCCCCCCCCCCCCCAGTCCCGAACCTGCGACAGCAAACCCCCTCCCCCTTGTATCGAATACTGTAAGTTTTCCATTTTAATTTTGTTTTTATTTATTTACTTTATTTACTTTATTATTTATCTTTCAGATTTGAATTTTTAAAAGTAAATTAGAAAAGATTTTATTTTTTAATAAGGAGAAAGATTGAATTTTTACTAATAAAAAGATAAGTATTTTATTTATGAAAGGTCGGATTTTTATTAATGAAAGTTTCGATTTTTATTTATAAGAAAGAGGAGATTTTTATTTTTAAAAATTCAGTTTTTAATTTATAAAAAGGTTAGAGATATAACTTTTATATATGAAGTGGATTAAAAATATGATCTTTGTACTTTTAAGGTAATAAAAATATAATCTTTACTATATAGAAGATGTAGAAATATGATTTTTGCTTAAATAGGAAAAAGTATATTTTTAGAAGAAAAAAATAGGATTTTTGCTTTCGTGAAGTCCGGATTTTTAATATCTAAAAGTTCGGATTTTTAATATTAGAAAAGGCGAAAACTTCATATTAGAAAAGGCGAAAACTTCATATTAGAAAAGGCGAAAACTTCATATTAGAAAAGGCGAAAACTTCATATTAGAAAAGGCGAAATCTATATTTTTATAAAGGCGAAATCTATATTTTTATAAAGGCGAAATCTATATTTTTGAAATGGAATTTTTATCTATATAGTAGCAATGTAAAAATAGAATTTTTATCCATATAGCGTGATAGTAAAAATTCGATTTTTATATATTGAATAGCGAAGTAAAAATTCGATTTTTATATATTGAATAACGAAGTAAAAATTCGATTTTTATATATTGAATAGCATAGTAAAAAATTCGATTTTTACATATGTAGTGGCTACGGGCAACGAAGATGAACAAGGCGAGAACGTTGAAGATTTCTATAAATGAGGGGTCGTGGTATTGGATATCTTTCGGTGAGAACTTCTCACCTTTCAATTTAATTATTCTAGTTATAAATATATACTAGGATGCAGACGGTGTTTAGTAGCACCCGACACCCGTCATCCACAGACCATGGATGGCTTGTTTGTTAAATTGTTTGGTTGTGTAGTTGGTTAGATTATTTGGTCTGAATTGAATTGTTTGGTGAAATGAAATTGATTTGATTGATGTGTGAATGGCGTGGGCCTTCACTAGACCGGGGATAAGGCTAGGCCTCGTCCCGTTTCTAGTATCGTGCCGTTATGCTGCCGAAATTTTCTAAAATATGTTAGAAAAATAAAATATCATTTTATTGAAAGAATGAACTGAATAGAAATTCATGTGTTGAAATAAAATGTTTTATCGTTAAAATATAATTTTTAACGTGAATGTGAATAAATAAATATTCATTTACAAACCGGACGGTTTGTTTATGTACACCTATTTGAATGACATTGATTGGGACGATAAATTTTACACATCGCCCAACTGCACAACTAAAATCTATGTTTGTTGATTTGAAACCCCACACGGGTGTTGGGATGAAATTTGAAGTTCACTCATCCTGATTGATTAAATATGTCGATCGATTGATTGACAGGCTGTTATGAGCGTTAGATATCTATATTTGATGCTTATACAGTGTAATGCACTTTGGTCGATGGTTGATTATTTTTCAATGCTATTATATACGTGTGATGTATGAAAATCCATATAATTAACATTATATGGTGATTGATTGGGCCTCATTCCAATTTAGAAAATAAAGAATATTATAAAATAAAGGTTCATGTGTTGACAGTACTCATCCGTTGAGATTAGTCATGTGTTGAACGAAATATTTTAATAATAAAATTTACATCTTTATCAATATAAAATAAAGGTTCATGTGTTGACAGTACTCATCCGTTGAGATTAGTCATGTGTTGAACGAAATATTTTAATAATAAAACTTACATCTTTATCAATATAAAATAAAGGTTCATGTGTTGACAATACTCATCCGTTGAGATTAGTCATGTGTTGAACGAAATATTTGAAAAAGAAATATTTGAAATAGAAATATTTGAAAAAGAAATATTTGAAATAGAATATTTGAAAATAGGAATATATGAAGCCGTACTGATTAGATTGACGCCATTTTGACGTGAACGATATTTATATCGATTTTATTCATTTTATAATGAATATCGAAAGTGATTTCAAAATCTAATATTTTGAAAAGAATGGAAATTCGAATTGAAACTGAATAGAATTGAAATTCGAATTGAAATTGAATATAAATGAATTCGAATTGAAATTGAATTGAAAACGATCTGAAATTGAATTGAAAACGAACTGAAATTGAATTAGAAATCAATTTGAATTGAAATCAATTTGAAATGAATTTAAAATGAATTTAAAGTGGGATATTCAATTTTGATTTGAAATTGAATATGAAGTTGAACCCGTTTTGAAAATGAATTTAAAACGATTTATAAAATTCGTTTCGAAAGGAAATCGATGGAGTATATATTATATATATTATATATATAATATAATGGCATGAATAGAACGCGTCGCGCCGCGGCAGTTCGCGAATTTCGACCATTGACTTCGAACGGATATTACGGGAGATCCGACCGTCGGATTCTCCTAAAACCGGAACCGTTGGGTTCGTATCGAAAAGAGCTTTCTAATGAATATTAGAAATTTGAAATCTAACGGTTGGATTTGGAGTTACGTCCAAATCAAATTTGGAAAAGGTCGCTGTAAGTGCAGTTCGATGGCCATTGATGGAAATCGACTGTACAGGACTTGATAAAATTATTAAAAATAGTAATAATTTGTGTAAAATCATAAGAAATGATTTGTGAAAAATTGGGATGAAAAACTCTATATTTGAAATGATAAAAATAGATTTTTATCGAAATGAACTAGTTTTGAACTAGAATTATAATTCTATTTATTTTTAAATAAATAAATTGAATTTAAAATGGATTTTAAAAATAACCAGAATTTCCAATGATTGCATTGGAGTGGATTTGAATCGAAATTGTCTTCGGAATATTTCGATGTTGGAATTCATGATTATACAGATGTTGTTATGGAAATTTGAAAGATAAATATATATCGTTATTTCCAATACGACATCTGTTGGTCGTAGAATTTGATATTGAATATAAGCCCATATATTTTGTATTCAGAGCCTTGTATTTAATATCAAATGCGATTTGGGTTTGTCGTGAATGGTGTCTTCATTAACACTGTTCTTGAATCCAGTTGGGAAAAGATTAAATCTTTTTATCTAGATTTAATGAAGTGTACCAATTAAATAATATTTAATTGAAATTGAATTGATATTGATTTTTGGGTTTATCGTGAACAGTGTTTTAAATAACACTCGTTCTTTAACCCGATAATTAATGGAATGTGACTTTGGGTTTATCGTGAACCGTGTTTTAAATGACACGGATTCTTTAACCCAGTTAACGATTAAAACTAAGTGGAGTTTTAATGAATCTTTAATTAGATTGAAATGATCGAGAACGGAGTATCACCAGTTTTACTCCAGGCGATAGTTAAATCTTTAATTAGATTTGAACGTGAAATGGTAATTGAATTTACCGATAGCACCGTGGTGTTAGATATGAAGTATAACCAGTTTTACTTCATGGGATGAATAGGTTGGGATTGGGAGATTAAAACAAATGATTACTTCGGTAAGGTTCGTTAATCCCGACTAGTTTGAATTGATATTCAAAAATAGATTAAAGAATAAATTCAAGAAATTTATCTTGGATAAAGTTAATGGGAACCTTTCCCTATGAATGTGAAATTTAGAAACTAACTGTCGGTTAGCTAAGCAGAATGGTTTTCTGGATATTGATCTGATGTTGGTTTCGGCCTTCGGGGTTAATAATTGGGGAATTATTCTCTTGATTAATTTACGGTTAGTAACTAATGAATTGGAATGAGGCGTATGTTGTGTTTGTGTAACACTTATTTAAAATATACGCGAGTTATTCGGGAAGACCGGGTTTATCCCATTCTGAATAACTGATACGACGATAAGTCGAAGATGAAGACGATGGTCTAAGACTGGAGGTCTTCACTTCGTTTGGGTGATTACTGATGATCTTGATTGGGCTGTACACCCAAGAAGATGGAAACAGTTGGTGATCGTCCAGACGTACTTGGAGATCGATGGATTTGCGGGGTACTAGGTGCCTCCGGTTTCGTTCAGACCCAGAGCGAACTTGTAAATGGACTGTGTGTCTGACATTGGATTTTAGTCCGTGTGATTGATCTCTATTAAATATATATCTGTTTGGCGGCGGAGAATTTATTCTCTTGCTTAACGCCCTTCTCTGAGACGTACGAGCTCAGGGGTTATATATTGATGGATATCAAACGCATGGAGTGAATTACCTGTGTGGCATGCCTAAGTGGCAATTGATCGAGGCTTCTGTTGAGAAGCAAAGTCTTGTGGTGATGATCAAAGAACGACCTTTGTGGCGTAGCTTTGTGTAACGTTGATTCGCGAGTTTCACACCCGGTATGAACCAAAAACGGGAGAGGACGTCAGGGAGGGCATGCGTTTCTTTCTAGCTAGAAGTGGCGTCAGTGGTTTTACACGCCCTGACGAGTTTGACTTATGTGGTTGTTGCTGTTGCGAGGCGCCTCGGTTTGATCGGACGATCCGGGTCCGATGGAGTCATTTAGTTGGCTCACCTACGCCCCATAGGGCGGGGAAACGCATGTCCAGGGTTTAAGTTTAATCCACATCAGTGGACTGGCCCTGAGGATCCAAGGGCCCACCTGAGTCTGGGTCCTGAGGGGCGGGCTAGAGCGTCTCGAATCGGTTGAGGACTATCTTTTGCCTCGGTTCATAGATGGAAACCCAATTTCCAAATACGTGACATTTGCGGTTTTATTTGTAGAGCCTAGTATGGCGACATGATATATGGTACCCATGCCGCCTATGATTGATACTTATGATTTGAAGTTGTTTTATACACTATACACTTATAATAGTATCAAATGAGTTGTTTTAAACGTATCAAGCATTCTTTGGCTGTTATAAGGGAAAACCCTATCCCCCGGCTTGCATTGCATTGTGTGATAGGACCTGGGTCTTATAACAGCTTCATTTTTCTTTATTTAGCATTGCGCTATTTGTTTTATGCACTGGTATTCTTGGGAGGAAACCCGTTCCGTGTTATACGGCGTGGTCCCTTGATTTACCTAACTTTAAAAATAAAGATTAATAACTGCTTTAGTTCTCACACCAGTCCCATGACTGACCTGGAGTTTATTATTTTAACCTAAACTCTGGGTGCCCCTATTTTGACACGGGCAGCTAGTAGTTTTGGTTTTGCAGATTTATATTCACAGGATCCTGGTTTACAGCTGGAACGATATCCGGAAATCTTTGTATCCGTATATCACTTCTAGTTGTGTATTGTATTATTTCCGCTGCTATGTATTTAATGTAATTTAAATCTCTGATATTTCTGTGAAATATTCATTTATACTCTGTATATTCTTGTATCTGATGGAATTGTTGTAATAGCAATGAAATGTTCTTCTGTATGCGTTCTATTTTGTCTTGTCCTCAATTCTATCTGTGCTTTCCTTCACGGGGAAGTTCGGGTCGTCTCAACGTGGTATCAGAGCTTTGGTTTACAGAGCTCGAGAATAAGACACATTAGAACCAAACGAAAGAATTCATCAGATATTGGATTAGTAATATCCAATTAGAATGACTCGTTAAAGATAGGATCAGTAGTATCCTAGAACGAGTGTGAAGAGTATATTTTTCAAATGAAAACAATTTTGTTTTGAAAATTTAAATCGTTTTAAACGTATTTGATTATTTATTTATTTTGAATATGGACAATCGAGTATATAAAAGTTTTGCATATACGCGTCATGGACGTATATTCGAAGTTTTAATATATTGGATAGATATATAATCACATTCTAGTCGCCCGGCGATAATGTTGATAATGACCATGGCATCATCAATATTTATTTTCGTGTTTCGAAGGTGTGATTTTCTATATATTTCAATTAGACTGGTGTGAGAACCAAAACTTATATAGGTAGAACACATTGTTGTGAATTGGCATCAAAAACAAGATTTTCTGTATATATATCAAAATTATGAATTTGAAAACTCTAATCCACTAATTGATTGATGTTTGTGTTGTTTGTTTATTTGTTTGCTAATTTTTAACCATTTTGCCTAATTGCATCAAATATTGAATTGTATTGAAAATTAGTCGCATTTGCTTGCATATACATATACTTACATTGAACAGGTCATAGCAAGGAGGCTAGAGCCGAAGAATAAAATTTGTTTGCCCGACAAATAGGTACATGTTTACTACATAATTTACTGTTTCGTTTGGGTGATGATGATTTTATGAGCCTATTGGCTAGCCGCTTGGCTTTTTCTTTTTCTTTTTGAGATTAGAAGGACCGGGGAAGCTATTTGAAATTCCCCGATGCTCCCGGTGCAGGGGAGGTTATGGCGAAATTTTTCGAAAATTTAAGGTGTTAGCCAAATTTTTGAAAATTAGAAAATTCTCAGAAACTGAAAAGTTGGAGAATAGAAGCCAGATCGAATGTAGAGTTGATTAATCAAATCACTTTCGACTTTGTTCCTTTTCGGGGACGAAAAGTTTTAAGTGGGGGAGATTGTAATAACCAGCAAATTCTGAGCCAGTTTAAAAATTTTATTTTGGCAATTTTAGCGAATTTTGAATATTTAAAATGGATTATTTTAAATAATATCGACGAGAAAATTTATTTTGAATATAATTCGAACGTATATATTATATACGCCGTCGTTAGAATATAAATATTTATATATAATTATAAATAGAATTGAAAATGGCGTGGTAGTTCGATAATTCGATTTCAAACTTCAATTGAATGTACCGGGTGCAAAACAATCCGGATTTTAGTGAAACCAAAAACATTAGGATCTAATTGATAATATCTTTCCAACGAATCCGAAAAATCAAAATTTCATAGCGGGAATCAAAAGATATGTCCAGTTGAAAATTCTGAATAGTCGCTATGGAATTCAGGCCCTTAAAAATGGGTAGTTTACAAACGACCTCGGAATTCGACGAAACCACTTTTGTTGGATCCGTGATGTCAAATTATTGCTAGATTCCAAATTTCATAATTTTTCGAATCAATATGTGAGCGTGGCAAAGGAAAACGTGTTTGACCAGTTTCACTGGATTTTAATCGACTGCAAAATAGCCATTTTTCCAACGGTCTCGGAATTCGACGAAACTAGTTTTGTTAGGACCGTATCGTCAATACGAAGCTAGAAAATATTTTTCTGCAATTTTTAAAGTTAGTATGTGACCCCGGTAATTTGAAATGTACGTTTAAAATTCAATATAGTGATTTAAATGTAAATTTAACGGAAACTGATTCAAATAGTAGAATCAGCCTACGATACATATCCCATTGTGTTCGAAATGGGGGTAAAACGCTATGGACGACATGCGGTGGGCCTCGTTTAGAGGTCGTATGTGAAAGTCAACTTTTTGCAAAAAAAAAAAATTAATTAAAAAATTAAATCTCCCCCTTTAACTCTGCCTCCCCCCCCCCCCCCACGTTCAAACCAGAAATCGATTTATATAAAAAAAAAGAGAAAACAAAAATGGCAGTGATGGAGCCGCCCGCCTCCAGGTCGCGACCCCCACCCACGGCGACGCCCTCCGATCTGTCACGCCGCTCGCCCAAACGCCGCCCCTCTAGCCTCGCGCGCCACCATATCCCGAGTCCCCTCCTCCTACCCTCTGCTGCTCCGCTCTCATTGAAACCCCCCCTCCCGATGAGCGCCGCCGCGCCAAGCCGCCAGCACCCCCCCAGTCCCGAACCTGCGACAGCAAACCCCCTCCCCCCTATATCGAATACTGTAAGTTTTCCATTTTAATTTTGTTTTTATTTATTTACTTTATTTACTTTATTATTTATCTTTTAGATTTGGATTTTTAAAAGTAAATTAGAAAAGATTTGATTTTTTAATAAGGAGAAAGATTGAATTTTTACTAATAAAAAGATAAGTATTTTATTTATGAAAGGCCGGATTTTTATTAATGAAAGTTTCGATTTTTATTTATAAGAAAGAGGAGATTTTTATTTTTAAAAATTCAGTTTTTAATTTATAAAAAGGTTAGAGATATAACTTTTATATATGAAGTGGATTAAAAATATGATCTTTGTATTTTTAAGGTAATAAAAATATAATCTTTACTATATAGAAGATGTAGAAATATGATTTTTGCTTAAATAGGAAAAAGTATATTTTTAGAAGAAAAAAAATAGGATTTTTGCTTTCGTGAAGTCCGGATTTTTAATATCTAAAAGTTCGGATTTTTAATATTAGAAAAGGCGAAAACTTCATATTAGAAAAGGCGAAAACTTCATATTAGAAAAGGCGAAAACTTCATATTAGAAAAGGCGAAAACTTCATATTAGAAAAGGCGAAATCTATATTTTTGTAAAGGCGAAATCTATATTTTTATAAAGGCGAAATCTATATTTTTGAAATGGAATTTTTATCTATATAGTAGCAATGTAAAAATAGAATTTTTATCCATATAGCGTGATAGTGAAAATTCGATTTTTATATATTGAATAGCGAAGTAAAAATTCGATTTTTATATATTGAATAACGAAGTAAAAATTCGATTTTTATATATTGAATAGCATAGTAAAAAATTCGATTTTTACATATGTAGTGGCTACGGGCAACGAAGATGAACAAGGCGAGAACGTTGAAGATTTCTATAAATGAGGGGTCGTGGTATTGGATAGCTTTCGGTGAGAACTTCTCACCTTTCAATTTAATTATTCTAGTTATAAATATATACTAGGATGCAGACGGTGTTTAGTAGCACCCGACACCCGTCATCGACAGACCATGGATGGCTTGTTTGTTAAATTGTTTGGTTGTGTAGTTGGTTAGATTATTTGGTCTGAATTGAATTGTTTGGTGAAATGAAATTGATTTGATTGATGTGTGAATGGCGTGGGCCTTCACTAGACCGGGGATAAGGCTAGGCCTCGTCCCGTTTCTAGTATCGTGCCGTTATGCCGCCGAAATTTTCTAAAATATGTTAGAAAAATAAAATATCATTTTATTGAAAGAATGAACTGAATAGAAATTCATGTGTTGAAATAAAATGTTTTATCGTTAAAATATAATTTTTAACGTGAATGTGAATAAATAAATATTCATTTACAAACCGGACGGTTTGTTTATGTACACCTATTTGAATGACATTGATTGGGACGATAAATTTTACACATCGCCTAACTGCACAACTAAAATCTGTGTTTGTTGATTTGAAACCCCACACGGGTGTTGGGATGAAATTTGAAGTTCACTCATCCTGATTGATTAAATATGTCGATCGATTGATTGACAGGCTGTTATAAGCGTTAGATATCTATATTTGATGCTTATACAGTGTAATGCACTTTGGTCGATGGTTGATTATTTTTCAATGCTATTATATACGTGTGATGTATGAAAATCCATATAATTAACATTATATGGTGATTGATTGGGCCTCATTCCAATTTAGAAAATAAAGAATATTATAAAATAAAGGTTCATGTGTTGACAGTACTCATCCGTTGAGATTAGTCATGTGTTGAACGAAATATTTTAATAATAAAATTTACATCTTTATCAATATAAAATAAGGGTTCATGTGTTGACAGTACTCATCCGTTGAGATTAGTCATGTGTTGAACGAAATATTTTAATAATAAAATTTACATCTTTATCAATATAAAATAAAGGTTCATGTGTTGACAGTACTCATCCGTTGAGATTAGTCATGTGTTGAACGAAATATTTGAAAAAGAAATATTTGAAATAGAAATATTTGAAAAAGAAATATTTGAAATAGAATATTTGAAAATAGGAATATATGAAGCCGTATTGATTAGATTGACGCCATTTTGACGTGAACGATATTTATATCGATTTTATTCATTTTATAATGAATATCGAAAGTGATTTCAAAATCTAATGTTTTGAAAAGAATGGAAATTCGAATTGAAACTGAATAGAATTGAAATTCGAATTGAAATTGAATATAAATGAATTCGAATTGAAATTGAATTGAAAACGAACTGAAATTGAATTAGAAATCAATTTGAATTGAAATCAATTTGAATTGAAATCAATTTGAAATGAATTTAAAACGAATTTAAATTGGGATATTCAATTTTGATTTGAAATTGAATATGAAGTTGAAACCGTTATGAAAATGAATTTAAAACGATTTATAAAATTCGTTTCGAAAGGAAATCGACGAAGTATATATTATATATATAATATAATGGCCTGAATAGAACGCGCCGCGCCGCGGCAGTTCGCGAATTTCGACCATTGACTTCGAACGGATATTACGGGAGATCCGCCGTCGGATTCTCCTAAAACCGGAACCGTTGGGTTCGTATCGAAAAGAGCTTTCTAACGAATAATAGAAATTTGAAATCTAACGGTTGGATTTGGAGTTACGTCCAAATCAAATTTGGAAAAGGTCGCTGTAAGTGCAGTTCGATGGCCATTGATGGAAATCGACTGTACAGGCCTTGATAAAATTATTAAAAATAGTAATAATTTGTGTAAAATCATAAGAAATGATTTGTGAAAAATTGGGATGAAAAACTCCATATTTGAAAAGATAAAAATAGATTTTTATCGAAATGAACTAGTTTTGAACTAGAATTATAATTCTATTTATTTTTAAATAAATAAATTGAATTTAAAATGGATTTTAAAAATAACCAGAATTTCCAATGATTGCATTGGAGTGGATTTGAATCAAAATTGTCTTCGGAATATTTCGATGTTGGAATTCGTGATTATACAGATGTTGTTATGGAAATTTGAAAGATAAATATATATCGTTATTTCCAATACGATATCTGTTGGTCGTAGAATTTGATATTGAATATAAGCCCATATATTTTCTATTCAAAGCCTTGTATTTAATATCAAATGTGATTTGGGTTTGTCGTGAATGGTGTCTTCATTAACACTGTTCTTGAATCCAGTTGGGAAAAGATTAAATCTTTTTATCTAGATTTAATGAAGTGTACCAATTAAATAATATTTAATTGAAATTGAATTGATATTGATTTTTGGGTTTATCGTGAACAGTGTTTTAAATAACACTCGTTCTTTAACCCGATAATTAATGGAATGTGACTTTGGGTTTATCGTGAACCGTGTTTTAAATGACACGGATTCTTTAACCCAGTTAACGATTAAAGCTAAGTGGAGTTTTAATGAATCTTTAATTAGATTGAAATGATCGAGAACGGAGTATCACCAGTTTTACTCCAGGCGATAGTTAAATCTTTAATTAGATTTGAACGTGAAATGGTAATTGAATTTACCGATAGCACCGTGGTGTTAGATATGAAGTATAACCAGTTTTACTTCATGGGATGAATAGGTTGGGATTGGGAGATTAAAACAAATGATTACTTCGGTAAGGTTCGTTAATCCCGACTAGTTTGAATTGATATTCAAAAATAGATTAAAGAATAAATTCAAGAAATTTATCTTGGATAAAGTTAATGGGAACCTTTCCCTATGAATGTGAAATTTAGAAACTAACTGTCGGTTAGCTAAGCAGAATGGTTTTCAAGATATTGATCTGATGTTGGTTTCGGCCTTCGGGGTTAATAAATAGGGAATTATTCTCTTGATTAATTTACGGTTAGTAACTAATGAATTGGAATGAGGCGTATGTTGTGTTTGTGTAACACTTATTTAAAATATACGCGAGTTATTCGGGAAGACCGGGTTTATCCCATTCTGAATAACTGATACGACGATAAGTCGAAGATGAAGACGATGGTCGAAGACCGGAGGTCTTCACTTCGTTTGGGTGATTACTGATGATCTTGATTGGGCTGTACACCCAAGAAGATGGAAACAGTTGGTGATCGTCCAGACGTACTTGGAGATCGATGGATTTGCGGGGTACTAGGTGCCTCCGGTTTCGTTCAGACCCAGAGCGAACTTGTAAATGGACTGTGTGTCTGACATTGGATTTTAGTCCGTGTGATTGATCTCTATTAAATATATATCTGTTTGGCGGCGGAGAATTTATTCTCTTGCTTAACGCCCTTCTCTGAGACGTACGAGCTCAGGGGTTATATATTGATGGATATCAAACGCATGGAGTGAATTGCCTGTGTGGCATGCCTAAGTGGCAATTGGTCGAGGCTTCTGTTGAAAAGAAAAGTCTTGTGGTGATGATCAAAGCACGGCCTTTGTGGCGTAGCTTCGTGTAATGTTGATTCGTGAGTTTCACACCCGGTATGAACCAAAAACGGGAGAGGACGTCAGGGAAGGCATGCGTTTCTTTCTAGCTAGAAGTGGCGTCAGTGGTTTTACACGCCCTGACGAGTTTGACTTATGTGGTTGTTGCTGTTGCGAGGCGCCTCGGTTTGATCGGACGATCCGGGTCCGATGGAGTCATTTAGTTGGCTCACCTACGCCCCATAGGGCGGGGAAACGCATGTTCAGGGTTTAAGTTTAATCCACATCGGTGGACTGGCCCTGAGGATCCAAGGGCCCACCTGAGTCTGGGTCCTGAGGAACGGGCTAGAGCGTCTCGAATCGGTTGAGGACTATCTTTTGCCTCGGTTCATAAATGGAAACCCAATTTCCAAATACGTGACATTTGCGGTTTTATTTGTAGAGCCTAGTATGGCGACATGATATATGGTACCCATGCCGCCTATGATTGATACTTATGATTTGAAGTTATTTTATACACTATACACTTATAATAGTATCAAATGAGTTGTTTTAAACGTATCAAGCATTCTTTGGCTGTTATAAGGGAAAACCCTATCCCCCGGCTTGCGTTGCATTGTGTGATAGGACCTGGGTCTTATAACAGCTTCATTTTTCTTTATTTAGCATTGCGCTGTTTGTTTTATGCACTGGTATTCTTGGGAGGAAACCCGTTCCGTGTTATACGGCGTGGTCCCTTGATTTACCTAACTTTAAAAATAAAGATTAATAACTTCTTTAGTTCTCACACCAGTCACATGACTGACCTGGAGTTTATTGTTTTAACCTAAACTCTGGGTGCCCCTATTTTGACACGGGCAGCTAGTAGTTTTGGTTTTGCGGATTTATATTCACAGGATCCTGGTTTACAGCTGGAACGATATCCGGAAAGCTTTGTATCCGTATATCTCTTCTAGTTGTGTATTGTATTATTTCCGCTGCTATGTATTTAATGTAATTTAAATCTCTGATATTTCTGTGAAATATTCATTTATACTCTGTATATTCTTGTATCTGATGGAATTGTTGTAATAGCAATGAAATGTTCTTCTGTATGCGTTCTATTTTGTCTTGTCCTCAATTCTATCCGTGCTTTCCTTCACGGGGAAGTTCGGGTCGTCTCAAATATAAGTCATACGTTTTTAGATGTAAACTAGCTATGTCGAAAAGTGAGATGCAAGCTTTTCGGGTATTTTCCTATTTATTTGTGGATTGATAGACATTATTATGATATCACTGGATTTTGATATAAAAAGCGATTTGTTTATCATAAGGCAGAAACATGTGCCATGTTTATGGGTGATCGTGCCTTACGAGAGTTCCATGCTTTCAAAGGATTTTTAAAAAGTTAAACAAGTTGTTTGTGTTGTGATTTTTATCACTGAAAGTATTCCAGACTGATCCAGGTGATTTTGCTTTCCTTAAAATGTGCTCCGACCAGATCGAGTATATTTTCCAGGTTGCATTGGTTACCTGGAGCTTCAGAAGAGGAGCCGTAGACGAGATGTATTCCCGTATTTTCTAATAATAATTTATTACCGCTGTATTTGTTGTAACGATCAGATCATGTAGTCTGAACTAGTTGTGTACTCTGATATTGTGTAATCACACACACATACATACGTATATATATAGGCAAGCGTTCGGTTGCACCCCAAAAATGGAGCACCCCAAATGCCCCCCGATTTCCACCACCCGTTTATATTAAAGAATGTGAGTGGGAAGTGAGAGAGTGAGTGGAAGGAGAGAGAAGGGGAAATACTTGGTGGAGATTGAGGGGCATTTGGGGTGCTACACTGTTTAGGGTTCTCTCGAACCTGCCTCATATATATATATATATATATATATATATATATATATATATATAGTTTTCTCTTTGTGTAAAGAGTATTGAGGTATTATATTTTATTGTTCCGCTATGAGATTCTATTCTACTCTGATTATGAAATGTTGATGTTCTTCTTCTTCTTGTATTCTAATATCTCTTTCTTTCTTCTTCTCACCCCTCTAACTTTTTTCTCCGTATAATCCGATTTCCTGTGCCTTTTGAGTTGAACATGTGTGGTTTAATGTCAGCTTAAATGGTACTGAAAAGACGGTATGTTACAAGTATCAAACAAAACTTGAATAGAAACATTTCCGATGGAAAGCATGCCTTGCATTACAATACCTTTCCTTTTCTTTCCACCAGTAGTAGTTCTTAAAGTAGTTGGCACAACATCCAATGCATAAGCCTTCACAATTTTCTTATCCTTTGGCAGCTCTGGGCATTTCTACTTTGACGGCCAAATCTTATCATAATTAAAGCTTTTCTTCGCAACATTGGTCTCTTGAATTCCCTTGAATAATGGACTTCCTCATTATAATTATAGTAGGCCAATTCACCCTTATTCTTCTTCTTATATGGCCCACACTTTCCTTGTTCTTATTTTTATTGTTTTCGTTTTTCATGTCTTCAACCTTGTTGTAGCTTTGATTCTCTGTTCTCAAAAGAATTAACAATAACATTATCAACCTTCTTTGGAAACGTACTCGCATGATAGCATTGCCAACTTGCTTCTCAAAAGGATATTTATGTGGTCTACTGGTTTTCTCTAAGATATTCATCAAGAGATGAATTAAACTTCTCACTATTGCTCAAGGAAGTATCAATAAATGATATCTCATACCTAGGAAAAGCTTCAAACTCAGTTACATACTTAGTAATTGGTCTATCACCTTGCTTCAACTCAGCAAATCACTTGAACAGATTGGACTTCTACATAGTAGAAATAAAATTATCCTCAAACTTCAGTCGGAGCTGATACCTGAATATCTGATCTTCCAGAGTCTCGATGATGACAGCGTTCCACCAATCCATAGGTCATATTTTGGAATTGTCTCGAAGAAAGCTTTCTCTTCATTGCGTCATCTATCCTTTGATCTCCGAATATTGCAGTATAGCTATACAACCATTTTGATCTTCAATCACTGATCCTATTCAACCAATGGTTTGTTTCCAACAGAAGAGTAGTCCTTACACAACTTTGTAAATTCAACCATAAATACTAGCATATAAACACCACCATCTACTACCACTTCTAGAGTAGGTAATCTTCTTGCAATTAGTGCTATCATGGCCACGAACATAGTAGGATGATCCAGTGTAACGATACCAGATCCACCTCCCTTTTTACTCACTCTATAAGTGAAATTGTTTCCAGTGGCATTTCTTTTTCGTCGACTCATTCTTTATCTGAAATAAGAATGATTAGTCCGTTCCAAAGAAAATCTGCAGTGGCACTCAAGTGCATGCTAATATGTTATACTCTATATTACATAGTTAGCATCTAAATCAATTACAAATATGTTTCTCTTACATGCATACTCCCTAAATCTTTGGGTAAATCGATTAACAAAACTTCATATATCAAATGTGATAACAACCCTATACTACCTGCAACAAAAGATAAGGAAGATGCACTGAAAATATGGAAGGCTGATATGCAATGACCATCAAGGAAAAAACACCTAATAAGACCTATAGTATAACTCATGACGCATAGATAATATATAATAAGAAAATGCACAACAGAACAATAGTGATGCATGATAAAATAAAAATCTTATC
The DNA here is from genome assembly GCA_030737875.1 of Allium sativum. Taxonomy (NCBI): domain Eukaryota; kingdom Viridiplantae; phylum Streptophyta; class Magnoliopsida; order Asparagales; family Amaryllidaceae; genus Allium; species Allium sativum. The sequence continues at coordinate 23,560,108 of CM060926.1, forward strand.
TCAACATAAACCATAAAGAATGATCACAGAATCAGGTATAAATGTCAGAAACCTCTATATACACCCATGCCTCATTACAGGTTCACTTAGAGTATAACAGGCAATACAATGGAAGCAAATATCTATATGAAAGAATAATACGCCAGCCTCCAGCTCGTCATCGATCAACATCCATGTAACCTTCTTTTTAGTCTACTAAATAATATCGTTGATGAGCATCCGAAGGTAATTGGAGAAAACATAACACCTTGACTCAAACAACATTTCAATGCAAGTGATAAATGACTATTAGTAGCCATATTGTAAAATACGATACTAAACAGCTCAAGTCTTACCTGACTTGTCCCTACAGCCAAAGAATTAGTACATCATAACTAAATAAATTATGATATTATAACGACAACATAAACATACGCTGCATATAATGGGAAAGAACAGTCTAAGAAGCCTCTTTCAACTCTTTATTCCGTAATCCCCATTACACTTCAATATCCTAAGGTGACAACCTAAATAAAGAAAGAAGAGAGAGGACATCCATAGCGTCCATCAAGTAATATCCTATCTATCATCTTCTAAAGCGCTAAATCATTAATAATTCGTATGACTATCCTCGCTTATATCAGGGGCTAATGTAGAACTATGGTTCTAGTTGGACATCCATATTTCTCAAACACGTATCCCCATCTGGGACTATATCTACCCATTTGGGAAATCCAGTGTACATGATCATCGTTAGCAGTCCCAATGGTCGTCCCAACGGTACCTCTACTTTGAGTCCGCATAATCCTAGAACACTTCAAGTTATCAATGGTTTCTTAGCACTCCCAAAAGGAAAAGCCATCCATAACTCCATCATTAGGTTTAACTCCCACTCAACCAGTCCATTATCCTGCAACCTCGTTTCATCCTAAGCTGACTATCACACAGTCCTTCTATCATTCGCATCTGAGTTAACAATCGAAGAATCACAACTTCAACAAGCCATAACATCTACCTCATGGATCCAATCAATGAATCATAAGTTCTATTAAACTCCTGATGAAGCCTTCTTACCATCATGGATAACAACTCCTTCTAATTCAAACAGATGAATCAATAATGATCCATACCCTATGTACTGGCACTGGTCGATTTATATAACCATTTTTGGGTATGTCACTCAATGGATCTCCTCATGCCTCCCAATGCCTTTTAATCAAGTTGTGTCATCTTCACTCAGTCTTTGCCTTCCGTCCCTCTTCTAGCTTATCCTTTCAATTCTAGCTACGTGGCTTGTTAAATCCTTACCAAACTATCAAAATACCTTCACTAGGGTCCCACCATACTGCTAGAGAAGTTAGAATACCCCTTGACCCTTCTACATAGATCGGTGTCGATCCATGTCCTATGGATTATACCGACCTATGTACTTAGAATACTTTTGCTTCAAAATTTGTACTCCTTCTCATCATCCTCCAATGTTTGTCCTCAAAGATTCATGTGCATCCAATGAACTTTGATCATGGTAAGGCCTGGTCTTTATCCTAAATCCTAATTTAGGCACATATAAAATACCAAATTATGCATTGCATGCAATTCAAATATTCAAACAGCAATTACAACCAATTTCAATCCTATTCAAACATATAATCACACAAAAACATGAATCAATCAATTGCAACCACGGATCTAACACAAATTAAGGGTAATTACTTATGAATTACATTGGATATAACAAAATGATTCACATATGTCATAACTAGGTTATCATAGGGATTTCTAGATCTCAAATTGACATGTATGATCAGATTTTAGAGTAAAATTAACATATATGGTGATTATAATACCTAATCATAATACACAATCTAATATAGTTATGTAAGAGATCACTATCACTCATCAAAAACTTCAGTTAAATACAATTAGATGTAGATCTAACTTAAACAGCAAAAAAATACAGAATTGTGCTTGGGAACTGGTGTGTCTATAACCCAATGTTAATGGATCTTAAGGCTACTCACACACAAGAGAGATGAAGTGTATTTACTATATCTATTCAAATTCAAATAGAAAGAAATAAGTAATAAAATAAAAGGCAGTAAAGTAAATAACACCGAGATTTTTATACTGGTTCGGATTATCCAATCTTACATCCAGTCCTGCGCTTCATCGTACAAAATTTCCCTATAATCGCTTGATTTCCACGGGTGGCTAAAACACCTTTACAAACTTGATTTCGCAGGATACAAGATACACCTTCTCCTTATCAACAACAACAAAAAATGGCAATTAGTTGTATCTTCAATACAGATTTTTGCAGGTTTGGTACAGTGATCCTATAGACCTTGAATTGCGATATATCTTTGAAGTCTTTAAGGAAATAGGATAAAACCAGAGAGAGAATGATATAAACTCAAGTAAAACTCTCTGATATTATGTCTTGCAAATCAATGAAGAATTGGAATGAAAGAGAGTGGATGTGCAAGAATAATAGGATGGTATTCAATAAATTTTTGCAGAGAATATATGGTGAAGAAGGAGTAAAAGAAAATGTGAAAAGATGATGTGAAAATTCATTTCCAAGAGCCTTTAAATAGTGTATGAAAGGATGTGTCTTTTAATGAAAGGGCGGAGGGAAATGACTTCTCATTATGAATTTAAAAATATGCAAAACCATTTTATGTCGACATACCAAAATGTTTATTTCGACATATAAGTGTTGCAAATATGCACAGCAAAACTTATAAGTGTTTGAAATTTTTAGCACATCAAATTTCCTTATATTTGTGGATTTTGGTGATTCGGTTAAGGTCAATAGTTGATTATCTTCAAGTATAATTACCATGAGATCTTTAACCAAATATTCTAAGGTTCAACTAACTCCTCATCACTTCAAACACCTATGTTCTTGAGCATTCTTCTCTAATACGCTTTTACCTTCAGTTGCTCTGATTATCCTTCCATTGCTCTGATTAAACGTCTAATATAATTCATCTTTTGTACTCTTGTATATTTCTAAAAATATCTCCATAATATATCTGATGTTACTGCACAACTCGAAGATAAGTTAGTAGATATATTTATATGGTTGTTGTCATCAAAATTAATACCTAGGGTACCCAGGGTATCAACAATCTCCCCCTTTTTGATGATGACAACCATATAAATATTTGAGAGATAAAATATAATACTTTTTATATTTGATCCCCTTGCACTCCCCCTATCATTTTTAGTATATTTATACCTTTTCTCCTCTTTTGTCATTAACAAAAAGGGTAAAAAGAATTATTCAGTTTATTGTTAGATAATATGTAGAGTTTGTATATATATATATATATATATATATATATATATTTGAACTTATAAGTATATATATATATATATATATATATATATGTATATAACACAAGTGGGGAAATCAAAACATGAAATAAACTAAATAATCAGATGAGTTTTAGAGTTACCGACTTTGCTGATGCCAATAACAAATCCTTTTCATATTTATCCAAGTTTCAATAGACTTCTTGTCATATGATTTGAGCATCGACTATTTGTTACCTGAAAATTTATAAAATACGCACACTGCTACCCTTTTTATTTCGGGGTCCATGGGGTTAAGTTTTGGGATGCCAAACCCATGAAGAATTTGAATGTCCTTTCAAAATATAATCATTAGATAAATGAACCTTATTAATAAAATTAACAATATATTTCTCTTTTTCAGTATTATATAACCATTTTGGACCCATAAGTTAATGAGCGTAGTTGGAGGATTTAAATTTATTTTCCTAAGTTTAGGTTTGAACTTGGTGGCTTTAACAAACTTAGTACATTGAGTACTATTTTTCTTTGATTTATCCTTAGGGGTGCAGCCAAGTCCATGCATATTCCTAGTGTTTTTAGATGCAGATAATAATTTATTAAGATTATCCTTCCCTTTGTCAAATTATCAATATCATTTTTCATTTCATAAAATCCATACTACAAATAAGAATAGCATTGTCTAGAGATTTTATTTTTTCATTCAGATTAGTGATCTGTGACTTCATTGAAAGATTTTCTAATTTTAGGGACTCATTTTCACTTTTTGGTTTTTTCAAAACTTCCAAGTGTTAAATCCTTTCCATTTTTATGAACATTAAATCTTTCAATTTCATCTTCTAAACATTTTTTTCTTTACTCATTTTCCGTTAAAAATTTTAATCTATCTATTTCTGCCAAACTACTATTGTACTTTTTCCTAAGTATTTCATAATCTTGATGCATATCATTTAAAACTTCAATAATTTCTTTATCAAAATTTCATACCCGGTCATCCCTTGCCATGAAGCATACATTGGTCGTTTCCGTTTCTGAATCACTATCACTTGATGATGTATCTGAATTATCCCATGTTGCATTGAATGCTTTTTTCCACTTCTTATTTAAAGTATTTGAAAAGTACTTTGGTTTTCTCAAGTTGGGTAGTCTCTTTTCAAATGACCGGGTTTGTCACATTCGAAACATTTAACAACATTTCCATTTCTGGAATTATTGTTGTTAGTTTTTCGAAATTTCTTCGTTATATAATACTTCAAGAATTTCTTGATCTTCTTGGTAATAAACTCGAGATCACCATCAGTAACATCATCATATGATTTATCTTTATCGATCATAGCATTAAGTACCAATGATTTCTTCTCATTTTCCTGATTCTCTTTTCTAACCTGCAGCTTCACTTCATAGGACATTAGATTATCAATTAATTCTTCTGTTGACATAGTACTAATATCGTTGGCTTCTTCGACTGCCAGAGTCTTCTGATTCCATTCACCAGGTAGTGAATTCAAGATCTTTCTGACTTGGTCTTCTCCAGTAATTTTCTTTCCTAGTGATATTAAGGCATGTGCTATATCTTGAAATCTAGAATATATATTAGAAATAGACTCATTTGATTTCATTTGAAAGAGTTAAAACTGGTGAATTAGCATAGATATCTTTATCTGTTTTACTTTATTGGTGCCTTTATGTGTGACTTTTAATATCCTCTAAATTTCATATTAAAAATTACAAATAGACACTCGATTAAATTCATTTCTATATAGGGAGCAAAATAAATTGTTTATGGCCTTAGAATTATTAAGTACTTGTGCCTTTTGGTCTAATGTCCATACTAGATATTCAGGTTGAGGCTCTATGTATTCTACTTGGGTAATGTTCCAAATATCTAAATCATTAGACTGCAAATAAAATTTCATCCTGTAGGCCCAATAAGCATAATTACTGACATCAATTAGAGGGGGTCTAGTGGTAGATTTTCCTTCTATAAAAGAATCAATAAAGGTGTTACTAGTGCCACTAGCCATTTATAATTTTCAGAAAATCAAATTATGATAACTTTGAAAACTTTGCCCTGAAACCAATTGTTAGGGAGCTAGGGTGTCTATAACCCAATGTTAATGGATCTTAAAGCTATTCAGACACTAAAGAGATGAAGTGTATTTACTATATCTATTAAAAATCAAATAGAAAGAAATACGTAATAAAATAAAATATAGTAAAATAAATAACACCAGGATTTTTATACTGGTTCGGATTATCCAATCCTACATCAAATCCTGCACTTTACCGTGCAGAATTTCACTATAATCCCTTGCTTTCCACGGGTGGTAAGAACACCTTTACGATCTTGACTTCACGGGCTACAAGATACACCTTCTTCTTATCAACAGCAACAAACAATAGTAAGTAGCCGTATCTTCAATACATATTCTTGCCAATTTGGTGTAATGATCCTATAGACCTCGAACGACAATATATATTTGAAGTCTTTGAGGAAATAGATAAAATCAGAGAGAGAATGATATAAATTCAAATATAACTATCTGATATTGTGTAGCTTGCAAATCAATGAAAATTGGTATGAAAGAGAGTGGATTTACAAGAATAATAGGATAATATTCAATGAATTTGTGTAGAGAATATATGGAGAAGAAGGAGTAGAAGAAAATGTGAAAAGATGATGTGAAAATTCGTTTTCAGGAGCCTTTAAATAGTGTATGAAAGGATATGTCTTTTGGTGAAAGGGTGGAGGAAAATAACTTCTCGTTTTGAATTTAAAAATCTGTAAAACCGTTATATGTCAACATACCGAAATGTGTATTCGACATGTAAGAGTTGCAAATATGCACATCAACACTTATAAGTATTTCAAATTTTTTGCATTTCAAATTTCCTTATGTTTGTGGATTTTGGTGATTCGGTTGAGGTCAATGGTTAATTATCTTCAAGTATAATTGTCATGAGATCTTTAACAAGATATTCTAAGAGTTCAACCAACTCCTCATCACTTCAAACACCTCTGTTCTTCAGTATTCTTCTCTAATACACTTTAGTCTTCAATTGTTCTCATTATTCTTCCATTGCTCTGATTAAACTTCTTATATAATTCCTCTTTTGTACTCTTGTATAATTCTAAAAATATCTCCATATTATTCTAATGTAACTGTACAACTCGAAGATACGATAGTAGACATGTTTATATGGTTGTTGCCATCAAAATCAATACCTAGGGTATTAACAAATTGAATGATGAAACGATGAGAATTAATCTTACTGAGGTGGATCTTGCCTTTAGGTAATGACTTGATATGACTTAATGCAAAATTGAGATTGATTTGATAGAATTAGGAAGAATTAGGTTAGATCTGTTATAACCGTTGTGATTAATCCGATTCAAGACCACTCGAATTCGATATCTAAAGCACAAAGCGCTAGCGGAAGACTAGATCGTTGTTAGACTTGCAAAAACAACCAAAGCAATAACTCTAGTCATAAACCAATATCAACCAATCATGAACAATCCTAACCTCGATCACAAGCAAGAAACTAATGACAAAGTAGCAAAAATAAATCATACAAGGATTTATAGTGGTTCCACTAACATCTTGTTAGTGTACATCCACTTTGGAGAGAGTATTTTATTACCACGATGAAAGGAATACAAGAGATTGATCCAATAATCACTATATTTCAATATAGAAAAGAGTTTGAGGAGAATAGAATTGAAGAATTGGAACTAGGTTATAAATCCTATTTCTCCCTTGAGAATAAACCCTTGATCCCAAATCATGTCTTCAAGCTCTCAAAAGCCCCTCTCTTTTTCACTTCAGAAAAATAGCTTATATAGAGGTTGGCCAATTACCCGAATTAGCCACAAATTAGTTTGCTAATCTTCAGCCCGAAAATAACCCAAAACCCGCTTAGACGTCTGCCGAACCTCCTGACAGACGTCTGTCATCTTTCAGAGATTACTTGGGCAAAACCACTCAGCACAAACGTCTGCCGGGAAGTGTCAAACATCTGTCTGAGCTCTCGGGAAATCTATTCCTTGCAGACAGACATCTGACATCCCCTATGACAGACGTTTGTCACTCTAGACCAATGAAAACTGCACCTTCTTGCTCAAATCTCCTCTATACGAGCTCCGATTTGCGAACGGTCACCTCCGACTCGAAGCTATCTTCGTCCTCTTCAATCCAACATATATAGTATCGCATATCACAACACTCCACCTTGATACTATAACTATCTCAACTCCAAACTCCAATGCACCCAAGCATTTCTTTCTACCTTCGACCAAGCAACCTTGAATGTTTTCCCAATGGGCTCCGGCATGGCCACCGCCCATTGCACTACACCAACGAGTTTAGGCAATGCCCCCACCCGCCAATGTAGTGTTGAAAACATTCAAACCAAAACCATCTCACCGAATGACAATGTACTTGGGAGTGTAACAAGTACTTACCATGAAGATAGATTTCCAATCTCTCACCGTTATTCCTTTCTATCAAACACAAAATCACTCTCTCCGCCTCGTGCCACCCCGTGGAACCTAGCAACTCAACAAGCGAATTAAGTTTGAGCAATACTCAAACTTCCCATACGGCAATTCTTTCGTAAACATATCGGCCGCATTATCCTTTGTGTGCACTTTCCTAAGGTATACTAGTTTACCCTCATCCATGGCTACAAGAAATGACTCCCTCACCTCAATATGCTTGGTCCGTGAGCTAAACGCCAAATTCTCCGCCAAATGGATAGCACTTTGGATATCACATCGAACAACAACACCTTCATGTTTGAAACCCAAGTCACACAACAATCGCTTGAAGTAGAGTGCCTCCTTGGCCGCTTCCACAGCGGCAATCAACTCCGCCTCCGTAGTGGATAAAGCAACTACGGTTTGCAATCGCGATCTCCAACTAATGGCTGTCCCGCCAAGTGTGAAGACATATGCGAAAGTTGATTTCCTCCGATCCCTATCACCGACGTAGTCCGAGTCACAATAACCAACCAACTTGCTACTCCTTTCATCACTAACACCAAAGACAAGTCCATGAGATGTTGTGCCTTTCAAGTATCTCATAATAGCCTTCACGACTTCCCAATGTGATTTCCCCGGATTAGCCATATACCGACTAACCACCCCGACAACATTTGCAATATCGGGCCTTGTACACACCATTGCGTACATCAAACTACCAACCGCACTTGCATATGACACCTTTGCCATATAAGCCTTGTTTTTATTCCCGATAGGTGATCCCTTCTCCGAAAGCTTCATATGCAAAGGTAAAGGTGTATTTAACGTCTTTGCATCCTCCATGCTAAATTGGCAAAGCACTTTCTTTATGTATTCCTTTTGAGTCAATCTAAACTCAAAATGATTTTAGTCCCTTCCTATTTCCATGCCCAAGATTTTTCTTGCTTCTCCAAGATCCTTCATCTCGAACCCGATTTCAAAAGCATCTTCAACTTGTTAATTTCATTTTGATCCTTGGAAGCAATGAGAATATCATCCACATACAAGAGTAAATACACCCAACAATCATTTCCCAACCTCTTGAAATATACGCAAGCATCCTTGATGCTTCGATGGAAGCCACTTTCAAGCATGAAATGATCGAATCTCTTGTACCATTGTCTAAGCGATTGCTTTAACCCGTATAGTGATTTCTTCAACTTGCAAACCATATTAGACTTACCATCTACAACAAACCCTTTCGGTTGCTCCATGTATATGTCTTCATCCAAGTCTCCATGCAAGAAGGCGGTTTTCACATAAAGTTGCTCCAACTCCAAGTCAAGGATCGCAACTATGGCTAGTAAAACTCGGATGGATGTATGACGAACCACCGGCGCAAAAATTTCATCATACTCCTTTCCTTTCCTTTGTGAGAACCCCTTTGCCACTAACCTTGCTTTGTACCTTCCATCATCCTTCACCTTGTAAATCCATTTGTACCCTATAGCACGGTTTCCTTGAGGAAGTGGAACCAACTCCCAAGTTCGGTTCTTCATAAGCGATTGCATCTCTTCCTTCATGGCGCAAATCCACTTCAAGCTCTCTCTCGACTCCATGATGTCATCAAGGTCCATCGGCTCATCTTGGACTACATTGAGAGCATAGTCCAAATGATCACTAAAGCTAAAGTAGTTCCAATCACCATATTTTTCGGGAGGCCTTATTGCACGTCGACCAACCCGAGTAGCAATACTTTCACCTAAACCCCTTTCGGCTCCACCTTGTGTCGAAACTTCTCTAGTATCATGTGCATCACCAACATCATCACTAGAGGAACCATGTGGACTATGTGATGTTTCATCAACCACTTCAACCCCACGAGCTTCTTCAACTCTACTACCACTTGGACGAATATGGGAATGACTTCCTTCTCCTTTGATTCACCATGAACCAAATCCGGAACGTCCGATGAGCTCTTATTCACCTTGAATAAAGACGAGTCATCAAAAGTGACATGACGAGAATTAACAACCTTCTTCGTTTCCGGATTCCAAATCCGATAGCCTTTCATGTCATCCGTGAGGCCAAGCAAGATCCCCTTGAATGCCCTAGCTCCAGCTTATCATTCCCCGGATTATGCACATAAACCGGGCTACTAAACACACAAAGATATCTCAAGTCAACACTCTTCCCTTTCCACACTTCCTCTGGAATTTTGTTGCCAATGGCCGAGCACGGAATTCAATTCACAATATGCACCGCGGTTGACAAAGCTTCGGCCCAAAATCCCTTAGACAAACCCGATGTCGATCTCAAGCATCGAGCTTTCTCAAGTAGAGTTCGCTTCATTCTCTCCGCTACTCCATTAGATTGCGGATCTCCCGGTGTAGTAAAATGTCTCCGGATCCCATGATGCTTACAATATTCCAAGAATTCACGCGAGACATATTCGCCGCCATTGTCGGTCCTTAACACCTTCAAAGTCTTACCGCTCTCATTCTCATAAGCAGCCTTCCACACTTTGAACTTAGCAAATGTCTCCGCCCTGGCCCCTATTACATACACCCATACCTTTCGAGACAAATCATCAATGAAAGAGATATAATACCTTGCTCCTCCCAAAGAAGCAACCGGTGCCGGTCCCCAAACATCCGAATGAACATACTCAAGAACCTCCTTTGAGTCATGCTTGCCTTCATCGAATGATACCCTTGTTTGCTTCCCTATGACACATTCCTCGCAAAACTCTAGTTTGTTGAAACTCTCACCATCAATCATCTCCCGCTTCCGAAGAATATCCAAACTCCTCTCTGAGACATGACCTAATCTCAAATGCCACAACCGTGTCGCATCCAAGTCACGAGAACTATCAACACCCACACAAGTCTTACCTCCTATGGTCACTCCTTGAAGCAAATATATACCATGAGTCCCAGCACCCTTCATAACCACAAGCGCTCCCTTCGAAACCCTCAAGCAATCCTTCTCGATAGTGATCTTGTATCCTAGAGAATTCAATTGCCCCAAAGATATAAGCGACTTCCTAAGTCCCGGAACATAGCGAACATTGGTGAGCGTGCGAACAACTCCATCAAACATCCTTATTTGCATGGAGCCACTACCCATCGACTTGCAAATAGCACCATTTCCCATAGCAATTGCATTTCCCTCTTTGACCTCAAAGGACGAAAAACAATCTCTATTTGGCGTCATATGATACGACGCACCCGAATCGAGAACCCATTCGTTACCCGAAACACCCGATGCTACCACCGTCAATACATTCTCATCTATCTCACCATCCCCACTCTCCACCGCCACAGATGAAGACGCTACTTCCTTCTTATATTTGTCCAGACATTCATTCTTCCAATGTCCCGGTTTCTTGTAAATAAAGCACTTGCCATTTCTCTCTTTCGATTTACCTCTTCCACCGGGTTTTCTTGATTTAGAACGCCCCCGGTTTCCTTTATTCACATTCTTTTCTTTCTCCACAAACAACCCATGAGTACTACTAGCTCCACTACTACCCTCACTCATCTCCTTCATTTGATCTCTCAACTCCTCACTAAGAAGACCCATCTTGACATCATCTAGAGTCAAGGTACCCCGGCCATAGATCAAACTATTTGAGAAACCCGTATAACGATCCGGCAACGAACACAATAATATCATCGCCTTTTGCTCTTCCTCAATATTCAAATCAACGGCCTTCATCTTCATGAGCAAGTCATCAAAGGCATTCAAATGTGCCTTAAGCGAATTACCCTCCTTCATCTTGAAGGTGAAGAACGTTCGCAACAAGATCAAACGATTAGTGAGCGATTTCTTCATATAAAGTTCTTCCAATTGTCCCAAATACCTTTAGCGGTAGTCTCACCACTAATTTCGGAGATCACATTCTCCCCTATAGCAAGTTGAAGAGTAGTGTAAGCACATTCCTCCATCTCCTCTCTCTCAACATCCGAGATATCACTTGGCAATAAGTGAGTATCAAATACTACTGGGTGCACCCAATTCCGCCTAAGAACCGCTTTCATTTTCCATTGCCACTTCTCAAAGTCATTATCACCATTCCACTTGTCAATAACCAATTGAGAACCCGACGCCGCATGCGAACCCCGTACATATGGCGCCACACTATTCGGACTTCCATTTGAAGGACTTACCGAGCTACTATCCGTCTCCGGCATTTTCACAAACACCTAACAAGCATCAAAACAGCTCCGATACCAACTGTTATAATCGTTGTGATTAATCCGATTCAAGACCACTCGAATCTAATATCTAAAGCACAAAGCGCTAGCGGAAGACTAGATCGTTGTTAGACTTGCAAAAACAACCAAAGCAATAACTTTAGTCACAAACCAATATCAACCAATCACGAATAATCCTAATCTCAATCACAAGCAAGAAACTAATGACAAAGTAGCAAAAATAAATCACACAAGGATTTATAGTGGTTCCACTAACATCTTGTTAGTGTACATCCACTTTGGAGAGAGTATTTTATTACCACGATGAAAGGAATATAAGAGATTGATCCAATAATCACTATATTTCAATATAGAAAAGAGTTTGAGGAGAATAGAATTGAAGAATTGGAATTAGGTTATAAATCCTAATTCTCCCTTGAGAATAAACCCTTGATCCCAAATCAAGTCCTCAAGCTCTCAAAAGCCCCTCTCTTTTTCACTTCAGAAAAATAGCTTATATAGAGGTTGGCCAATTACCCAAATTGTCCCCGAATTAGCCACAAATCAGTTTGCTAATCTTCAGCCCGAATATAGCCCAAAACCCGCTAAACGTCTGTCGAACCTCCTGACAGACGTCTATCATCTTTCAGAGATTACTTGGGCAAAACTACTCAGCACGGACGTCTGCCGGGAAATGTTAGACGTCTGTCTGAGATCTCGGGATATCTATTCCCTGCAGACAGACGTCTGACATCTCCTATGACAGACGTCTGTCGCTCCAAACCACTGAAAACTGCACCTTCTTGCTCATATCTCCTCCATACGAGCTCCGATTTGCGAACGGTCACCTCCGACTCGAAGCTATCTTCGTCCTTTTCAATCCAACATATATAGTATAGCATATCACAACAAGATCATAGTCCAATCCTAATTTGAAATTGAGAAGGAAAGCTTTTAATCTCTCCCTTCAGCTCTTATTTATAACCGAGAGTGAATTAGGCTAATGAGTTAGCTAATTTCAGCACATCAGCGTTACTTTAATTATGTCCACCAGTATTAAAAACTTTAAACTGCTATTTCTTTCAAACCTGTAGACGCTTTCTTTTATGTGACCACTTTATACAATGATCAACCACGGTTCCAAAGCAATAAGATCAGCTAGAGCATTTAATTCGACTCCTATCAAAAGTTATGATCGAAGTAAGACTCCTATCGATATCAACATTTATCATCCACTCAGTTAATACAAGTACCTCATGCCTTACTACATCAAATGGGTTGATTTTTATACTGAAATTTGGTTGATCTCTTGTCATTTGCATACAGTAAACAATTCCTCTTGTTTTCTTAAGTTTAGTACCGTTATAAGCTTAAAGGCTAACCTACTTTTTATTCCCTTATGGTCGCCTGTAATTATAAGAGGTAAACATAGTAAGATTTCTTCATAACACTTTACAACGTGTTTCATTAACATTATTTGTTTGCTTGACTCATTTTTTTACATTTCTAAGCTTTGTGCTAGCAGCAACATTTTTTATAATACAATACATATGTTTAATTTTGAGGTCGACTCATTTATTAGTCAACAATTTACACTTGAGGAGGATGAAATACAATTGAGATAGGCTAAATCTGTTCACAACCTTTAGTCCACCTTTCTCATCCTACTATAGTAAATATAGCCCAAGTATTCTTTTTCTCGCTGCATCTTTTAACACAGTTCGTTTTTTCCCACTTCATTTGATTTTCTCAGTATTCTTCAGTTCTAATATTTCCACTTTATCTTCCTTTTTTCTCCACTTTATGAAACGTAGAATGATGAGTTACTCAAAATTTTATTCCCAAAAATTGAAAATTCGATAATTAAAAGAAAATATCGTTCCTTCTTCCTATGGTGGAATTTATGCTATATATGTTTGATTTGGCAATGATTAAACAATTTTAGGGTATATTTGTGCGTAATGGTAATGAGGCATTCAAGCGAGTTATCTAAATAGTGTATTTAAACAGGATTGAAAGTGAAACTAGGTGTGTGTTTGCGGCTTGAAATGAAGTACTTTAGTTGTGTAACATGCAGAAAGATTTTTTTTCAATACTGCTCCTTTTGGTTTTGAGGGGGGGGGGGGGGGGGGGGGCGCTCTTAGATGGAGCTGGAGGGCTACACCCCGCTCATGGCATTTGAATCTGAATTCAAGAAGCAACAGTTCTGTTAGCAAACAATTATTGTTGTTTGAAATTTTCAAACAAACATGGGTAGATAACGATTTTCGAAGATAATGATTCATTTGTGTAGTGATTAATCTTATATGACTGAGAATCGTAATATGTGTTTAGTTGGATTAAATAACTATTTCGGGGGAAATTAAAAAGGAGATAGCCGTTGACGTCATACGTTCAAAAACAATTGCTCACCCTTTTACATTGATGAAACAGGTTGGATGTCTGAAAATGGAAAGTGGTCACAATTTCTATGCGAATTTCACGGTAGGAGTCCGTTAAATTATAAAAAAAAAAAAAAAAAATCTAGGTTCCATTGAATGAAATCAGATATAATCATGAAACTGGTGCAGCATTGTCAATAATGCTTGGAATAACATAGAAATGACGAAGAAAAGGAATAACATTGGAATGACGAAGAAAAGAAGGAACAACATGTGAAACGCATAGGTGAAAACTAAGATTATCTCTTCCTTTCTTTTTTTTCCTTTTTCCTCTAAATGCAGCTGGATGGATGGGACATGGAAATAATGGGGCTGATTGTTTCGAAAATTGCCCGGGAGTTTGGCAACAAACAGTAGTAAATGATGACGTAGACATCTTGTTTTCCTTTCTATTTTTGAATTTGATGAATGCAGTTAACTTTACAGGGAATTCTAAATTCTAATATACGACCATTTTAGTGAAAATATGAATACTACATAAACAGGCCCATCTGGTTAGCTTGGAGCTTACTGGCTAATTTTCCTTACATTTAAATAAATTTTTATTTTATTTTTCTTTATAAAAGATAAAATTGTTTATTATACTCGAAGATATCCAGATACAAAAGTGACACATGATTCGACCATAGGTTATGATTTGCCAAAGGTTAGATATATTAATGAAAGGAAATGGAATAAAATGGCCCGCCACCAACCATAGAGTAAAATGAAGGACACCGTTCAAAATCACTTTATATAGATTAAGATAGCTATATAAATGGAGGAACCTTAGTTTTGAATTCAAAGTATGATACATATAAGAGCATGCATGCATAGCATAGCTTAGCATCTTATCATTTGAATTCTTAACTTAAAGAGGAAAAAGAAAAACTCTTTCTCAACCATAATGATGAAAGGATTCTTCTTCTTTGAATGACTTTACTCAAAGCACCTAACCATAATGATGAAATATTAATACTGCACTTTGAGCCCATGTACATACATGCAGTTATTTACCAGTTATATCTTCCCTCTTCCATATTCAAACTGAGCAGATTAAATGTCTTTTACCAAACATCAAAGTAAGTGCAACAGAAAAGAAAGAAAACGACACATGAAAAGCATACTGGTATATTTGATCCATCTACTCTTTTTGAAATGATTTCTGAAAATAACCTATAGCAGACAAATGACATCTCAGCATAATATTCGAATTGTATTCAAATTAAGTCAGTTGTACTTTAGCAAAAATTTAAATATTACATCAAATTAAGACAGCGTGGGTTTAATTTCCAAGTAAGAAATGCATTCTTAGGGTTACAGTTCATTTAGAGATTCATTTAGTTAGGTATGTATGCATGTACATATATATGCATGCATGTATGTATACCAAGGTAAGTATGTGAAATGATACCATGCAATGCAGATATCTGAAGGCTTCTTGATTGCTTTTTTCTTCTAGATTACTTCTTGATACCATGCAATCCAAATATCTCTCATCTAGCCTGGTCCGCATGCACAATATAAATAACTGATCTTAGCGTATGCACATAGTAACTCTTACCATGTTATTCCGGGTTTCAAACCCACGTCACTATTACAATAACGCAAAGTGCTTAGCCCCTGGGTTATGCTTGCGGCCTTAACCTACTTAATAAATTTTATTCTTCCTGTCTAATTTTAAATATTACTACATATTTCTTTACAGTATGCTGTCCCCGGTATATGGTAGCATGTGTACACATGAAATACAATCTAAGTCCGTGACTTGACATGTTGAGTACAGGGATGATTTCGACCAAGTTGTCTCTTAAATTTTATTTTAGAAATGGATGTTTTTTGGTTAATGGGCAGTGGTCCATGGGCCAAGTTTCTGCTTTTATGTTAACACAACAAATACGAATTAATGCAACGGTACGACTACATGATATTTTGTTGCATCATCTGATTCATTTCTACATGTATTCTGTACTACATTACATAGCTTTTCCGCGTGATCCAATATTTAAATCGTTCTGGTAGCCCTCTTTTGTTTTTGTCTATATAATTTATTACCCAAAGAAGAAGATTTCATTAGTTTATTTTTTACTTTGAATTCTTGGGAAAAGTTACATTGAAAATGACCGTATTTGTAAGCCATTTAGTTTATATGCGTTTTACATTAAGGTAAGTTGAAGATAGGCAATTTTAACTCGTAGACTAAACCTATACTTCCAAGTTGCCCATCTATAATGGTTTGACATTGCTAATTATTTGTTTAATTTCTAGGCAAAATTCTCGGAAAACGTGGAACACATACACATCAAGATATATATATATATATATATATATATATATATATATATATATATATATATATATATATATATATATATATATGAAAAGTTACATTGAAAATGACCGTATTTGTAAGCCATTTAGTTTATATGCGTTTTACATTAAGGTAAGTTGAAGATAGGCAATTTTAACTCGTAGACTAAACCTATACTTCCAAGTTGCCCATCTATAATGGTTTGACATTGCTAATTATTTGTTTAATTTGTGGGCAAAATTCTCGGAAAACGTGGAACACATACACATCAAGATATATATATATATGTATATATATATATATATATATATATATATATATATATATATATATATATATATATATATGGAAAGTTATCTAAAAAAATGGCGTACCATTAAGAGGTTTTCCCTCTTTTCATGTGCCTGAAACCTAATTTTTTCTTTCAATCTCGCCAATCATATCGATGAAATATATAAATAGCTCTAATTCGAATCCTCAAGTTTCACCAGCTGAAGTAGATCTGAATCTTCACTTTGTTCAACCTAAATCAGATCATGTTTTCCTTACTGAAGATATTTTTAAGCTCTCGGCGGATTCATGGATGAACACTGTTGTTCTGCATCCTGTGGATTTTCGTCTGTCAATTAAGAAGTTGAAGGAATACATCATGAAGGTATGGCGTCCTAAGGGTAATTTTAATATCCATATATTTACTGGATTCCATTATATAGTAAGATTTGAGGATGAATATGACTGTTATTCAGTTTTAAAGTCTTCGACGTACTCTTATTTTGGAAAACTTTTGATGGTTTATAAATGGTATCCTCGATATGATTTTGTCAAGTTTAAGGCTACTAATGTTCAGATCTGGCTAAACTATTTGATCTAGATATGGAAATATGGTCTAATGAAGCGTTTTCACTTATAGCTAGTTTTATTGGAGATCCCATAAGTATAAATTGGAGAACCGCTAAGAAGGTTATCACTAGATATGCTAGAATACTTGTAATGATTGACTTGGACTCTAAACTTGTTTCCAAAATCCCTATAGTTATTCATAATGGTCAGAAGAAAGATATAATTGTAGAATATGAGTTTATACCCCCTAAATGTTCTAAGTGTAAAAGCTTTGGTCATAAATCTTCAGTGCATGATTTTGATAATGAGCCTACTTGGATAATGAAGCAAAAGAAGGATATGCCAAGTACTTCTGACAGAGGTATTAGTATTGATGTTTCAAATGATCAAAATGATCCTCTAGGTAGAAATTCAGAAATTAATGAAGAGAACTTGAATGATAAATTGTCTACTGGAAATACTGAAGCTGATAAACAGTTAGGTGATGATAACTTGGATTTTTTGGATGATGAATTGCCTAATATTCTTATGCATGATGAAGTTAATTTTGTAGCAGAACAATTAAATGAAAATCCAAGTACTGAAGAAAATCAAGATGTCTCTAAGAGTATCCGAAGGAACAATGAATATATGTCACATTTGAAAGGCAAAGCTATTAGTAAACTAATCACTCCTCCTAAAATGCAAACAAGGAGTAACAGTACTTCTATCAAATGACAATAATTACCTGGAATGTTAGGGGGATTAACTCATCTTAGAGGATGGGTGATGTGTTATCTCTCCTAACAAAATTCAAACTAACTCTTGTTGGTTTGATAGAAAAAAAATTAATGTTGTTAATTTAGGTAGATTTGATAGATTAATTCCTAGGAAATGGGATTTTTTCCCTAGAGTTGTTACATCTTTTTCAGGAAGAATATTAAGCTTATGGAATACAGATGTATGGTCAATTTTTATTTTATCATCGTCCAACCAACATGTTACTGTACAAGCTACTAATAGAGTAGATTTGATTATATTTGTGACAATAGTTTATGCAAGCAACAGTTACTCTGAGAGACAGGTTTTATGGCAACAAATTGTTCAAGAATCAGAAAATATGAATGGAGAATGGCTGCTAATGGGAGACTTCAACAATTCTACTTCACATCTGGACAAGAAAGGAGGGCTACCAATTCCTTTTCAACAAATCAAATCGTTCAATAATTGCTTATCCCAGACGGGTTTGAATCAAGGCTATAGGATTTAACTATACTTAGATAAGGAGAGGTATGGCCAATAATTTAGATAAAATTTTTGTAAATCATCATTGTTTACAAAAGTTTACTAATATGAAGGCACTCTCTTTAACACAATTATCTAGTGATCATAATCTATTACTGCTAGATTTAATTCTTTCTTCAAATGTGAAAGGTTTTCCATTTAGATATTCAAATGAAAGGCATAAAAAATAAGGGTGGTATATGGAATGTTTTCTAAGGGGTTCTAACTCAAGTGCTAATGGATATCCTAGTTATATTTTTCAAGCAAAGTTACAGACATGCAAAATGGAGCTTAAGGAATGGAATAAAACCAGAGTTAAAGATAATGAAATACTTTTGGAGGCAAAAACTAATTTTTTTGAGAAGGAAAGAGCATCAGAAATGGACCCTGAAAATTTGGTTTTATATGAGAGAATGCTTGAAGCAAAACAAGCCCTGACAGTTCAGAAGCAGATTAGAAGTTGGAGTTACAAACAGAAAGCCAAAGTCTCTTGGTTACAGGATGGTGAAACCAGTTCAAAAAAAATTCACTCAAAAATGTCACATAGGAAGTATACAAATAACCTTAAAGCTTTGATTAATTTTAATGGAGATCTTTTATATAAGCAAGAAGATTTGGCTCAGAAAACTATTTCATATTTCACTTCTATGTACAATGGTGTCATTAGCAAAGAGTTCCCTTCATTCCAATCCTTGAATGTGATCAATCATAGAGGAAAACAAGCTCTGTTTAGGGATATTTCATTAGAGGAAGTTAAGAAAGCAGTATTTTCTGTGCATGAAGACTCAAGCCCAGGTCCTGATGGTATGAGTTCCATTTTTTTTTAAATTACATTGGGAAGATATTAAATGGGAATTATTGGCTGCTTAAAAAACATGTTTAATACTGCTAAGTTGGCTAAAGGATGTAATTGCACCTTTTTAACACTCATTCCTAAGGTAGTTAGACCTACATACATTTCACAATATAGGCTTATAGGACGTTGCAACATGATCTATAAGATCTTCAGTAAAGGCTTGTGCAACATAGTCAAATGGTATTTACCTCATCTGATTTCCCAAAATCAAAGTGCTTTTATACCATCTAGATACATTGGAGATTTTATTCTACTAGCACATGAATTATTAAGAGATTTTAAGAAGCCTCATGTTAACAAATTCTGTATAAAAGTAGGTTTACATAAAGCCTATGATATGCTAAATAGTGAGTTCATATGCCATTTAATGAAAATTATGGGGTTCCCGATACATTTCATTAATATAGTATATGAATGTATTTCCACTCCTACATTCTCAATTTTGATTCAAGGGAATCCTAGAGGTTTTATTACCACAAACAGAGGAATTAGACAGGGGGGTTCTTTATCCCCATATTTGTTTTCTATAGCAATGAATTTTTCACTTATAGTGTGAATGAAGTAATGCTGCAAAAGAAATTTTTACCTATGAATACTTTTGAGCCAAAGGTTAGTCATCTACTACATGCTGATGATCTCTTAATTTTTGGGAAGAGTATACCTACTTATGCATTTGCTTTAAGGGATATTTTTGAGTAATTAAAGCAGTATGCTGGATTATCTGTTAGTGTGAACAAAACTAGGGCGTTCTTTAGTTCACATGCTAGAAATACAAGTGAGATAACCTCTGTTTTGGGTGTATAAATAGGTCAATTGCATGTAAGATGCCTAGGTGTTCCTTTGTCATATAATTATATACATTATAATGAATGTTGGGATTTGTTGAATAGTGTTCAGGCTAAATTCAGAGTTGGGATGTTAATTTTTTGAGTTTTGCTAGTAGGGCTGAACTTATTCAATCGGCAACTACCCCAACTGTTCTTTACTAGCTTTTGGTTTATCAACTTCCTGAATACAGTATTGATAAACTCCATATGATGTGTACTGATTTCTGCTGGGGTGGTGCAGTTCATAAAATTAGTTGGAGTAATCTGTATTTACGAAAACTGGAGGGTGGAATAGGTTTAAAATCATTTTCAGACTTAAAAAAGGCTGCATGAATCAAGTTGATGTGGAAAATCTTACCAGTTCCTCTTTATGGAGTCTTTGGATGAGAGATAAATATTGCAAAGGTAAATTTTTCTGGCTTACGAATAAGGATAATAATTCATCAAGCACATGGAAAACAATTTTAAGGCTCAGAAGTTCTGGTAAACAATATTTCATTAAGATTATTATCATGGAGAAAACACTTTGTTGTGGCTAAAACTTTGGACGAATGCAAAATGTTTAGTGGATATCCTTGGTGTATCTAGATATCATATGATTGGTAGCCATGAAGAACATGTTTCATGCATTATGCAAGAAGGAAGTCTATGCAGTAATTTGCATCCTGCAACTTTAGAAATATAGTCAATAGTTAATGAAATTGAGGTAAACACAAATGCACATGAAGATTTTTATGATTGGGCAGATGAAGGTGCATTTTCTTTTCATAATGCATGGAACAAAATAAGGAAAAGGCAACAGTCCAGAGAAAATTTCAAAGTTATTTGGCATAAAAAGAATGCAAAAAGAATGTCTCTAATTACATTTTTGGCAGTGAATGACAGGTTAAGCACAAAATCAAGGTTAAGAAGATTTGGGATATTAGAAGAGAGTTCATGTCCTCTTTGTTATAATGAAGATGAAGATATAAGTCATTTATTTTTTAAATGTGAATGTATGAGTTACGTTTGGAGTTCTTTGATTTCTAAGCTGGGTCTTGATTCTATGAACATGGGAACTATGGAGGAGGAAGCTATGAAGATACTGGTAAAGTTTAAGAAGAGTAATCAGCTTCAAGATGTTGCATGTGCAGTTTTCACAGTTGCAATTTATAAAATATGGCAAGAAAGGAACTCAAGAATATTCAATGGCAAAAGGATCACAAAAGAAAATCATATGATTTTGATAGAGAAAGAAGTCCAATGGCTAGTAAATAAGAATGGAAGCAAAACAGAAAGATCAAGAGCTAATGAAGATTTTCTGAAGCTCTGGGGGGGGGGGGGAGGGGTGATTTGTTAGATATTGGCTAAAAATTATATGTAATAATCTCTGTGTTTTCTTATTTTTGCTTCAGTCAATATGTTTTGAGTCTATTTTGAGATAGTTTGATGATATAATGTTAATTTATGGCGTTTACACGTATTCTTTACCCTTATGTGGTACCCAGTAGGGGGGCATAAGGTTTTGATAAGGCATATAAACAACGTATATGATTGATATTTGCAATAATATTTACCAATTTTCAAAAAAAAAGTAAGTTTATTTCAACACAATTAGTGACACAGTGGATATACACCACTTGATTACCTCTTGCTAACGATATTTTCCATCAACACCGAAGATGGGTCAATAGGAACAAGTCTATGGGATAAATGGGTGGTTCGACCTATTTTTCAGGTTAAATCGGATCTCCACCCTAGATGTCGAAGCTCGGTGTAATGACTCGGGTTTTTGTCGACTTTGGTTATCGCCATAAACTCAATGATGACTAACCAAACATCGAAAAATACCGGATGATTAACGAAAGAAGTTAGAGGGTGAGGAAATATAAGATAGAAACTTAGAATAGAAGAAGAAGAACACAATATCAAAGTAACACGAATCTCACAGCGGAACGAATAACATATAATAGATACCATATCTTTGAAATATTACATCTGTACTTGAATATACATCATTGTCAAAGTATAGCACTTACAACACAGCGGAATAATAATAGCTATATAATCCTGAAGGCTCCTGCTCCGGCTCTTCAAGTATTTGTAAATCCCGACAACTTGACTGCCGTACAAAATTGGGCACCCAAGAGTTTAAGGAAAACAAAACAAAATAAACTCCGGGTCAGTCATGGGACTTGTATGAGTAAAACAGTTTAAAACAGTTCAAATATGTAAACGATATCTCATTAGACCACGTCGTATAACGGAATGGGTTTTTCCCTTATGAGAATCCAAAATATCTTTATATCAAAAACATTTTGATATTATAATAATGTCTATCAACCACAATATAATAATCATCTAGCAGAAACGCTTTCATCTCACGTTCTACATATATAGTATACAATCAAAACCGCAAGCACGTATTGGGTAATGGGTTTCCAACTATGACAAGGTATGGAACCACCTTTCGCTAGTGTACCTCTAGAAAGGAATACACTAGGTTCAACAAGAACATCTTGCAACCTGGCCACACATGGCCAGCCACTCATTTCGCTCGAGTGTATCGAATGTATATCACCAACGGTTGGGATCAGCAACCGTTTCCCTAATGGGACAGCATCAACAATAGATTTTTAGAAGTAAATGAAACTCTAGATCAGGTGATTATACACCCTACTTCGGAGCGACTGACTTAGCCATGCTGCCTGCCCGATTTCTGTCATTTACCGGTTGACGAGGCTTGAGGTTACGCTTCATCATCACATCAGATTCACTTCGAATGCCACATTGTCAGATCTATCGAAAATCACTAATTGACGTCTACAATAGTACATTACGTGTTAGCTAAAGATGTTTCCTTCTGCGCTTCCACTCTTGGTACGGTTGAAGAAATCAATGTACGTGACTTTCTGGAAATACTCTGTCAGACATTCATCAATACAAGTCATCCAGGAACAGGATGAACCGAAGGCACTATTCAGTATATCCATCTTAGGCACTATTATCTAAGATTTATACAACAGCCCTTGCACTTTACCCCGTCTTCAATTTTCTTTGGCATATATGATTCGCAACGCTTATGCCAATACAGAGTGGTTCTTTGGATAATAATCCAGCCGGTCTCTCCATATTAACAACGTTAAAATGGTCAAAACTTCGATAGTCTGTGATTTAACCATCAAAGAAAAACAGATATGCAAACAACGATATTATTTCCAGGAGGAAAATTATATCGATCAATCATCATTGAACCTTTATCTCTTAATTTCATTAATTTACTTATCTTCTGTTTCCATATAATCTGAATTCTTATTTTCTATTATCAGAAAACATTTCTGATTCTCGTTTGGTAAACATTTCCAAAACTTCTTAACTGGGATTTAAACAGATGTTTAAAACTATATTGCGATGATGACTCAAACCACTATACTAAATTACTAAATCCACTTAACCACTTCACACTCGAACCGTAACCATTTCTTAATTAAAAACGCAGTCAATCAAGTTGGGGTATAGCTACCTCTCAGACGTTAACTGAACCACCTTTCAAATCTCGAAATAGATAAGATTCACCTTTTTAACTCTTTAACACTTCCTTACGAACCCTCGGATTTCTATTTATGAACACCCTTCTTTTACAAGTTTACATGATTATAACAATGGTGTTATAATCTCTTGCATCCGAAAATATATTATCTTTAATACGACTTTTATTTCCTAACTCGGATAATATAATGACAACTAATTTATTTACTCCTATTCGGTTAACTCTAATCTATAACTCTTAATTGAATAACTCCAACCTAATAACTCTTACTGGATTAACTCTTATTCGAATAACTTATTCGAATAACTTATTCGAATAACTTATCGATTTGCTTACTTTCGAATACTTATATTCGATAATCTCTTTCTTTGAATAAATTTTATTCGATTTAACTCCTATCGAATAACTAGATTCGATCAACTCACTTCGAATATTTCTGATTCGGTTATCTCACTTCGAATATCTCTGATTCGATTATCTCAATTCGAATATCTACTGTTCGATTGTCTCACTTCGAATATCTACTATTCGATTATCTCACTTCGAATATCTACTATTTGATTATCTCACTTCGAATATTTCTGATTTGATTCACTTCTTCGAATAACTAAATTCGATTAACTCATTTCAACTCTATTTGAATAAACTAAGCTCGATTAACTCCATTTGAATTACTCTAGTTCGATTTAACTCTATTCAATAACTCTAGTTCGATTTAACTCTATCGATTAACTCTAACTGATTAACTCTAACGTTTTAACTCTAATTGATTAACCCTAACTGATTAACTCTAATTGATTAACCCTAACTGATTAACTCTAATTGATTAACCCTAACTGGTTAACTCTAATTGATTAACCTAACTGGTTAACTCTAATTGATTAACCCTAACTGGTTAACTCACTTTGATTAACTCCTATTGAATTAACTTCTTTGATTTATTCCTTTTCTATTTGTTTACTTAACAAATAACTATTCCCCTTTCAATTCCATTTATTTAACAAATAAATATTTCTTTTATCTTTTCTATTTGTAAATGGTTTACAAATATATCCCTCTCATCTCTATTTTAACATATTTATTCCCCATAAATATTTCCTTTTCAATTCTATTTATTACATATTTATTTCCTATAAATATTTTCTTTCAATTCTATTTGTTCATGACTTACAAATATTTCATTTTTTTCTATTCTATTTATTTTAACAAATAAATATTTCCTTTTATTATAACTTATCCTTCGATTTTATAATTATTTTCTTTTATAAAAATCCTTTTCCTTTTCTATATAAAATCCATCGAATTTATATAAATAATTCATTTTCAAAATACACTTTGAAAATCCCCTTTCCCACATCCAGTATTTCTTATGGTATTTAACATACCATATAACAACGATAAATATCATCCAAACACACATAATCAACAACAGATTATATATCGCAATATATGAATCACAGTAAAATAAATGTTGAGGAATCCAGTTGGATTCCTCCAACCTGTTTCCCTGCATCATAGATGTTAAATAATATAGATAACATCACTTTCAGTTCCATATGATATATTCTGTTAAACAGAATCAATATAGAAATTCAACCAACTGACTAGCAGTTCAATCAAACATTCAACACATTGTCAAACAGCCAATATTTAACAGTTCTAAAAATACAGCATGAAATTATAAACTGTTCAGAGTTAGTGAGATTTACTCACATTTGCAGTTCATCATTAAAGAATGATAAACTGTTGTTTGATCTAAATCAAACAATTTATTTCTCCATAAATTCATACGAGCTCCAATCCACTCCCAGTCAGTTCCATTGGGTAGCTTCCGTCCATACGATCCTAACGGATCTTGTTTCGTCCAATTCTGATATCGTACACTCATGTTATAACAATTACAAGTTAATAAAATTTTAAATTAAAATAAACATGATTTATTTTAAAATAATAGGCTTTACTTTCCTTTCTTTCCGGCCCACTTACATTTTAAAACCCACAACCGAATACCCTTTCTTCCACTTTGCAACCGCTACTTCCAGCAAACATTCATGGCCATTACCACATCCTTCACCGATCCAACCACCTTCGCCCTTCCACCGAAATCCAAACCAAACTCACCAACATACTTATCTTCGACCCTACTTTCTCCACATACACCTTTCGTTCATCTCACACCCACCTTGGGAAGTGCGACATCGAGCAACTGTTGATACCGAAAATTGGTATAACAACCAAAATGGTTTTTCTAAACACGTTACCTAATCAGAGGCGAGATGCTTGGAAAGCACGTCACCTTTTCAGAGGCGGGGCGTTAGAAAACCTTTAGAGTTATGTGAGGCCGTATCTAACATTCAAAAGCATCAAAATACCAAAATAAAGAAAGAAGACAAGAATTTTATAGTGGTTCGACTCTTATTCGAGTCTACGTCCACTTTGAAGATTGGATTTCATTAATAACCACAAGATTACAATATTTGCTCCATTATGCATCCATACAAGCTTCTTTGACATGCATTTGTCTTTACAACCGATTGAAAGGATGGATGAAAGCTTAAAGTATTTTATGCCAATCCCTCCATGAAAGCCATAGATGAAAGCTCCTAAGATCTTTGGGTGAATGATCAAGAAGAAATGAAGAAGTGCGTGGAATGCTTATGCTTGTTCCTCTATGAAAGCTATGCTCCACATGCTCCAATGCTCCATAGACTTATGATCGAAGATAGAGATGTAGGAATGCTTGGAGAAATCCCGAAAGCAATTAGACAGCACCTCCTCGTAGTTCCTCCAAAAGTCCTCCAAAATGATGGAGGTAGGGTCCTATTTATAGGCGGAGAAATGGCTGAAATCTTGTATGCAGGGGTCTGGTCGGTATTCTTGGTATTTACGGAAATGCCACTGCCAGTTGTCACCAGTTGTTTCCAGCTGTCACGCCATCATAGGTCGTTTCTAGTGCTTTGGCCGACCAGGAGGTTCCGCCAGAAGAAAGGATGACCAGGAGGCTGGAATGCGGAGCGGACCGACCAGGATGCTTGGAACATACGGACCAGGAAGCCTTGAAGCTTGTTGGTGTGATCAAGAGCTAGTAAACGACCAGATACCTTGTATTTTTGGAGCGACCAGGGATCTTCTATACTCTGGTGCGACCAGGAACTCTTCAGTATTTTGGAACGACCAGATCTCTTTAGCAGTTCGGAGCGACCAGGAGCCTTTGGCTTCTGGAGCGACCAGCGCTAGAGAGACCAACTTTCTTTATATATTTTGATGCGACCGAGAATCTTCTGTACTTTTGGGATGATCAAGAGCTTTGGTATGTTTAGAGCGACCAACTATCTTGAATATTTGGAGCGATCGGTAATCATTGGCCTTCAGAACGACCAGAAGCTTTGAGGCTGGTTGGAGTGAACGAGAGGCTAGCGAGCGACCAGATGTTCCGTATATCCGGAGCGATCAGCCTTCTTTGGCTTTTGGAGCAACCAGCTTCGGATCGACTAACTTTTTTTGGCTTTTTCGGAGTGACCAGCGCTCATGAGAGCGACCAGATTTAGAACGACCAGGAATCTTGCGCTACAACCGCTCCCTTTTAATAACGACAGGACCGATCCCTTCTTCAAAATGCTTAAAACCAACCCATATTCACTTGGATCGATCAGATGGATAACATTTTGCCCCTCGAAGTTTCATAGTTTTTATAAAAACTATGGGCTTCGAAACATTAGTGGATCGATCTGCTTCAATTAAGGGTCGGTCTTGGTCGCAGTTCTCATGGGTCGGTTCTGGAATTAGCTTGAGGGGTCGGTTTTAAATGTGGCAAGTAGAGGTCCGTCTTTTCTCCAGTTTTGGAACGCACGAAAAAGCCAAATTCTGGAAGGCGAAGAGACAATTCCTAAAAATCCGGAGAGACCAAATTAAACTTATATAATTAATTCAACCCGTCATTTCCTTCTCCATTTCTTTTCGGTCAAAATCTTCATCAATGGTGGCTTTCTCTTCTTTAAAAAACAAATTGCTCGATCTTTAGCTTACTTCCTTGCCGATTCAAGCTGCTGCTTTACCATCCCGAACTATTCTTCCAAATCCCAGGTACATTGTATGCATTCTAACGTTGATTTTGAGTTTGGAGTAGAATGAGTTTGGGGAAGAAGTTACGATATTTTTTGGTAAACCTTCGTTGTTGACATCATTAATCATTTGAGTGCGGTTTCAACCGAGTCACCCTAATGGAATAGGGGAGTGATGATTTCAAAATGAGCAATTTCTATGTCATTTTCGCAGCGATCACGACTTGTTTGTGCAAATGCTTGGCTGACTGATGCGTATGAAATCTTTTTGTGATGCATGCTTTGATTTTCCTTCTAGAATCATCTCTTTGTACCATTATTTTTGATGTTTTTACTGTGCAGTTGCAACGAAAATTTAAGTCCCTTTCATTTGCGTGGCCAGACTGGTCATTTTTAGAATAGTGGTATGGTCGGTTTTTAGATGAGCCGATCCTCCTTCGACCGATCAGAACAGGCTATCTTTAGTTTTACCCGATATGAACGATCCAGATGGATTTGAATCTTGACCGACCAGGGTATGATTGTTTTCAAACTAATCGTAGAACGACCAGCCTTGGGATGTTTTAATCGACCCAGTCGAGGCTAGTTTTGTGCGATTAGAACTGGATTAAATTTTGACTGATTTTTAAGCGATCGGTATTGTCTATGTTGCGAGCGACCAGAGTTTTCCCCTTTTTGGCACGATCGGATCCTTACCATTTTAGAGCGAATCAAGGTTTGACCGATTCAGGTCAGCTTTTGTGTGTGATCCCCCTAAAACCGATCGCCTTTAGAGCTGAGCGAGGCTTTGGTGGAGTTTGGGTCGCGCTATGACGAAGTTTGATATAAACCTACCCAGGCCAATCTTGGGTGACCAGCGTTTTAGCTTTTAAAGCGATCAGCCTTAGATAATTTTCAGGCCGACCATTCTTGTTTGACTGATCATGACCGATCAGTTTAGCTCACAACACTGCTTGAACTTGATTGTTGACCAAAAAATTTGTGAAATTTCTGTGCAGGATGACAGGTAAGCATGGTATGCCAGAAAACCCCCAACAGGAGGATAGTGATTCTAAAAGACAGCGCAGAGCTGGTAAATCTCCTGTGCCTAAAGCTTGTTCTGCAACTAGTGATTCTGCTGTGAGAACCCCTTCCCAAATGAACTTCGAGTTATCATAAATAGACCCCAATATTGTGTCTTGCCATGTCACCCCGAGCTTGCTGATCGGTTCAAAGGATACTGCTTGGATGGGGTGTTTATTAACCCTGATATACACCCATCCGATTACAGAGTGCTTGCTGATGACGTGAACTCTATTCAGCTTGATGGGCTGACTCAGCTTGACAAAGTGAAAGATTGGCTTGAAAGACATTTTGACATGCTTAGCAATTACTTGGCTAAAGACTTGACAGGATGGCATGACCTTGTCAACAATCTTTCGGGGCTGAATCGTGAGCATCTCAAGCGTATAGCTCTTTTGGAGGAAGATAAGGCCCTCCTCATTCGAGCTCTCAAGTCTAGGGATAAGACGATTGTCGAACTTTTGGGCCAAGAAAGCGAGGTCCTTCCCCCTTCCCCTTGTGATGGGGAGAAATCTCTTGGTAAGAATGCTTGACTTGGGGGTTTCAGATCCGGTGTTTGTAGATATTGTATGACTGGATGTATTAAGCGAGTGCCAGTCCTCGCTTCATGACCCTTTTTACCACCTACTTTTGGTTGTGTACGCGACACTGGTAGTTTTATTTTGGTATGTGTATGTGACGATGTTCTGTGTTTTGGTGCTTTTAACCTTGTTATTACTTTCTTCTGCGCATTCTGGTTTGTACATTATGCTTGCACACCACACTTTACACATTTTGCTTATTTATGAATTTCCCACTTATAAACGGTTGAGATGATCCTTTGGTATGTGAGAAATCAAGGAGCTGCTTTTGGTTTTGTGTCGTGATATGTGATATGCCCCCGTACCATTGGATTGTTTCAACCTTTATATATCGAAGGTGGATAGTTGGATGCTTTTGTTTCTTTATACGAACCTTGCACGCTTTGTTTATAATTTTCCATCCTTTGCGTCCTAATCCGTTAGATATTTGAGAAATGTTTGAATGCCTTTTGAAGGTTTTCCTTGTCAAAGACTCAGTAATATCGTAGTCAAGTTTTATCCGACTTTGATTTATTGACTGAGCACCCCTGGAGAAGACTAAGTTTATTATTTGACTGAGAATCCTCGGAGAGGGTTTGGGTTAAGAGACTCGGTTATAACGCAATCAGATTTTGTCTGACTTTGGGTTATTTGACCGAGCACCCCTGGAGAAGACTCAGTTTATTATTCGACTGAGAATCCTCGGAGAGGGTTTGGGTTAAGAAACTCGGTTATAACGCGATCAGATTTTGTCTGACTTTGTGTTATTTGACCGAGCACCCCTGGAGAAGACTCAGTTTATTATTCGACTGAGAATCCTCGGAGAAGGTTTGGGTTAAGAAACTCGGTTATAATGCGATCAAATTTTTGTCTGACTTTGGGTTATTTGACCGAGCACCCCTGGAGAAGACTCAGTTTATTATTCGACTGAGAATCCTCGGAGAGGGTTTGGGTTAAGAAACTCGGTTATAACGCGATCAGATTTTGTCTGACTTTGGGTTATTTGACCGAGCACCCCTGGAGAAGACTCAGTTTATTATTCGACTGAGAATTCTCGGAGAGGGTTTGGGTTAAGAAACTCGGTTATAACGCGATCAGATTTTGTCTGACTTTGGGTTATTTGACCGAGCACCCCTGGAGAAGACTCAGTTTATTATTCGACTGAGAATCCTCGGAGAGGGTTTGGGTTAAGAAACTCGGTTATAACGCGATCAGATTTTGTCTGACTTTGGGTTATTTGACCGAGCACCCCTGGAGAAGACTCAGTTTATTATTCGACTGAGAATCCTCGGAGAGGGTTTGGGTTAAGAAACTCGGTTATAACGCGATCAGATTTTGTCTGACTTTGGGTTATTTGACCGAGCACCCCTGGAGAAGACTCAGTTTATTATTCGACTGAGAATCCTCGGAGGGGGTTTGGGTTAAGATTGCGCCTTCTTTTGGACCATATTTCTTCAGTAAAGCTATGGCGAGTTTTATGCCGGAAAACCGGATGACGGAGGTATCGTGTCCTGTAACCATAGCTCTGCACCTTTTGGATATATGATCAAAGACATGCGAATATAAAGCTTTGACAGAATCAGAAGTGCTGCTGGATTTATATTCATGTAATTTCATACAAAGTATTTGCTATATCCATAGAAGAATACAAAAGAATATGAGTTAGAAAATCATTTGAAATTGCAACGAAGGTGATCGCTGTTCCAGGCCCTTGGGAGTTCTACTCCATCTGTAGTTTTGAGCTTAAAGGTACCGTCGAGGAGCTTTTGGTCGATGACAAATGGACCTTCCCAATTGGGGCCAAAGACTCCTGTTGCGGTCATGATTTTCTTTAACACCAGGTCTCCCATTTCGAATGTTCTATGCCTGACCTTTTGATTGAAGTGTCGAGCAATTCTTCTCTGATGGGCGACCATTCTAAGTTCCGATTCAGTCCTTTTCTCCTCGAGTAAATCAAGAGCCTCAAGTTGCAGCTTTTCATTCTCTTCTTGGTTAAAATGAATTCTGCGGTGAGTTGGAACCTCTAACTCCACAGGTATCATTGCTTTCGAACCATATGCCAAGGAGAACGGAGTATGCCCAGTTGCAGTTTTATGAGTCGTACGATAAGCCCATAGGGCAAGTGGTAATTCTTCAATCCAGTTGCCCTTAGCTTTCTCGAGACGCTTTTTAATGGTGGACTTCAGGATTTTGTTGACTGCCTCAACTTGCCCGTTGGCCTGCGGGTGGGTAACTGCTGCAAAACTCTTCTGAATATGATATTTGTTGCAGAAATCTTTGAATTCATCACTTTCAAATTGCGTGCCATTGTCGGTGATAATTTTCCGTGGAACCCCAAACCTGCATATGATATTTTTCAACACAAAGTTGATTACCTTCTTTGATGTGATAGTTGCCAATGGTTCAGCTTCAGCCCATTTGGTAAAGTAATCCACGGCTACTATAGCATATTTGAAGCTCGATTTTGCGGTAGGTAGTGCTCCAATCAAGTCTATGCCCCAGACAGCGAATGGCCAAGGACTCAACATCTGTGTCAACTCAGTTGACGGAGCTCTTGGAATTTTTGCAAATTTCTGTCACCGGTCGCATTTCTTAGTGAATGTCATTGAGTCGAAGTTTACATCAGGCCAAAAATAACCATATCGAAGGACCTTTTTGGCAAGAGTCTGTCCACCAACATGACCTCCACATTCTCCTTCATGTAGCTCCGCCAAAATCGCTTTAGATTCCTCCTTTGTTACACACCGTAGTAATGGCGTTGAATATCCTCTCCTGTATAAATGACCATCTTGGACAAGATATAGGCGAGACTTTCGGAGCAGTTTTCTACGATCCTTTGGTTTCTCAGGAAGTGTTCCGTGAAGTATATAGTTTTTTATAGGGGACATCCACGAGTCGGGCTCGTTGGTTGTTTCCATAACCCAGTCTATATCGGATTCCTCAATGCTGGAACTAGATAATACTTCCACAGGAACTAGATCGAAGATTTGAGGATCTCCGGTGCTAGCTAGCTTTGATAAGGAATCCGCCTTCCAATTTTCTCTGCGAGGAATATGAGAGATAGAATAATATTCCAAGTTGTCGAGAAGTTCTTTGGCTTTGAGCAGATATGTCGGAAGCCTTCCCATCTTAGTCTGGAATTCACCTTTGATTTGGGAAACCATAAGCTGTGAATCGCTGAATATTAGTAGACTTTTCAAGCTTAATTCTTTTGCAACCCGCAATCCTCCAAGTAACGCTTCATATTCGGCCTCGTTGTTGGTGATGGGGAATTCAAATCGCAGAGCACAGCATACATGTCGTCCTTCTGGGGTTTCGAATACTATCCCTGCCCCAGCACAATATTCATTCTTAGCGCCATCAACAAAAAGTTTCCACCTAACGGCCAATTCATTAGTTTCCTCCATTTCCTCTCCCCTGTCAGTGAATTCAGCGATAAAGTCGGCCAGAGCTTGCCCATTTATTGCTTTTCTGTGATAGTAAGTGATATCATATTGGCTGAGTTCAATATTCCATTTCAAGAGTCTCCCTGAAGTTTCTGGACGGAACAACACCTGTTTCAAGGGTTGGTCGGTAAGGACTTTAATAGAGTGGGATTGGAAATATGGTCTGAGCTTTTGTGATGCGATGAGCAAGACATATGCAAGCTTTTCTATCCTTGGATAATTCATCTCTGCCCCAGTAAACCTTTTGCTAATGTAGTATACTGGCCACTGCACTTTGTCTTCCTCCCTAACGAGTGCTGCGCTCAACGCATGGGATGACACTGCAAGGTATAAGAGCAAGCTTTCCCCATCCCTAGGCTTCGATAGCATCGGAGGGGATTCCATGTGCTTGATGAGATCTTCAAATGCTTGCTGGCATTCGGGAGTCCACTGGAAGCTTTTCTTTTCCTTTTTCAATGAATCAAATAGGGGAATGCACCTGTCCGTTGCCCTTGAGATGAAGCGGCTCAATGCTGCTACCTTGCCATTTAAGCATTGGAGTTCTTTCTTAGTCCGTGGAGCTTGCATTTCTCGTAAAGCAATCACTTGTGCTGGGTTTGCTTCAATGCCCCGAGCATTTACCATGAAACCAAGAAATTTTCCTGATGCTACGCCGAACGAGCACTTAAGTGGATTGAGCTTCATGCCGTATCTCCTCAGGATTTGGAACATTTCATCAAGATCCTCTATATGATTCTTTGCCTCTTTGGATTTTACCAACATGTCGTCAACATAAACCTCCATAGTCTTTTCAATTTGAGTTTTGAACATCGCGTTCACCAAGCGTTGGTAGGTGGCACCTGCATTTTTCAAACCAAATGGCATTACCTTATAACAATATAAACCACGATCAGTTATGAAACTGGTACTATCCTAGTCTGGCTCGTGCATCATAATCTGATTGTATCCAGAATATGCATCCATGAAAGACAATAGTTCATGCCCCGCCGTTGCATCAACAAGTTGATCAATTCGAGGTAGGGGGAAACTATCTTTTGGGCAAGCCTTATTCAAGTCAGAATAATCAACACACACTCGCCATTTGCCGTTTGATTTTTTCACAAGGACCGGATTGGACACCCAATTAGGATAGGTGGATTCTCGAATGAAATTATTCGTCAATAGCCTATCCACTTCATCTTTCAAAGCTTCAGACCTTTCTGGGCCCTGTATCCGTCTTTTCTGCTTCACCGGGCGCACGTTGTGGTCAATATTCAGCTTATGCACTATTACGTCTGGAGGTATCCTGCACATATCTGAGTGACTCCAAGCGAAGACATCCAAATTTGCTTTCAAAAAACTAATCAATTCCTTTTGCAGCATAGTGTCCAATTGGGAGCCTATCTTTATTAGCTTATCTGTATCACTATCATGGATCTCTATGGAAATGGTAGCTTCAGCTGGTGCTACCTTTTCATCCCCTGCACTGATTTTTCGTGGGTCCATATCTTCCTGCATGTCGTTATATGTTCCAGCGCAGGGGATGGTCATTAATTGCTATAAAGGAGCTTCATGGATGCAGAGAGGAGTCTCCGCATCCTTCTGAATTTCGTATTTCCGAGCTTCAATCAGTTCTGCCATATAGCATTCTCTTGATTCCTGAGGATCCCCTTTGATAACTCCTACCCCATTTGCGGTCGGGAACTTCATCATCAAGCACCAAGGAGCAAGAGCTATCCTGAAGTCGGCAAGTGTTGGCCTCCCCAAGAATGCATTGTACCCTGAAGGTGAGTCAATTATAACGAAAGATTGGATCATGGAGACTTGCCTCTCTCCCTCTCCTAGCTCTACAAGGAGATCAATCACACCTATTGGCTGAGTTGATACGCCAGTGAACCCGTGTATCTTGTCTTTGCTAGCTCGCACATTATCCATGGATAGACCCATTTTAGAGAAAGTACTGTAAAACAGAACGTTCACGGATGCTCCGTTATCAATCAACACCTTCTTTACTAATGCTGGACCCAAGCCAATAGTAATCACCATTGGGTCAACAGTTGGAACCAACATTCCGTCGGAATCCCGATCTCGGAAGATAACATCTTCACAGGATGTTTTAGGCATTTTTCGATGAAGAGAATTATTGCAAACCTCAAAACCGTCTCCTTTTAGAACACTTCTTGGTTCATTAGTATACTTGATCATATCCTCCCAAGTATCCCCTGCAGGATGAGGTCCGCCACTGATTATATTGATAACAGGTCGAGGAATATTCGCAGGTGTTCTTCTGTCCTGACTTGGATGGACCTGCTGCCCCTGGGCAGGCTCGGTATCTAATGAACGCTTTACATACTCCTGTAGATGATTTTGCCTTATCAATTCTTCAATCATGTTTTTCAGGTGTCGACATTCATTAGTGTCATGTCCCGGTCGATTGTGAAATCGACAGAACCTCCCTGAGTTTGCAGCTTCTTCGGACACCTTCACTGGCTTTGGGCTCGGATAGCCCTTTGCATCCTTCGTTGCCATATATATGTGCTCGATTGTATCATTCAACGGAGTAAAATCCGTTGGCTTGAAGAAACGCCGTTTCTTGGAGTCCTTATCATTTCTAGCATCATTACTGCTTCCTCTCTTTTGACCTTCCCCAAAATTTTCTTGACTATTCTTTTTGGGAGCTTCCTTCCTTTCCGGGACCACCTTAGCTTTGACATTGCCAACGGAATAGATAGGATCATCTTCAAGACACATGTATTCCTCGGCTTTGTCATAAATTTTTTCTAGTGTCTCAGGTTTCTTTCTTTTTAGCCACCTTCCGAACTCAGACAGCTTATCAATGCCCCCCTTTAAGGCCTTTAGAATTAGCTTTGGCTCTTGGGTCCCTACTTCTGCAGCAGCAGCATTAAAACGATTCAAGAAAGACCTTATCGTTTCACCAGGAGCTTGTTCTAGTTCATTGAGGGACATAATGTCTCTGACCTTTGTTGTTTGGAGGCGGAACTGGTCTGGGAAGCATCTTGCCAATGTGGCAAAGTCATCAATAGATCGGGGAGGCAACCTTGTGAACCATAATGACGCAACCCCTTCCAAATACACCGGGAAGTACAAGCACTTAAGTTCGTCAGTTGCTTGTGCCCCATCCATGTGTTGATCGTATCGAAACAAGAACACATTGGGGTCGCCTGTCCCGTTATAAGCTTGGATTGAAGGAGGTTTGAATTTGCGTGGGAAAGTTGTCTTTTTAATCCTTTCGGTGAGGGGGGTTTTGGACGGTGCGAATTCCCATTCAGCCTCATTATCGTTTCGAGATTGGCTTTCCTTCATAAGCTGTTGGACCATTTTCTTGAGGCGTTCCTTCTCAGGGAGGCTATCTGCGGGGCGGACACCTTTGTCTTGACCGGAGGCTTGCTTGAGCAAACCATCGCGGTTGTGACTTAGGGGCCCTGGCCTTTCTTGGTTGGAAAGTGCCCCTTTGGCAGAATTGGCCGCTTGATGAGAAGTGATCCCTGCAGTGCGGTTCCGATCAGCTTGCTTCGAAGTCTCATGCTTTCCTTTATCAGGATCGGAGATTTCTTGAAAAGATTTTTCCTGATTTGGACTAGAAGAAGAAGAACCAGCATCCTCTGCACGAATGGGCTTAGAGGCCACCTTTGCCGTAGCGGCCTGAAGAGCAAAAAGCGAATCAAGTTTTGTCAACATGGCTTTGTTAGCTATCTCTAGCTGTTGCGTCAATCCAGCGACAGCTTGATCAAGCTCGCCTCTTGTGACATTCACACCTCCATTAGATGTCTCTCCCACTTCAAATCGGTTAGCCACGGGGGTCTCATCCCGATTTTCTCCGTTAGAGACTCTAATTCTAGCTTCCTTATTTGCTTTTGGCGGCATTATTTCAGAAAGCAACTTGAACTTTGCAGAAAATCTGTCAGAAAGTCCAAATCGCAAGCTGGATCGAGCTATTTTAAAGCTTAACTTCAAGATGTCAAGATCTTCGTAGTATATTTGATGCCAGAAAGTAGATCTGGCCCCACGGTGGGCGCCTAATTGTTGATACCGAAAATTGGTATAACAACCAAAATGGTTTTTCTAAACACGTTACCTAATCAGAGGCGAGATGCTTGGAAAGCACGTCACCTTTTCAGAGGCGGGGCGTTAGAAAACCTTTAGAGTTATGTGAGGCCGTATCTAACATTCAAAAGCATCAAAATACCAAAATAAAGAAAGAAGACAAGAATTTTATAGTGGTTCGACTCTTATTCGAGTCTACGTCCACTTTGAAGATTGGATTTCATTAATAACCACAAGATTACAATATTTGCTCCATTATGCATCCATACAAGCTTCTTTGACATGCATTTGTCTTTACAACCGATTGAAAGGATGGATGAAAGCTTAAAGTATTTTATGCCAATCCCTCCATGAAAGCCATGGATGAAAGCTCCTTAGATCTTTGGGTGAATGATCAAGAAGAAATGTAGAAGTGCGTGGAATGCTTATGCTTGTTCCTCCATGAAAGCTATGCTCCACATGCTCCAATGCTCCATAGACTTATGATCGAAGATAGAGATGTAGGAATGCTTGGAGAAATCCCGAAAGCAATTAGACAGCACCTCCTCGTAGTTCCTCCAAAAGTCCTCCAAAATGATGGAGGTAGGGTCCTATTTATAGGCGGAGAAATGGCTGAAATCTTGTATGCAGGGGTCTGGTCGGTATTCTTGGTATTTACGGAAATGCCACTGCCAGTTGTCACCAGTTGTTTCCAGCTGTCACGCCATCACAGGTCATTTCTAGTGCTTTGGCCGACCAGGAGGTTTCGCCAGAAGAAAGGACGACCAGGAGGCTAGAATGCGGAGCGGACCGACCAGGATGCTTGGAACATACGGACCAGGAAGCCTTGAAGCTTGTTAGTGTGATCAAGAGCTAGTAAACGACCAGATACCTTGTATTTTTGGAGCGACCAGGGATCTTCTATACTCTGGTGCGACCAGGAACTCTTCAGTATTTTGGAACGACCAGATCTCTTTAGCAGTTCGGAGCGACCAGGAGCCTTTGGCTTCTGGAGCGACCAGCGCTAGAGAGACCAACTTTCTTTATATATTTTGATGCGACCGAGAATCTTCTGAACTTTTGGGATGATCAAGAGCTTTGGTATGTTTAGAGCGACCAACTATCTTGAATATTTGGAGCGATCGGTAATCATTGGCCTTCGGAATGACCAGAAGCTTTGAGGCTGGTTGGAGTGAACGAGAGGCTAGCGAGCGACCAGATGTTCTGTATATCCGGAGCGATCAGCCTTCTTTGGCTTTTGGAGCAACCAGCTTCGGATCGACCAACTTCTTTTGGCTTTTTCGGAGTGACCAGCGCTCATGAGAGCGACCAGATTTAGAACGACCAGGAATCTTGCGCTACGACCGCTCACTTTTAATAACGACAGGACCGATCCCTTCTTCAAAATGCGTAAAACCGACCCATATTCACTTGGATCGATCAGATGGATAACAGCAACTCAACTCGGCTACAGGAAAGTCCCCGAACTCGGTTGCCACCGTATACCACAAAACCATGCCAACAACCCTCTTTTCACCTCACAAACCCAACACTAACACCTAAATCCACCAATACAGCTCGTATAACACGATTTACTCAAACCCTAAGCTAATGCTGCATAGTAGACAACAAGCAAAAGATGTGTCGAGCCTCTCAAAAATCCTACGGCAGTGAAGACTAC
Organism: Allium sativum; assembly: GCA_030737875.1. Classification (NCBI taxonomy): domain Eukaryota; kingdom Viridiplantae; phylum Streptophyta; class Magnoliopsida; order Asparagales; family Amaryllidaceae; genus Allium; species Allium sativum. The sequence continues at coordinate 23,598,948 of CM060926.1, forward strand.
CCTCTCCAGAATCTAAACTCATCTATACCATGATTTATAGAATTCTATCCAATTTGTTTTGGATTTTACAAACTCTCACTTTTCTGAAAAGGGAGAAAAGTAACGGCGGAATCATGTTTGACCGATGAAATGAAGTATTAGGTTAGAAGAAAGTTAAAGTGTTTATATAGGATATTTTTAATAATTATATTTGATTATTATATTAATTTATTAGCAAACGCTGTTTTTCTGTGTCCTCTAAATTTCCTGTGATCACATACGATACCCAAAAATCACCAAACTGGACATACTGCTAGAGTTTGACATTGCGGACCCAACGAAACTGGTTTTGTCGAATTCCGACTCCGTTTTCTCACACAGCATATTTTTAATCATCAAAATACTAACTGTTTTTCACTCTAAAAATCAGTACGGCCACACGTGACTCTAAAAATCATGAAAACTGGATCCTAACAATAATTTAATATTGCGGATGCAACAAAATTAGTCTGAGGCCGTTTGCAAAACCGGCTATTTTTAAAGCTCTAAATTACCTTTTTAAATATATAAATATAATTAAATTTAATATTTAAAAATAAATATTATCGTCTATATTCACAGTGGAATACCATACAGCTCTAGAATATTCCTCTATGAATTTCTAACTTGATATTTCAATCTGGGTCAACCCGATGTTCGATTTATATTGAAATTCCTTTTTAAAATATAAATAATTCCTTTATAAATTATAAAGGAATTCCACACCGACTTTTCTAAAATTTGATTTGGACGTAAATCAAAATCTACACGCTGAAATCCCGATTTTTCTCTTCCACCAGAAAGATATACTCCACCAGCTCTACACGTTTCTTGTTTCACAGAAATCCGGCTTAAAACGAATCCTATCAATTCAGTTGATGTTCAAATCGCCAAATTACGAACTACAGCGCCATTTCAAGCTCGATTTTAATTATAATATAATTATACGTTCAAACTGTCGTTCAAATAATATATTCGTTACTCTAATTCAATTTTAAAGTGAATTAAATATCACAGATGATCCAGTTCACACCATATCGCCATTTCAGCCAATTCTGATTATTTCATAATTAAATATATTATTTAATTTATTATTTTAATTAAATATTCACCATTATTTAATTCAACGATCATGAAATCCTTTTAATCACCTTTTATATAATTAAATAAATTAAATATTATACCGCTGAAAATGCGGGTCATTACATTCTTCCCCACTTAAAATAATTTCGTCCTCGAAATTGCTAAGGTAGAGGACGACCCTATTGACTGGTTAGAACTTATTTGTTCGCTTCTTAACTTCAGTTTCAACTAAACCAATTTAATTTCAATTAAATTTATTAATTCTTATTATCGAAAATTTTCAAAAATCCTGAAAATTTTCTAACGCCTTAACTTTTCCAAAAATTTCGCCAGCACCTCCTTTATACTGGTCAATAGATCAAACTCCAAATCGCCTCTCTGAGCCATCTCTATCCCAAAAGAAAATCAAACAGCCAAGCGGCTTACCAATTCGGCTCATAAATCTTATATCCAATAGAAATATATACTTGTACCTTTTGTCGGCATATCATTTTATCCTTTCCACCTGTTATCAATTCAGCGGATACAAGGGTTATCCCAATCAAATTCCAATGTGCTTTTATCCACAACACAACCATTCGCTTATATCCGAGCCAAATATCATTTCAACTCGTGTTTTTTTTCTCGATTCCCAACTCTTAACTTGATTATCACATTACACTTCAAATTTGAATCTCACGATCCAATTTGTCTTGATACCATTCTAGTTCAATCTCAGTTACCACTTTACTGGCTTTACTTTAATTCAAATTTGCTTTCATAAATTTCTGTTAATTTTTTTTTAATTCAAACAGTCTTTCCCTGGGAGTTTTTAAACAATTTAGTCTTTTCAAAATCAAATTTTCCTTTTTGAAATTCAACACAACTTGTCTTTCCCAAAACAAACTCAAAACGGTATCTCTGGTAGTAATTCGTCACTTACAACTCGAAAATGAATACTGATGATGCAGCTCTCATCATCAGAATCTATTTTCCAGCGACCGAAGTGAGTTCAATACTATATCATTTTCAAAATCATTCCTAAACACTTTTATTTTGAAATCAGTTCAAAATATCATTTACAATTTCTTGGAATACAATTTAAAATCTCCCAGGATCTTAAAATTTACATATATTTATTTCAAGTCTATTTACAAACTCTGTTCCAAATTTCCAGGGTTTCAATTTCAAATCTGATTTAAATTTCAAATTAAATTCATTATACTTATCTGAATTCTGATTGGTTATTTACATAACCATTTCACATTTTTATAATCTTATTCGATTATAATAACAACCAATATATCCAATATATTATAATCATTTCAATATCAATCTTCTTTATATCAAAATATAATTTGGGTAAAATTATTTCATTTACCCTCTTTTCAAAACATACCATGACGGTCCATCGTATTCAAGTGTTTACCAACTACTACCGATACAGTGGATCAAACTGATCGACCAGAACTCATAAACGACTCAACCAATAAATCTCCACAATATAAAACAAATTTTTATATCAATAACAAATACGTTCACTCATATATATACACTCAACTCAATCTAGGGTATTACTAACCCTATCTCTACCGAGTCACGCCACAAAGCCAAGGTAATTCTTAACTTAACCTCTGATACCAACTGTAATGACCTGTTTTTGTCGACTTTGGTTATCGCCATAAACTCAATGATGACTAACCAAACATCGAAAAATACCGGATGATTAACGAAAGAAATTAGAGGGTGAGGAAAGATGAGATAGAAACTTAGAATAGAAGAAGAAGAACACAATATCAGAGTAACACGAATCTCACAGCGGAACAAATAACATATAATAGATAACATATCTTTGAAATATTACATCTGTACTTGAATATACATCATTATCAAAGTACAACACTTACAACACAGCAGAATAATAATAGCTATATAATCCTGAAGCCTTCTGCTCCAGCTCTTCAAGTATCTGTAAATCCCAACTACTTGACTGCCCGTACAAAATTGGGCACCCAAGAGTTTAAGGAAAACAAAACAAAATAAACTCCGGGTCAGTCATGGGACTGATACGAGTAAAACAGTTTAAAACAGTTAGAATATGTAAATGATATCTCATAAGACCACGCCGTATAACGGAACGTGTTTTTCCCTTATGAGAATCCAAAATATCTTTATATCAAAAACCTTTGGATATTATAATAATGTCTATTAACCACAATATAATAATCATCTAGCAGAAATGCTTTCATCTCACGTTCTACATATATAGTATACAATCCAAACCGCAAGCACGTATTGGGTAATGGGTTTCCAACTATGACAAGGTATGGAACCACCTTTCGCTAGTGTACCTCTAGAAAGGAATACACTGGGTTCAACAAGAACATCTTGCAACCCGGCCACACATGACCGACCACTCATTTCGCTTGAGTGTATCGAATGTATATCACCAACGGTTGTGATCAGCAACCGTTTCCCGAATGGGACAGCATCAACAATAGATTTTTAGAAGTAAATGAAACTCTAGATCAGGTGATTATACACCCTACTTCGCAGCGACCGACTTAGCCATGCTGCCTGCTCGATTTCTATCATTTACCGGTTGATGAGGCTTGAGGTTACGCTTCATCATCACAACAGATTCACTTCGAATGCCACATTTTCAGATCCATCGAAAATCACTAATTGCATCTACAACAGTACATTACGTGTTAGCTAACGAAGTTTCCTTCTGCGCTTCCACTCTTGGTACGGTTGAAGAAATCAATGTACGTGACCTTTCTGGAAATACTCTGTCAGACATTCATCCATACAAGTCATCCAGGAACAGGATGAACCGAAGGCACTATTCAGTATATCCATCTTAGGCACTGTTATCTAAGATTTATACAACATCCCTTGCACTTTACCCCGTCTTCAATTTTCTTTGGCATATATGATTCGCACGCTTATGCTAATATAGAGTGGTTCTTTGGATAATAATCCAACCGGTCTCTCCATATTAACAACGTTAAAATGGTCAAAACTTCGATAGTCTGTGATTTAACCATTAAAGAAAAACAGGTGTGCAAACAACGATATTATTTCCAGGAGGAAAATTATATCGATCAATCATCATTCAACCTTTATCTCTTTATTTCATTAATTTACTTATCTTCTGTTTCCATATATTCTGAATTCTTATTTTCTATTATCAGAAAACATTTCTGATTCTCATTTGGAAAACATTTCCAAAACTTCTTAACTGGGATTTAAACATATGTTTAAAACTATATTGTGATAACGACTCGAACCACCATACTAAATTACTAAATCCACTTAACTACTTCACACTCGAACCGTAACCATTTCTTAATTAAAAACGAAGTCAATCAAGTTGGGGTATAGCTACCTCTCAGACCTTAACTGAACCACCTTTCAAATCTCGAAATAGATAAGATTCACCTTTTTAACTCTTTAACACTTCCTTACGAACCCTCGGATTTCTATTTATGAACCCCCTTCTTTTACAAGTTTACGTGATTATAACAATGGTGTTATAATCTCCTGCATCCGAAAATATATTATCCTTAATATGACTTTTATTTCCTAACTCGAATAATATAATGACAACTAATTTATTTACTCCTATTCAGTTAACTCTAATCTATAACTCTTAATTGAATAAATCCAACCCAATAACTCTTACTGGATTAACTCTTATTCGAATAACTTATTCGAATAATTTATATTCGATTTTCTTACTTTCGAATACTTATATTCGATAATCTCTTTCTTCGAATAAATCTTATTCGATTTAACTCCTGTCGAATAACTAGATCCGATCAACTCACTTCGAATATTTCTGATTCGATTATCTCACTTCGAATATCTCTGGTTCGATTATCTCACTTCGAATATCTACTATTCGATTATCTCACTTCGAATATCTACTATTCGATTATCTCACTTCGAATATCTACTATTCAATTATCTCACTTCGAATATTTCTGATTCGATTCACTTCTTTGAGTAACTAAATTCGATTAACTCATTTCAATTCTATTCGAATAAACTAAGTTCGATTAATTCCATTTGAATAACTCTAGTTCGATTTAACTCTATTCAATAACTCTAGTTCGATTTAACTCTATTGATTAACTCTAGTTGATTAACTCTAATGGTTTAACTCTAATTGATTAACCCTAACTGATTAACTCTAATTGATTAACCCTAACTGATTAACTCTAATTGATTAACCCTAACTGATTAACTCTAACTGATTAACCCTAACTGGTTAACTTTAATTGATTAATTCTAACTGGTTAACTCTAATTGATTAACCCTAACTGATTAACTCTAGTTGATTAACCCTAACTGGTTAACTCACTTCGATTAACTACTATTGAATTAACTCCTTTGATTTATTCCTTTTCTATTTGTTTACTTAACAAATAACTATTCCCCTTTCAATTCTATTTATTTAACAAATAATTATTTCTTTTATCTTTTCTATCTGTAAATGGTTTACAAATATATCCCTTTCATCTATATTTTAACATATTTATTCCCCATAAATATTTCCTTTTCAATTCTATTTATTACATATTTATTTCGTATAAATATTTTGTAACACCCCGTAATTCTGTTAATATTAATATTCACAAATTAAAGAATAACTAATCTCAGACGTGAGAATTGTGGTAAAAGGGTTGCGCCATTGTGTTCGTCTCGGAATTCTGGTTAAAATAGAGTCCGAGTTTGCGTGAATTGGACTTCGTATGAAGAAGTTATGGCCATCAGAAGTTTCAAAAAATTCAAAACAGATTTCAGAAAATTTAAATTTCAAAATTCGAAGTCAAACAGGCTAGGCGGGAAATTTCCCGCCTAGCACCCAGGTCGACTGGGGAGTCGACACCCCAGGGACCAGGTCGACTGCGCAGTTGACCTGGCCCAGTCGGCTAGGGTTTGACTGAGCCCAATCTTGAGCTGCTGATGTGTCTTTAGGGCAGAGTTGGCAAATTAAACGGTTCAGGTTAGTTCTTAGTTGATCTGACGGCCTAAATAAATCCTAAACTCTTTATATACCTAGGTAGTCTCTCACTCTAATTCACATGAAAAATAGAATAGCAGCCGTAATGCCATCGCCATGGAACTCAGTGTAGCCGCCGCCAACTAAGAAGGAAGAAAGCTAATCAAAACCCTAATTCTACTCAACTCTAAAGCAAATCAAGACTCTCTTTCTTCTCTAATTGTGAGTATGATGATCTTAACAAGATTATTAGCAAACTGATTAGATTAAGATATGATATGGATCATAAGAAAATGATGTGAATTGTCATATATGTTGTTGTAAACCTTATGCTATCATGTATGTTGTAAATCCTATGTTATGTGATGATGATAACCTATATGTTGTAAATCATGCTATGATGATATTGTATAGGTTGTAATTTTCTATGCTAAGTTGTGATAAATCATACATGTTATAAAGTCATGACGTTATTATTAGTTCATGTTAATCAAATCATAATGTTGATGTTATTTGGGCAATGTTGATCTATATGACAAATCATGTATGCAAGTTTAGATTGATTAGTAAAGATTATGAACTTATGCCATGACATCTATTTAGATCTAGAATTGTGTTATGACATGTGTGAGTTCTATGTGTTAGATGCTAGTTCACATCATCATTATGTTGCATAAACCACATATGCAAATTTATACATGAATTTGGGTTATGATCATATTATGTAAGTTGTGACATTCAACCAAACAAGTTGACACCTTTAGATCCATGACATGTGTAGTTTTATGCAAGTTTCACCCCTATTATGATTAGATCTATTTTATTTGTCTATATGTTGTGATAATTTATCTTTGTGCTATGAATTAGACTATTCAAGTCTAACGTGTATTTTGCGTTGAATAAGCGAATGTATAACGTGGGGTAGGGGTAATATTAAGGATTTAATATTAAGAAATTGGGGTGCAATTGATAAGATTTTGCATGCCATAAGTGGATGGCCATAATTGAGTCAATTATGGACATCATTAAAATTGGAATTAATTAATGATTTGAATAAGGATATATTTAAAACTGGGGTGAAAGATTATAAGTGTTAATCAATGACTAGGAGACGAGGTTGGACTCGTTTGTGACGTACACCTGCCCGGACCCGACCGGCAAATCCAGTAGTCACAAATGTCAGCCCAATGTGAGAGGTCCTAGGCCCAAACTAAAGCATAACAGTTGTAAAGACACGAGGTTAGACTCTTTTATGGTGTAAGACTGCCCGGACCCGCCCGACAAATCCAGCTGCCATAAATGCCAGTCTAATGTGAGAGGTCTTTATGAGGTTATGGCCTGAATGAATTAAGAAATACTTAACCAGATAAACATGTAAGGTGGGACATGGGGGTTAAGTAGGTGCCTTGGGTGGCATGAGGAATCTAGTGGGTGCCTTTAGTGGCATTTGAAATACGATTAGTGAGACTTAACCAAACACACATGTAAATGAAAACGACTAAGAGGGTTAAGTGGGATATACTAGTGGGGACAAGCTTAGGTGGATAGCTTGTGGGGGCCCATTTCAACCAGTAACCCAAACGTATCTTTGTGGGCTCGACCCAAGTTGAGGACGGGACACGCATACTGGGCTTGACTATAAGAGGCCAAACGGGGTAGCGGTGGCAACGCAAGTCCAACGGGTTTCATATGCGTGTATGGACCCGGGCTGGTAGGTAAGACGTTGTTGCATCGTGTAGGTATAAGCCATGCATTCTCAAGTTGTATCGAGTTGAAACTTTAGGGGAGTGATACACCCCACTGTGGGGCCAGCACGGGTATCTATGAGTAGGAAGCCGATCGCAAGTGGGTAGTGGGGTACACCTAGCGGAGATAGGGGCAGGCGGCACCTATGTAGTCAGCTAGGGGTACACGAAGCTATTTATATAATTTCTAAGTGGAGCAAGTGGGACCAACCTTTAGAGTGACTGGTGTGGTGCAGTGTAGTAATTATTCGTTAGTAATTAGGTGTGCCTTTAACGTTATCTTTATCTGCTCTTCCTTACCCAATAGTTCATAGACATTTCCTTGTTTTCCAGCTTATGTCTTAGTCTAGTTATTTTGATAATAGTAATGTTAGAATTATCATACTCGCCAGACTTTATGTATGACCCCCTCCATTTCTATCTTTTCCCCCTCCAGGTCCTCAGGGTGGGCCCTGCTCTAGCGAAGTTTGATTGGATTGCTTTATCTCTCTTTTGGAAATCTTGGACCGTTGAAGTAAAGTCCAGCTTGTTATCTTCTTTAATGGCTATTTATGTAATGGGGTTATGTATTTTGTTTTATCAAGATGGATATTGTACTTGACTCTGATTTATGGTTTTATGATGTAACAAAAATGTTTAATTTCCGCTGCAATAAAATAAAGTTTTAGATTTCCAAGTACTACTTATTATCTGTCTTGTTGTAATTTTTCTGTTCTATATTCACTTAAAACCTCCATGGAAGTTAATGCATTCCCTTTGTGAGTGGCATTAATGGACGTGGGGTGTTACACGTGGTATCAGAGCTTAAGGTTACCAGAACAAATAAATTTTTTAGAAAAACTATTTTTCTAAAGTATTTTTGGAAGAAGTGTTTTCAAAAACATGTCTTGATGAGTAATTTAAAGAGGAAAGTTTTTATGAAAAACATAATCCCCAATAGCCATATATCTTTATCTTTCGAATTCTCCATTTTGAATCTTTCCTTTTTCGTTTCAGCATGGCTGAAGATCTTAACCTTCCGGATGGTGTAACGATACCAGGATGGTATAGGAGGTTATTAGAGGCTAGGGCCGCTGCACGTTCAGCCAATGTTCCTCCACCACCGGTTGCACCCGCTCCTCCTCCCCCTCCTCGCGTTGATACTTTTGCAAAGACGTGCAAGGAATTTAAGGCTATGGGTGGAAAACTTTTTCAAGGGTCAGAAACATTTGTGGAAGCTAGAGACTGGCTTAAGGAGGTGGAAGAATTTCTAGAAATCTTTGAAGTAGAAGAAGGGAGGAAAGTCAAATTAGCAGCTTGGTTAATGAAGGGAGAGGCCTTGTTTTGGTGGGAGGTCACTAATGGGGAGCGTCCTGTTGATTCTTGGGCGGATTTCAGATGCAGGTTTGAGGCAAAGTTTCTCTCAAGGGTAGAAGAGAATCAATATATGGAAAGGTTCTTGACATTAAAGCAAGGAAGCTCATCAGTGAAAGAATATGTCAACAAATTTAATCAGTTAGCAAGGTTTGGCTTGGACTTAGTGAACACGCCGGAGAAGAAGGCTCTGAGGTTCGTTAATGGTTTGAATGAGCCATTGCAGGGGTTGGCTATGACCCACATCCCTATGGGGGCCACCTTTGAGAAGCTAGTAGACATGGCACTCATGCACGAGGAGAAAGGCGCTAATGCTAATAAGGCACCCGAGAAGAAAGGGGATCAGAAGAAACCACAACAGCAAAACAAGAAGGGTGGTAAAGACAATAATGGCAAAGAAAAGAATAGATGCTTTAACTGTGGGACACCAGGCCATCTCAGCAAGGATTGCAGAAAGAAAAAGAAGACTGGCTGTTTTCACTGTGGTGAAGCGGGACATCTAGTGAAGGACTGCCCAAAGAAGGGGCAGAGGGCAGGGTCTACCTCGGGAGGACAGGTGAAGGCTCTTATGGCACCAGGGCAGGCAAGGGGACAAGTTCAGGCTCTCGCGGTCCCACCACTGCAAGAACGAGGTAGAACCATTTCTGTTGAAAGCTTAGTTTTTCTGTTTGATCATCCTGTCCGTACTTTATTCCATTCGGGCGCATCGCATTCGTTTATCTCTACATCATTAGTTGAATCACTGCACTTAAACACCAGTTTAGTAGAGGATCCCTTAGTTGTTTCGAATCCAATTGGGGGCTCAGCTTATTTGTCCATGATGTGTTTGGATTTGAAAATTTCTATACTTAGCGTTGAGTTTAGATGTGATGCTTATGTTTTGGGCTTCACGGGCTATGGGCTAATTTTAGGAATGGATTGGTTATCCAGAAATGGGGCCATTCTTGATTGTGAAAGGAGAGTAGTTAGGCTCATGACTCGCCTTGGCAACACTCTCGAAATCTTTTGTAATCCCATAAATTCCGTTATGCTAAGTTATCTAGAATCGCTTGACGCGTCTGTGGAGAATCTACGATCTGTTAAAGTGGTCCGAGAATACTCGGATGTGTTTGAGGAGGTGAAGGGCTTGCCTCCGAAGCGGGAGATAGATTTTCGATTATATCTTGTGGATAATGCAAAACCAGTATCTTTGCCAGTATGCCACATGGCTCCTCATGAAAGGAGGGAACTCAATAAGCAAGTGAAGGAGTTGCTTGAGAAGGGGTTCATAAGACGTAGTATATCGGAGCGGGGTGCTCCAGTGGTATTTGCCACGAAGGCGGATGGGTCCCTTAGACTTTGTGTGGACTATAGAGAACTTAATAAGCTTACTAAGAAGAGCAGACACCCACTGCTGAGGATTGACGATCTCTTCGATCAGTTAGTTGGCGCCTCAGTGTTTTCGCAGTTGGACTTAGCCACTGGTTTCCATCAGTTGAGAGTGGCTAAGGATAGCATTGACAAGACTGCCTTTAGGACTCCGGACGGTTTCTATGAATGGCTAGTGATGCCCTTCGGTTTGACAAACGCCCCCGCATACTTTGTTGATTTGATGAGTAGGGTGTTTAGGGAGTACCTTAATAAATTCGTGGTGGTCTTTGTAGACGACATCTTGGTCTTTTCTAAGAATGAAGAAGAGCATGCCCTACATCTTAGGGAAGTGTTGGAGACTCTACGAGCGCATAACCTTAAAGCTAAATTTACTAAGTGTCACTTCTGGAGAGAGGAAGTGCGATTCTTAGGGCACGTGGTTTCCAAAGAAGGGATAGCTGTGGATCCCGCGAAGGTGGTGGCCATCCAAGATTGGAAGGTCCCTAAAAATGCTACCGAAGTAAGGAGTTTCTTGGGGTTGGCTGGCTACTATAGGAAGTTTATCAAAGACTTCGCAAAGATATCAGCTCCATTGACACGCCTGACGAAGAAGAACCTAGTCTTTGCATGGGACGTAGATTGTGATGATGTGTTCTAGCGTTTAAAGAGAGCTTTGACCTCAACTCCAGTCTTAGTACTGCCAGATGGGAGTAAGCCATTTACTGTTTATACCGATGCTTGTGGGACATGTCTTGGCGCAGTCTTAATGCAAGAGGGAAGGGTAATAGCCTATGGTGGAAGGCAGTTAAGGGTTCATGAGAAGAATTACCCCACACATGACCTAGAGTTGGCCGCTATTGTTTTCGCGCTTAAGTCTTGGCGTCATTACCTTCTTGGCGAGAAATTCGAATTGTTCACTGACCACAAATCGCTAAAATACTTGTTCTCTCAGAAGGACTTGAACATAAGGCAGCAAAGGTGGATGGAGTTCCTAGCGTCCTACGATTTTGAAATAACATATACCCCTGGCAAGGGTAACATGGTGGCAGATGCCTTAAGTAGAAAAAGGTTGTCCTTGAGTCCGTTGTTTGTTGAGCGGCGAAACTTAGAATTCTTCTCTATGTTTGACTTTAGACCTTCCGTTGACTTTGTACCCGGTTTGCTAGCATCCTTGGAGGTCAGACCTACGCTTTTGGGACGGATTGGTGAGGCACAGCGAGACGACCCACAGTTGGTTGAGTTAGTGGAAAAGCTCAAAAGAGGGGAGTCATCAAGCCATCTCCGTATGTATACCCTAGATGATAAGGGTTGGTTACGTAGGGATAGTAGACTTTGTGTACCACGAGACGAGGACTTGAGGAAAACTATTCTTGATGATGCACATCGTTCGAAGATGACCATTCATCCCGGTGGGAACAAGATGTACATGGACATGAGACGAGTTGTCTTTTGGGCCGGCATGAAGAAAGAGGTGGCTGAGTATGTCGCTAGATACTTGGTGTGCCAACAAGTAAAAGCAGAGCAAAAGAAGCCCGGTGGATTGCTTCATCCATTGGAGGTCCCACAATGGAAGTGGGAAAGCGTCTCGATGGACTTTATTGACGGATTACCGAGATCGAGGAAGGGTAATACGGGTATTTGGGTCGTGGTAGACAGACTTACTAAAAGCGCCCATTTTATTCTCGTGAAGAGTAAGAGGACTGCTCCATGGTTAGCCTCCGTATACATTCGAGAAATAGTTCGTTTGCATGGTGTTCCTTCTAGCATAGTGAGCGACCGCGATCCTATTTTCACTAGCGAATTTTGGAGAAGCTTGCAAGAGGCGGTAGGGACTCAGTTATGTTTGAGCACCGCATATCATCCTCAGACGGACGGCCAGACCGAGAGGGTGAATCGTATTCTAGAGGACTTGTTGAGGTTATGTGTCTTAGATTTCGGAGGAACATGGGAGGAACATCTTCCGTTGGTAGAATCTGCATATAATAACAGCTTTCAGTCTAGCATTGGCATGGCACCATTCGAAGCTCTTTATGGACGACCTTGTCGTTCACCTACATGTTGGTGGGAATCTACGGATAAGATCTTACTTGGGCCCGATATGATTAGAGAGACTTCGGAAAAGATCGACTTGATTCGAAGGAGGATGAAGACGGCGCAAGATAGGCAGAAATATTATGCGGATAAGAGGACGACAGATCTTGAGTTTGATGTTGGGGACATGGTCTTTATCAAAGTGTCTCCATTACGGAACGTTGTTCGCTTTGGATCCGTTGGGAAATTAGCACCAAGGTTCATAGGGCCGTTTCCTATTAAGGAGAAGATTGGACAGATGGCGTATAGAGTGGAGTTGCCCGAGAGACTTAGTGGTGTACACGACGTATTCCATGTATCACATTTGAGGAAGTGCTTGCATGAGACCGCGGAAGTGGTAGAGCCGAGCTTGCTTAAAGAGGTGGAGATCGAGCATGATGCGACGATTCGACGAGCTCCTACACGCATTCTTGGGTCGGAGATCAAGAAGTTGAGGAATCGAGAGGTCAGACTAGTCAAAGTGCAATGGGGAGATGATTAGAGCAATGCTACTTGGGAGACAGAAGCGAAGATGCGTTCGTTGTACCCTTTTCTTTTTGAGGGTATGTCTTTTAATTTCTCCTTTATCACTTAGCTTATCTTATCTTTAGTATGTCCTCTAGCTAGTATCTTTGACCTTTAGTTAGGATAATCCTATGGTTGAAACATGTGTTTGAGACATGTTATGTATGATGGATGCAAAGTGGATGCAAGTGATTGCTAGTGGTTGCTCGTGGATGCATATACACACACTTTAGGCACTAGATCGGCTCAGTCACTTCATATTGCATATTGCATATAAAATGGATGTATTTAGTAAAACGGATGTATGAGGATTTTTTTATCATATGGATGCTGCATTCAGATGATGATTGTGCACGCATATAGAGATAATATGTAGCATTAAGGAATCTTTGCATACATAATGGACGCATGGCACTATCATGATTTTCATTAAGGAGGTCAACTGAATCAGTGGACCGCCTAATTTTGCATTAGATATGGACATATACACACACTGTGCATTTAAACATGAAAGCATTAGAAGTCTATAAGTACAATGGATGCCTGTGTTTGATGGTTGAGTAGATGGACGATTGGATGTTAGGATATACATTCTTCTTGACTTGAAGATTTCGGGGTCGAGATCCTTTAAGGAGGAGAGAATGTAACACCCCGTAATTCTATTAATATTAATATTCAAAAATTAAAGAATAACTAATCTCAGACGTGAGAATTGTGGGAAACGTTTGCGCCATTGTGTTCGTCTCGGAATTCTGGTTGAAATAGAGTCCGAGTTTGCGTGAATTGGACTTCGTATGAAGAAGTTATGGCCATCGAAAGTTTTAGAAAATTTAAATTTCAAAATTCGAAGTCAAACAGGCTAGGCGGGAAATTTCCCACCCAGCACCCAGGTCGACTGGGGAGTCGACTGGGCAGTCGACACCCCAGGGACCAGGTCGACTGCGCAGTTGACCTGGGTGTCTACCTGGTCCAGTCGGCTAGGGTTTGACTGAGCCCAATCTTGAGCTGCTGATGTGTCTTTAGGGCTGAGTTGGCAAATTAAACGGTTCAGGTTAGTTCTGAGTTGATCTGACGGCCTAAATAAATCCTAAACTCTATATATACCTGGGTAGTCTCTCACTCTAATTCACATGAAAAATAGAATAGCCGCCGTCATGCCATCGCCATGGAACTCAGTGTAGCCGCTGCCAACTAAGAAGGAAGAAAGCTAATCAAAACCCTAATTCTACTCAACTCTAAAGCAAATCAAGACTCTCTTTCTTCTCTAATTGTGAGTATGATGATCTTAACAAGATTATTAGCAAACTAATTAGATTAAGATGTGATATGGATCATAAGAAAATGATGTGAATTGTCATATATGTTGTTGTAAACCTTATGCTATCATGTATGTTGTAAATCCTGTGTTATGTGATGATGATAACCTATATGTTGTAAATCATGCTATGATGATATTGTATAGGTTGTAATTTTCTATGCTAAGTTGTGATAAATCATACATATTATAAAGTCATGATGTTATTATTAGTTCATGTTAATCAAATCATAATGTTGATGTTATTTGGGCTATGTTGATCTATATGACAAATCATGTATGCAAGTTTAGATTGATTAGTAAAGATTATGAACATATGCCATGACATCTACTTAGATCTAGAATTGTGCTATGACATGTGTGAGTTCTATGTGTTAAATGCTATTTCACATCATCATTATGTTGCATAAACCACATATGCAAATTTATATATGAATTTGGGTTATGATCATATTATGTAAGTTGTGACATTCAACCAAACAAGTTGACACCTTTAGATTCATGACATGTGTAGTTTTATGCAAGTTTCACCCCTATTATGATTAGATCTATTTTATTTGTCTATATGTTGTGATAATTTATCTTTGTTCTATGAATTAGACTATTCAAGTCTAACGTGTATTTTGCGTTGAATAAGCGAATGTATAACGTGGGGTAGGGGTAATATTAAGGATTTAATATTAAGAAAGGGTGCGTTTTTTACAGGTCCCTGTTAAGGTTTTAAATTAGGCTCACATCCGCTCATAGTTTAATATACATTTTCGGTCCCTATTTTTGAACAGCCGCCTCCTACAATCAAGGATCCGCTCCCTACTTTCACGTCTAGCCTACCCACTTCGCTCCCTTCGCTCCTTCGCTTTTTACAATAAAAAAAAAATCTAAAATCTGGAATTAATCCCAGAAGTCCACGCCAAGAAGAAAAAACAACTTGCATATATGTATGCAAGTATTGTCAATACTTGCATACATGTATGCAATTATTGCATAAGGTAAATTATCCTATAATTTTGTCTGCATATATGTTGCACACATATGTGCATGTTTCGGATTTAATTGCATATCTGAATGCAAATAAAAATGAACCGAGTTACACTACTATGAAATTTTGCATACATATACGCAAGAAATTGAAATTCTTGCATAACAAAATGCATTTAACTGCATTTTTTGTTGTTTTTTTCCTGTTTGATTTTATTTTTTACATGTTTTTGATTTTTTTTAAGTGAATTTATGGTCGAATGAATAATTTATTTAAATAATAATTTTTGTTTTTATTTTCATTTACTTCGCAACTTTTGAAAAATAGGGACCTAATTTATAATAAGTTTATCACTGGATGTGAGCCTAATTAAGTTTGCTTTTAGGGATGTGAGCCTAATATTCACATTAAGAAATTGGGGTGCAATTGATAAGATTTTGCATGCCATAAGTGGATGGCCATAATTGAGTCAATTATGGACATCATTAAAATTGGAATTAATTAATTATTTGAATAAGGATATATTTAAAACTGGGGTGAAAGATTATAAGTGTTAATCAATGCTTAGGACACGAGGTTGGACTCGTTTGTGACGTACACCTTCCCGAACCCGACCGGCAAATCCAGTAGTCACAAATGTCAGCCCAATGTGAGAGGTCCTAGGCCCAAACTAAAGCATAACAGTTGTAAAGACACGAGGTTAGACTCTTTTATGGTGTAAGACTGCCCGGACCCGCCCGGCAAATCTAGCTGCCATAAATGCCAGTCTAATGTGAGAGGTCTTTACGAGGTTAAGGCCTGAATGAATTAAGAAATACTTGACCAGATAAACATGTAAGGTGGGACATGGGGGTTAAGTAGGTGCCTTGGGTGGTATGAGGAATCTAGTGGGTGCCTTTAGTGGCATTTGAAATACGATTAGTGAGACTTAACCAAACACACATGTAAATGAACACGACTAAGAGGGTTAAGTGGGATATAATAGTGGGGACAACCTTAGGTGGATAGCTTATGGGGGCCCATTTCAACCAGTAACCCAAACGTATCTTTATGGGCTCGACCCAAGTTGAGGACGGGACACGCATACTGGGCTTGACTATAAGAGGCCAAACGGGGTAGCGGTGGCAATGCAAGTCCAACGGGTTTCATATGCGTGTGTGGACCCGGGCTGGTAGGTAAGACGTTGTTGCATCATGTAGGTATAAGCCGTGCATTCTCAAGTTGTATCGGGTTGCCACTTTAGGGGATTTATACACCCCACTGTGGGGCCAGCACGGGTATCTACGAGTAGGGAGCCGATCGCATGTGGGTAGTGGGGTACACCTAGCGGAGATAGGGGCAGGCGGCACCTATGTAGTCAGCTAGGGGTACACGAAGCTATTTATATAATTTCTAAGTGGAGCAAGTGGGACCAACCTTTAGAGTGACTGGTGTGGTGCAGTGTAGTAATTATTCGTTAGTAATTAGGTGTGCCTTTTACATTATCTTTATCAGCTCGTCCATACCCAATAGTTCATAGACATTTCCTTGATTTCCATCTTATGCCTTAGTCTAGTTATTTTGATAATAGTATTGTTAGAATTATCATACTCGCCTGACTTTATGTCTGACCCCCTCCATTTCTATCTTTTTCCCCCTCCAGGTCCTCAGGGTGGGCCCAGCTCTAGCGGAGTTTGATTGGATTGCTTTATCTCTCTTTTGGAAAGCTTGGACCGTTGAAGTAAAGTACAGCTTGTTATCTTCTTTAATGGATATTTATGTAATGGGGTTATGTATTTTGTTTTATTAAGATGGATATTGTACTTGACTCTGATTTATGGTTTTATGATGTAACAAACATGTTTAATTTCCGCTGCAATAAAATAAAGATTTAGATTTCCAAGTACTACTTATTATTTGTCTTGTTGTAATTTTTCTGTTCTATATTCACTTAAAACCTCCATGGAAGTTAATGCATTCCCTTTGTGAGTGACATTAATGGACGTGGGGTGTTACATATTTCCTTTCAATTCTATTTGTACATGACTTACAAATATTTCCTTTTTTTCTATTCTATTTATTCTGACAAATAAATATTTCCTTTTATTATAACTTATCCTTCGATTTTATAATTATTTTCTTTTATAAAAATCCTTTTCCTTTTCTGTATAAAATCCATCAATTTTATATAAATAATTCATTTTCAAAATACACTTTGAAAATTCCCTTTCCCACATCCATTATTTCTTATGGTATTTAACATACCATATAACAACGATAAATATCGTCCAAACACACATAATCAACAACAGATTATATATCACATCATATATCACAATATATGAATCACAGTAAAATAAATGTTGAGGAATCCAGCTGGATTCCTCCAACCTTTTTCCCTGCATCACAGATGTTAAACATTATAGATAACATCACTTTCAGTTCCATATGATATATTCTGTTAAACAGAATCAATATAGAAATTCAACCAACTGACTAGCAGTTCAATCAAACAGTCAACACATTGTCAAACAGCCAATGTTTAACAGTTCTAAAAATACAGCATGAAATTATAAACTGTTCAGAGTTAGTGAGATTTACTCACATTTGCAATTCATCATTAAAGAACGATAAACTGTTGTTTGATCTGAATCAAACAAATTATTTCGCCATAAATTCATACAAGCTCCAATCCACTCCCAATCAGTTCCGTTGGGTAGCTCCCGTCCATACGATCCTAATGGATCTTGTTTCGTCCAATTCTGATATCGTACGCTCATGTTATAAAAATTACAAATTAATAAAATTTTAAACTAATATAAACATGATTTACTTTAAAATAATGGGCTTTACTTTCCTTTCCTTCCGGCCCACTTACGTTTTAAAACCCACAACCGAATACCCTTTCTTCCACTTTGCAACCGCGTCTTCCAGTAAACATTCATGGCCATTACCACATCCTTCACCGATCCAAACACCTTCCCCCTTCCACCGAAATCCAAACCAAACTCACCAACATACTTCTCTTCGACCCTACTTTCTCTACATACACCTTTCTTTCAACTCGCGCCCACCCTGGGAAGTGCGACATCAGCAACTCGGCTCGGCTACAGGACAGTCACCGAACTCGGTTGCCACCGTATACCACAAAACCATGCCAACAACCCTCTTTTAACCTCACAAACCCAACACTAACACCTAAATCCACCAATACAGCTCGTATAACACGATTTACTCAAATCCTAAGCTAACGCTGCATAGTAGACAGCAAGCAAAAGATGTGTCGAGCCTCTCAAAAATCCTACGGCAGTGAAGACTACCCTCTCCAGAATCCAAACTCATATATACCATGATTTATAGAATTCTATCCAATTTGTTTTGGATTTTACAAACTCTCACTTTTCTGAAAAGGGAGAAAAGTAACGACGGAATCATGTTTAACCGATGAAATGAAGTATTAGGTTAGAAGAAAGTTAAAGTGTTTATATAGGATATTTTTAATAATCAAGTATTCAATTATTATATTAATTTATAAGCAAATGCAGTTTTTCTGTGTCCTCTAAAATTCTTGTGATCACATACGATACCCAAAAATCACCAAACTGGACATACTGCAAGAATTTGACATTGCGGACCCAACGAAATTGGTTTCGTCGAATTCCGACTCCGTTTGCTCACACAGCGTATTTTTAATCGTCACTGTTTTTTACTCTAAAAATCCGTACAGCCAAACAGTGACTCTAAAAATCACGAAAACTGGATCCTAGCAATTATTTAATATTGCGGATCCAACAAAATTAGTTTCGTCGAATTCTGAGGTCGTTTGCAAAACCGACTATTTTTAAGGCTCTAACTAACCTTTTTAAATATATAAATATATTTAAATATAATTAAATTTAATATTTAAAAATAAATATTATCGTCTATATTCACAATGGAATACCATGCAGCTCTAGAATATTCCTCTATGAATTTCTAACTTGATATTTCAATCTGGGTCAACCCGATATTCAATTTGTATTGAAATTCCTTTTTAAAATATAAATAATTCCTTTATAAATCATACAAGAATTCCACAACGACTTTTCTAAAATTTGATTTGGACGTAAATCAAAATCTACACAACAAAATCCCGAATTTTCTCTTCCACTAGAAAGATATACTCCACCAGCTCTACACGTTTCTTGTTTCACAGAAATCCGGCTTAAAACGAATCCTGTACATTCAGTTGAAGTTCAAATCGCTAAATAACGAACTGCAGGGCCATTTCAAGCTCGATTTTAATTATAATATAATTATACGTTCAAACTGTCTTTCAAATAATATATTCATTATTCTAATTCAATTCTAAACTGAATTAAATATCATAGATGATCCAGTTCACACCATATCGCCATTTCAGCCAATTTTGATTATTTCCGAATTAAATATATTATTTAATTTATTATTATATTTAAATATTCATCATTATTTAATTCAATGATCGTGAAATCCTTTTAATCACCTTTTAAATAATTAAATAAATTAATTATTATACCGCTGAAAATGCGGGTCATTACACTCGGAGGCGTCGAATCGCTAAGGACTGTCAGATTGGTTCCAAACCAAGAAAACGAAGTATATTCTATTATTCGAGGATATGCAGGGATGGAAATCCACGCTTATCTGGAGAACGAACAATAAAGTGCAAAAATGATGATTAGAAAATGATGATATACACTTACAGAGCAATTATCATATGAGAAGACCCATTTTCATTGAATTTTCATTGGGGGTACATAGATGTTACAGGCTGAATCCCATAGTCAATCGCAGCGCCAAGCTTAGTTTTTCAACAGTACAAGTGCTAAAGAAGAAAATACCTCCGTAAATGTGACCTCTAAGGTCTTATTTATAGTGGTTCAGGGCCTCTTCCTCTGATGGGCTATTGGGCCTGTGGGGGTCTTTGTCGGTCGCTTTTCCTTCTTAGTTTCGGGCGATTGACTTCCGGCCGTCTTCGGAGTATTAGATATGGTCTTCGGATGGTATTTGAGCCTTTGGTAACAACTCTTGAATGTAGGCTCTCGGACGTAAGCTTTCAGATGTAGGTCTCCGCTTTACCGTGAATACTTAGAGGAGCCTGCCCTCATGATGCATGTTAATAACTGTCGGTTCGAAGCCGCTGTGGGTTTTGGTACTAAGTAAATCAGTATGGGAAACCTGTATCTCTGCTTTGGTCTCGGTTACCTTTTTGGTAGGGCTTTTGCGGTAGCCTGGATCCCCGGAGGGTGGCTTCCAATGTTATTTCTATTATTTGTGAATGTGGCCTTTCAGTATTCGTGCAGCGGATGCTTCGGAAGTTGGTACTGGGTAATCCTTTCATTATCTCGGTTTAGCCCTTCGATGCCCTCGCCTTCAGGTGTATCGGTTCTTAGGCAGGTCATTATGGAAGATATCTTTGAGCTTCCCTTGATGGATTTACTACTTTTTACTTTCTTGGTTTTGGGTTGGGATAACTCTCTGCCGCATGGTCTTTCTATCGGGCTGATGCTGTCGGGAAGACTCTGTCCGATTGACCCTGATGGTCGGCTGTGCCCCGTTGCTTTTACAACCCTTTCCCCTTGGAGGTTTTCGGTTGACGCCTCTTTTAGGATTATATCTACCTGCTCTCGGCCCTTCCAGATACTTAGCCTCGCTTCCCATTGAGCCTTTGGTGAGCTCTTAGTCATCCGACAGCCCTTCACTGCCAATTTATGCTAAGATAATTTTAGTAGTAACATTTCCCCCCTAGTGAAGGGGTATCTTTGACTTTTCAAGTCAAGTTTTTTGCCTTTTTCTGAGGTACTATTCCTATGTCTCTTGATTTCCCTCAACTGGGTGCGTTGATTGATCTACTTCTGGGTGGTCTAGATCATCACTAGAATCTGAATTTCAATTCTTCTTCCTTTCGTCTTTTGCCCTTGGCCAACGTTTCTGCTTTCTTTGTATGAGTCTTGTTCGTTGATTTGGCTCCAGATGTACGGTTGAGAGGCAAGGTGGACTTTTTTCATCTTCATTTTTCTCTCTTTTTCTTTTGGAAAAGGATTTTTTTTCTTTTTCTTTTCTCTCTCCTCCTTTTTCCTACATAGCATTTTACTAAAGCAAGATTATTGTTCATCGAAATTTGTCATACTATCTCCCTAGGATTTTAGATCCATCTGGTAATAAGTTTTCCTGTTTGAATTCCGATTGCCGATTTGGGATTGTACTTCAAATCGGTAATGGATGATTCTAATGCAAATTAAACTTTTGCTAATCGTCTAAATAGGCGATTTATGGCGACCATTTACGGAGTCGTACCCATCGTTGTCCCTCGTTGGGGCTTTTTGAAGTAAATTTTACACAAACAATGATGTGTAATAGTAGGTAATCCAACACGTTGACACCAATGTTTTCAGTCAAGATCGTCGTCTCATAAGATAACGAAATTTCATGTTACTTGTGTGTCTGGGTGGTGTTTGTGTGTAATCATTAAACGAAAATTAGGGTAAGATACATATTTATGTAGCGGTATCACCTGGCAGGGTTATGTCTGAGATTTCACGAATTGGTGATTCCATTCCGAACAAATTCGGGCTTTGTCTGACGGAGGAGAAGCTTGAAGTGAAAGGGTTTCAAATAGATAGTGCCATAGGTGAAGCCCCAGGTGTCCTGAACCAATACTTTACCCTGCTATTCTCGAGCTTTCCTGATGGGTGCGCCCCTTCACCTTTGGGACAAGATCCTTTAGAGAAACGCTCTCGACGGTGGTCTTTTTAGAGATTATAAGAGGGCAAATTTTGTTTCCTGCTCTTCTGGGGATGAAATGGTTGAGCCATCCTGCCGTCAGCTACCACATACCCCTCTTGCACCATCTTCTGGAAGTTTTTATAACATCTTCCGCTCCTCAATAGAGACCATAGGAAGTGATTTTTTCTAGTTTCCTAAGTTCTGACTCCCAAGGTGATTCAGATTTAGGAGAGTGCGAGCCGCTCCATTCTCCTTATCGGCTGTGTGGCTCCATGAATTTTTCTTTTTAGGCTTTGGATTTTGATAAGATTACCAGATCTATCCTACCCTCTATTGATGTTTCCGATCTTTCAGAACTTGCTTCCAAATAATGGTCTAGTTTTGCCTTGTTTTTGATAAATGAAAACTTTTGGTTTATACTCTTACTTCCCTAAAAGCTTTCCATTCGCTTTACTGAGGTAAGGTCATACCGATCTCATTCCCCTATTTTTAGATATTCAGGAATTGGTACGCTGCTAGGGCTACGGCTACCCTCTTATCCCTAGAGAAAAAAGAACTTCAAGAATAGAAGACCGTGTTAGAGTCTAGGCTTCTTGATTTAACTTCCGCGAAGAGTAGCAACGAAGAGATCTGTGGTCGACTGAGGGTGTCCCTTGAGAGGGAAAGGGATGACAATGGTTCCTTGGCTGCTGAAGTGTCAGCCCTCAGGCGTGAGCAGTCAGATATGTTGATGAACCATGTGAGGAGATTGAAAGAAAGGGAAGCAAATCTTTCTGATGCTAGGCGGATAGTTTAAGAGACTTGGGATCAGATTTCCTTGTTTTTGAGGGTGCATCTCTTAGACATGACGTCTGGTTGTTATGAAAAGGCTCTCTTTTCAGTTTACCGTGATAATTGTGGCAAGTTCCTTGGTATGAACTTTCCTTCTTTTCCCTCATCCCTTCGAAATTGAATTTTGGAGGGTGTTACCGCTTCAGGCCGGGGCGCTGAGGTTTCTAAAATGGGGAAGGCGAGGGTTGAGGATCTTTTGTTTGTCGAAAAGCTACCCGACTGTTTATGTAACACCCCGCCTCCGCTAGGGTCACTCGCAAAGGAATGCACTAGCTTTAGAGGGACATTATTGGTAAACATGCACAGAAATATCACAAGACAGAACATATATAAATAGCGGAAGTAAAATCAAACTTTCATAACATGAATAAATAAGGTCTAAAGCCTTTTACATCAGAGTACATCAAAACCTGTCTTGCAATAGTAAAGAAGCATAAAGACTTTTTAATAAATTATTCCCCAAGTAAAACAGTAAAGTAGCCATAGCCAAGAGAAGTCCAAGCCATCCATGATGACCTTCAAGCAGAAGAAGTCCGAACTAAACAGCATTGTTTCCTCCCTGAAACCTGGGGGGAAACGGAAGAAAAGAGGCGAAACAAAACGGGTCAGTCAAAAAGACTAAGTAAGTCCTATCTACTTCCAGTATAAAAACAGGTAAAGGTAACATGACATGCATAAACTGAAAGTAAACATAAGGATAACTACAAGATAGATAAACCAGGGTAGCCGGTTGAACTACTGTGGCAAGGTAAACTAAGGTATCATGATAAACTACGGTGTTATGATAAGTCAAGGCATCACATCGTCAGATTTCTATCGAGTACATTATCCCAAGGTATCTACCCCGTCTAACATCCCACGGTATCTATTATGTATATTCTTCCTAGTTCTAACATGTATATTTGCTCTGCACCTCTCGTACTAGTATCCCTACCCGCGTCATGTGTTAACCATGAATGTCCCTTGCCCAAAGTCGTGTAATGGTCCATGTCAACCTAATATACCGCATATATAGGTTACTCAAAATCATATGTTTCTTTCCATGTATATAAGTTCAGTCCTTTGCCGTACCTCGTACGGGCTTCCTCATGTCGTATTTTCCTTGAAATCGTTTGGACTGTCACCCTTGTTCTAGCTAGGCTCTTCCATATGAATCATCGTTTGAACTACTAGGACTTACGCCACCTACCACCACCAGGGATTACGCTTACCTATTGCACGCTTTCGTATTTCGGGTTGGGTTAAACCACCTAGGCCACTAGGGATTACGCTAACCCTCAACCGCGCCCTTTTTCCCACGCATTCATCGTGAATCGTTTTTCTATAACTGTATGCACATGTATCACATCGTGCCATCCGAGTCCTGTCACAGGGCAAAACAAGAAATACAGGACTCGGTCGGGAGCTTTAGATTTATCTGCCGATGCAGATACTAAGGTCTGCTTTTCTACACGTGGCTATGGTCCCACGAGACCCCTCCCTCAACTAGTGAAAGGCAACACAAGAGAAAATCTTGCATGAGAACTACACTCCGGCCAGCCCACATCCTACGGCCTACCTCACCCATAATTAGATAGCAATTATGGTCTGTTGGGTGTTCCCTGCCTTTCCGTACGCACACGCTTGACTCAAGATGGTAGATGATCGACGAACTTGCTATCTCGGGCACCTTATGTATTCATCGACTCACTGCTATCCACCCCAGTCTTTAGGTCGCTCGCATAGCAAACAAGGCATATTCTTGGTTCTTCTAACGCAGACCTTAACCTCTTGTGAGCCCAGGATGATCATCTGCGACCTCACAGAGGGATACCAAGAATATCCTCACGTTCCCCGAAGTCGCTGCTTCGTTACCCAGTTCGCTGGAGCCTTTATCTAAATCAGATAGCCTGCTCCTACACGTATACTTAAATGATGACCTACCATATCGGGTTACTCATCTATCTAAGAAGTAGTCCAGATTTCCTTGACTAAGAATTATTACTTAGTTTCCCTTAACTAAGGTTTACCACTTAGCCTTATTTCCATTACCCTTGTTAACTATGGTTATTTACCTAATCCTCCGAATTAGGGTTTATCTAATGGGTTAAGTGTCACTTAAGTTCATAACTTAGCCCGTCTACAAACCATGTCAAAATTGGCTAAGTATCCAAGTCCAAGACTTAACCCTACAAACCATGTGTCAAGTTGGCTAAGTATATCAAGCAATCCATAACTTAACCTCGTCTAATTATCATTTTAGATTGGTTAATTATATAAATTAACTTGACCTTGTCAAATTTCCGAGTCAAATCAGTCAAGCGTATTCAAGTGATTCGTGACTTAGCCTTATCATGTTTTCACGTTAGATTGGTTAAGTATAGGTCACTTAACCACATCCAATTAACGAGTTAGATTGGTTAAGTTTAGTTCACTTAACCACATCAAATTAACGAGTTAGATTGGTTAAGTTTAGGTCACTTAACCACATCAAATCTTCATGTATAATTAGTTAAGTATAAGTTGCTTAACTCCATTAAATTATCACGTTAAGTTGGTTAAGTATTGGTTACATAACCTCATTGAATTACCAAGTTTAAATTGGTTAAGTGTTTAACTTAACCCCATCGAATTACCGTGTTTAGATTAGTTAAGTGTGGATTACTTAACCCCATCTAATTACCGTGGTTAGGTTAGTTAAGTCTTAATTACTTAACCTCATCTAATTACCCAGTCGGATTAGTTAGGTGTAAATTACTTAACCCCATCTCCTAATCATCTTGCATGGTTAAGTGTCATTAAGGAAATCAAGCCCGGTCCTACTTAACCTACCCATTCGTGTCATATCGGTTAAGTGTCATTAGTCAAATTTACTTAACCTTATCATGTGGCATTAATTTAATTAATGCACTCTTAACCTCTCACATTAGACCTTGTTGTGGTTACTAGTTAAGCCGGGCGGGTCCGGGTAGATTTACACCACAACCTAGTCTAACCTCGGGTCTTAAGCGCGACATGACCAACTTCTCACATTGGGTCCTATTGTTTGCAACAACTAGTTAGGCCGGTCGGTTCCGGGTAGTTTTACGTTGCAAACTCAACCCAACCTCGAGTTGGCCACACTTATATTATCTAAGTTCATCATGTTTCCAAAACATGTTACAAGTTTTTCAAGCATTTGGGTAGACCTAACTTAACAGGTAAATTCCCAAAGGGTAGACCTAACTTAATAGGTAAATTCCCAAGCTCATGTTTTTATGCATACTTACATGTCAACTTCCATGTTATCTTTAATGTTACATGTTGTCATGTTATACCCATTTAACCCAAATCATGTTTCACATCATATTTCATGGAACTTCAAGTTAAGATTCTCATGTATATTCACGCTCGTCTAACCTAACACCAAAACGTGTTTCCAACGTAAGTATAGACGAGTCAACATAGTAGGAATACTATGACTACAAATTGGCCTCGAACATGCATAGTGTCATAAAAAGGGTTTTGGCCACAAACACACAAAATGTCACAAGGGAATTCGGCCACAAACATGCATATTATCAAAAAGGGTTTGGCCATAAACATGCATAACTTAAAAGAGGGGATTGGCCACAAGCATGCATAATCTCATAAAGGACTTGGCCACAAACTTGCATGATAGCATAAAGGGTTTGGGTTCATAAACATGCATAAGCCCCAAAATCTAGTCTTAGCCAATGTTTCACAAGTAAAATGGTTCCTAAAGGTTCATGCTAGCATTTCATGCATAAAGATCCAAACTTGCAAGTTAAACTAGGTTATGCATAGCATGAGAGGCATGATCAAGTCACTCACATGGCCTAAGATCATAAACATGAACACAAGAGGCAAGGTAAGGTTCATATAGGTTCGCATAATCATGTTTAGCCTCATTTTATCCCATGTCATTATCAAAACTACCGTTTCCATCTAAAAGTAGCTAGAACTTACATAGTTAGGCCTAGGGGAAGAAGCATGGATCATCTTGGCTAAGAAAGGTGCCTCCTTTGTTGAAGAATCGTCATGAAACTCGCATAGCAATGTTGATCTTCCTTCCATTTGGTGTAGCAAGCTTGCACTTCTTGATTTGAACCCGATTTGAGTGCTTAGGCTTTAAGAAAAGGGGATGGAGGCCATGATCACTTGGCATTTGGGCAGCACTTCGTGGAGAGGGTGAGTTATGAGGGTTTAGGGTGGCTTAGGGGTGTTTTTATAGAGATTAGGGTGTGTTTTAGGCCATAGGATTAGATCTAGGATAGATTAGGACCATCAGATCTCGGAAGATTCCAGAACCAGCCCAAGAACAAGACCAGGTGAGACAAACAGGTGCACCAGGCAACTTGCCCCGGCCACCCCCTGTCGACAGGCAAGTCGACTGGGCTGTCGACTTGGTCTGGGCCCAAGTCAACAGGCCTGTCGACAGCCCTGTCGACATGGCCTAGGTGGGAAACTTCCTGCCTGGCCCCAGATCTGATTTTCAAAACTATTTCCGAAGTTCAAATTTCTAGAAATCTTCTTTGGGCCTTTAACGGGTCATACGGACTCCGATTCTCGAAAACTCGGACTTTATTTCGCGTATTTTTCCGAGACGAACGCAATGGTACAGACCGTTTCACTTGATTCAGAATTTATAATTTAATTCTGTCTTGATTCTTGATTTAACGTGTTGTAAAAATTTGGGTTGTTACATTCTCCCCTTCTTAAAGGATTTCGTCCCCGAAATCTCAAAGTTAGGAAGAACATATCCTACCATCCATCATCCATCTACTCAAACCATCATCCACAAGCAACCATTGTCCTTAGACGACTCCTAATGCTTTATGAATGTATGCAAAACGTGTGTGTACGTGTTCCTTAGCTAATGCTAATGATCAGGCCTGAATAATCTTTCTAATGCAAAAATATGTTTAGTGCTATGAATCCATCATGTATGCAAATAGTCCTAGTCATATACACTATATGCGTGCACAAACATTCAACCATATGCAACGTCCGCATGATAACACATTCAATTTCATCCATAAACAGGTATAAATACTCGTGCATATGCAATATGAAATGTGACCGAGTCGAGCTAATATCTAATGTAAATTCGCGCATCCACGAGCAACCACTTGCAACCATTTGCAACCATATCAACCATAACATGTTTCAAATACATGTTTACATCCATAGGGTTCTACCTAAGATTCCCTGAAACAGGGTGCGAGAAGATAACCAAAACAAACTCCGTACGGGGTTTGTAACAGAGACAGGACCGAGAGGATATCCATAAAAGATAGCCTACAAGCAAGCTCAACAAAAAAACAGGGATCGAGGATATATTCCCCAAAAGAGATATCATGCACGTATTTAGTCTTCAGTCTCCTGAGTCGCATTACCTTGAGCTTAGTTCCATCGTGCCTTGACTGCCTTTGACTTCATGATTTCGTAGCTCCTTGATTCCTATTTCCAAGGTGCGAGTGAAACTCATTTCACTGTCGCCTCTCGTTTCACTTTCACTTATTCTTTCCTTAGTATACTTGGCTCAACCATATCTACGTACTCAAGCCAGCTCCCCAAAATTCACTAGTGAATTCTGGATCTCGTTTTCTGATGCCAATCCAAATTGCCAAGAGTCCTTGCTAGGGTGATTCCCATAACTCATGCATAATCGAAACGAACCATCCGCCTTAATGGCGAATTTTATTCAAACGGATTACCAACAACTGCATCCTGGGATTCTAGGTAACTAGCCATGATAGAACCCAAAAGGTTACATGAGATTTCGAGGGTATCACCAAGATGAGTCGAGAATCTAACTACCCTCTTTCCAAAACCGAGAATGGCACCCCTTGCTGGATAACCCCTTCATCCCTAGAATCCATCCATAGCTTATAAACATAAGCATTATTTCCAAGCTCAATACTTAGCATAGACATTCTCAAATCCAAACAAGTCATGAATAAATGGACCGATCTTCCAATAGGACTTGAGACAAAAACGGGATCCTCTATTATACTAGTACTAAGGTGCAGAGACTCAACTATCGAAGCGGACTTAAAAAGATGCGGTAATCAAAACAAAGTCCCGACGGGATGATAGTGAAGAAAAACTAAACCTTTAACAAGATCGTTACCCTCCTTCTGAGGTACCCTAGAAATGAGAGCATACTATTGCCCTCCGAATGATCTTGTCCCTGTTCCATGATACTTAACTATCCGTCCCGTTTCACCATGCCAAAGGTACTCTCTCGTCATGGGTTTCATTGTTCATCTTTCTTCCTCCTTTTAGGACTCAGCCATACCAAC
The DNA here is from genome assembly GCA_030737875.1 of Allium sativum. Taxonomy (NCBI): domain Eukaryota; kingdom Viridiplantae; phylum Streptophyta; class Magnoliopsida; order Asparagales; family Amaryllidaceae; genus Allium; species Allium sativum. The sequence goes on from CM060926.1 coordinate 23,628,220, forward strand.
ATGTTGCTTATCCCTGAGCTCGTATCCTTTATCCTTGTTCTTACTATCCTTTCATGCATAACTCTGCAACGGTCTCTCGAGAACCACCTCCATTGTACGGGAAACACTTACGCAGCTAGAAAGACTAGTCGCAGTCAAAACCACTGTGACTACAGATGGAGGAAAGAAAGGAAAAGAGATTCAATCAAGGAAACAAGGATAATGCTAATGGCCTTTGGGGAATAGCCTTTTTCTTTTTAAAAGAAAATTTTCTTGAAAAATGCTTCTTTGTAAACGGTTTTTCAAATAATTTTCAGAAGGTCTTTAAAAACTTTTGCCCAGCCTGGTAACCTTCTGCTCTGATACCAAATGTAACACCCCGCCTCCGCTAGGGTCACTCGCAAAGGAATGCACTAGCTTTAGAGGGGCATTATTGGTAAACATGCACAGAAATATCACAAGACAGAACATATATAAATAGCGGAAGTAAAATCAAACTTTCATAACATGAATAAATAAGGTCTAAAGCCTTTTACATCAGAGTACATCAAAACCTGTCTTGCAATAGTAAAGAAGCATAAAGACTTTTTAATAAATTATTCCCCAAGTAAAACAGTAAAGTAGCCATAGCCAAGAGAAGTCCAAGCCATCCATGATGACCTTCAAGCAGAAGAAGTCCAAACTAAACAGCATTGTTTCCTCCCTGAAACCTGGGGGGAAACGGAAGAAAAGAGGCGAAACAAAACGGGTCAGTCAAAAAGACTGAGTAAGTCCTATCTACTTCCACTATAAAAACAGGTAAAGGTAACATGACATGCATAAACTGAAAGTAAACATAAGGATAACTACAAGATAGATAAACCAGGGTAGCCGGTTGAACTACTATGGCAAGGTAAACTAAGGTATCATGATAAACTACGGTGTTATGATAAGTCAAGGCATCACATCGTCAGATTTCTATCGAGTACATTATCCCAAGGTATCTACCCCGTCTAACATCCCACGGTATCTATTATGTATATTCTTCCTAGTTCTAACATGTATATTTGCTCTGCACCTCTCGTACTAGTATCCCTACCCGCGTCATGTGTTAACCATGAATGTCCCTTGCCCAAAGTCGTGTAATGGTCCATGTCAACCTAATATACCGCATATATAGGTTACTCAAAATCATATGTTTCTTTCCATGTATATAAGTTCAGTCCTTTGCCGTACCTCGTACGGGCTTCCTCATGTCGTATTTTCCTTGAAATCGTTTGGACTGTCACCCTTGTTCTAGCTAGGCTCTTCCATATGAATCATCGTTTGAACTACTAGGACTTACGCCACCTACCACCACTAGGGATTACGCTTACTTATTGCACGCTTTCGTATTTCGGGTTGGGTTAAACCACCTAGGCCACTAGGGATTACGCTAACCCTCAACCGCGCCCTTTTTCCCACGCATTCATCGTGAATCGTTTTTCTATAACTGTATGCACATGTATCACATCGTGCCATCCGAGTCCTGTCACAGGGCAAAACAAGAAATACAGGACTCGGTCGGGAGCTTTAGATTTATCTGCCGATGCAGATACTAAGGTCTGCTTTTCTACACGTGGCTATGGTCCCACGAGACCCCTCCCTCAACTAGTGAAAGGCAACACAAGAGAAAATCTTGCATGAGAACTACACTCCGGCCAGCCCACATCCTACGGCCTACCTCACCCATAATTAGATAGCAATTATGGTCTGTTGGGTGTTCCCTACCTTTCCGTATGCACACGCTTGACTCAAGATGGTAGATGATCGACGAACTTGCTATCTCGGGCACCTTATGTATTCATCGACTCACTGCTATCCGCCCCAGTCTTTAGGTCGCTCGCATAGCAACCAAGGCATATTCTTGGTTCTTCTAACGCAGACCTTAACCTCTTGTGAGCCCAGGATGATCATCTGCGACCTCACAGAGGGATACCAAGAATATCCTCACGTTCCCCGAAGTCGCTGCTTCGTTACCCAGTTCGCTGGAGCCTTTATCTAAATCAGATAGCCTGCTCCTACACGTATACTTAAATGATGACCTACCATATCGGGTTACTCATCTATCTAAGAAGTGGTCCAGATTTCCTTGACTAAGAATTATTACTTAGTTTCCCTTAACTAAGGTTTACCACTTAGCCTTATTTCCATTACCCTTGTTAACTATGGTTATTTACCTAATCCTCCGAATTAGGGTTTATCTAATGGGTTAAGTGTCACTTAAGTTCATAACTTAGCCCGTCTACAAACCATGTCAAAATTGGCTAAGTATCCAAGTCCAAGACTTAACCCTACAAACCATGTGTCAAGTTGGCTAAGTATATCAAGCAATCCATAACTTAACCTCGTCTAATTATCATTTTAGATTGGTTAATTATATAAATTAACTTGACCTTGTCAAATTTCCGAGTCAAATCGGTCAAGCGTATTCAAGTGATTCGTGACTTAGCCTTATCATGTTTTCACGTTAGATTGGTTAAGTATAGGTCACTTAACCACATCCAATTAACGAGTTAGATTGGTTAAGTTTAGTTCACTTAACCACATCAAATTAACGAGTTAGATTGATTAAGTTTAGGTCACTTAACCACATCAAATCTTCATGTATAATTAGTTAAGTATAAGTTGCTTAACCCCATTAAATTATCACGTTAAGTTGGTTAAGTATTGGTTACTTAACCTCATTGAATTACCAAGTTTAAATTGGTTAAGTGTTTAACTTAACCCCATCGAATTACCGTGTTTAGATTAGTTAAGTGTGGATTACTTAACCCCATCTAATTACCGTGGTTAGGTTAGTTAAGTCTTAATTACTTAACCTCATCTAATTACCCAGTCGGATTAGTTAGGTGTAAATTACTTAACCCCATCTCCTAATCATCTTGCATGGTTAAGTGTCATTAAGGAAATCAAGCCCGGTCCTACTTAACCTACCCATTCGTGTCATATCGGTTAAGTGTCATTAGTCAAATTTACTTAACCTTGTCATGTGGCATTAATTTAATTAATGCACTCTTAACCTCTCACATTAGACCTTGTTGTGGTTACTAGTTAAGCCGGGCGGGTCCGGGTAGAATTACACCACAACCTAGTCTAACCTCGGGTCTTAAGCGCGACATGACCAACTTCTCACATTGGGTCCTATTGTTTGCAACTACTAGTTAGGCCGGTCGATTCCGGGTAGTTTTACGTTGCAAACTCAACCCAACCTCGAGTTGGCCACACTTATATTATCTAAGTTCATCATGTTTCCAAAACATGTTACAAGTTTTTCAAGCATTTGGGTAGACCTAACTTAATAGGTAAATTCCCAAAGGGTAGACCTAACTTAATAGGTAAATTCGCAAGCTCATGTTTTTATGCATACTTACATGTCAACTTCCATGTTATCTTTAATGTTACATGTTGTCATGTTATACCAATTTAACCCAAATCATGTTTCACATCATATTTCATGGAACTTCAAGTTAAGATTCTCATGTATATTCACGCTCGTCTAACCTAACCCCAAAACGTGTTTCCAACGTAAGTATAGACGAGTCAACATAGTAGGAATACTATGACTACAAATTGGCCTCGAACATGCATAGTGTCATAAAAAGGGTTTTGGCCACAAACACACAAAATGTCACAAGGGAATTCGGCCACAAACATGCATATTATCAAAAAGGGTTTGGCCATAAACATGCATAACTTAAAAGAGGGGATTGGCCACAAGCATGCATAATCTCATAAAGGACTTGGCCACAAACTTGCATGATAGCATAAAGGGTTTGGGTTCATAAACATGCATAAGCCCCAAAATCTAGTCTTAGCCAATGTTTCACAAGTAAAATGGTTCCTAAAGGTTCATGCTAGCATTTCATGCATAAAGATCCAAACTTGCAAGTTAAACTAGGTTATGCATAGCATGAGAGGCATGATCAAGTCACTCACATGGCCTAAGATCATAAACATGAACACAAGAGGCAAGGTAAGGTTCATATAGGTTCGCATAATCATGTTTAGCCTCATTTTATCCCATGTCATTATCAAAACTACCGTTTCCATCTAAAAGTAGCTAGAACTTACATAGTTAGGCCTAGGGGAAGAAGCATGGATCATCTTGGCTAAGAAAGGTGCCTCCTTTGTTGAAGAATCGTCATGAAACTCGCATAGCAATGTTGATCTTCCTTCCATTTGGTGTAGCAAGCTTGCACTTCTTGATTTGAACCCGATTTGAGTGCTTAGGCTTTAAGAAAAGGGGATGGAGGCCATGATCACTTGGCATTTGGGCAGCACTTCGTGGAGAGGGTGAGTTATGAGGGTTTAGGGTGGCTTAGGGGTGTTTTTATAGAGATTAGGGTGTGTTTTAGGCCATAGGATTAGATCTAGGATAGATTAGGACCATCAGATCTCGGAAGATTCCAGAACCAGCCCAAGAACAAGACCAGGTGAGACAAACAGGCAACTTGCCCCGGCCACCCCCTGTCGACAGGCAAGTCGACAGGGCTGTCGACTTGGTCTGGGCCCAAGTCGACAGGCCTGTCGACAGCCCTGTCGACATGGCCTAGGCGGGAAACTTCCCACCTGGCCCCAGATCTGATTTTCAAAACTATTTCCGAAGTTCAAATTTCCAGAAATCTTCTTTGGGCCTTTAACGGGTCATACGGACTCCGATTCTCGAAAACTCGGACTCTATTTCGCGTATTTTTCCGAGACGAACGCAATGGCACAGACCGTTTCACTTGATTCAGAATTTATAATTTAATTCTGTCTTGATTCTTTATTTAACGTGTTGTAAAAATTCGGGTTGTTACAGTTTAATGTCTGGAGATGATGAAAATTTGATTTCGCATATAGAAGGTGGTAATGTAAGTGGTTCGCGTGAAGATGGTAGGTTTGCAGAGGGAGTCAATCCTTTGGAGTTTGGTGAAAGAGAACAGGTGATGCACACAACCTCCCCCATTCCTTAGGTATAAATCTCAGTTTCTGAATCTTTATCTATTTGTACAAGTTGGCCCTTGATGACTTGTTCTTATGGTGATGGAAATTCTACTTTTGCTGGTTACCCTGTTTTTCAAGGACGACATTCATTCTTTCTCTAACCTGAAGAGGGAATTTCTTACAAGGCCTCCTTATAAATCGGGCAGGGAACGCTTCTTGAAGGAGCTCAAATGTGTTTATATGAAGTACCCTCAGTTGTCTTTAGATTTCTTGGGGAACGACAAGGAGGCGATATTAAAGAAACTTAGAACTCATCATGCAAAGTTAATATGCAATATGAGGGGAAAAATATTAGGGAGAGAAAATAACTTTTGTAGTATTTTTTCTAGTTGACAACAATGAGTGTGGACGCGAATTGTATTCATTTTTACCCCCCTTTCCTTTTTTCCTTTTGTCGCATGTATTTAGAGGTTCGACTAATGATATTTTCTAGCAATTAATCTCACAAAAGATAGCTTATTTGTTTATATGAACAGGAAAATCCGTTCGAGGACACTTCTTCTTTCGTGAACACAGGTGTTTTGCTTACTTTGCGTTCAGGGGGTCTTCCGGGGAGTTCCCTCACCGATATTGGTGATAGGCCTGCTTTGTTTGAGGAGCGATTTACGCAATGCTTAATGGAACAAATAAGTGTATTGGAAGCCTGGATAAGGCAAAAGGATAAAGACATCCTTGAAGTAAAGAGAAGTATAAAGACAAATCCTTCTATTGATTTCGATGGTGAAAAGGATGAACTTTAGCGTCCAGCCATGGACTTAGAGGAGAGATGCAAAGACATACTGGTAAAATGTAAAGAGTAGGAAACTGCCTTCGGATGCATTTTAGAGAACCCTTCTTCTGGCGTTTCGCATATTTCGACGGGACTCGATTTCCCGGAGTTTGAGATAGGGACTCCCCTTCTGGAATGGACTATTCCCTTCTGTCAGGTGGCATAGGCAGGCTGAGGCCAATATGAAAAGTTATTATAATAGGAAGGGGATTGAGGGTAAGTCTCATCATACTGACTTTTACACCTCCTGAATCAGGAAATTACAGAAGGAGAAACAGTCCTTGTGCAAAGATGCCTTCGACTTGAGGGAGGAAAGCAAAAAAACTTCATGCGATGGGTAGGGTTTTCAATCAAGCTCTAAGGTGGAAGCCTAATCCTTTAGACGACTCATGTGTGGTCATGGAGAAATTGCGAAAAGTCGACGAGCTATTGCGTGCTTCGAATCATCGTTCCACCACTTCTTTCCGGTCAGATGAATAAAATAAATTCTACCGAGGGCTAGACTATTGCCTATATGGGAGTTGCAGTGTCAGGGCATGGTTCCCCGATGTATTTCATGAGCTTTCTTGTTAACGATTATGTAATGTACGAAGTACAAAGTATTTTTTCAATGGAGTATAGTATTTCTATAGAGATAATCTATACGGATAAGGGTAGGACCTACAATGATATTACCTAATGCGCGACCGCTCATCTCAATGTAAATGTTTTCTTTTTAGCTATGGTTATATCATGACAATGTACACATTCCCGGGATTTTTTGTTGGGAGTTTTCCTTGTGGGCTCTCAAATAGCGTCGTATACTCTTTGTAGGATCAACAATATCAGGGTGTGTCCAACATGAAAGATTTACGGTGCTTGTTTGTGTTTTGTGTGTCAGTGTGAAAATTTGACATACTTGTGTAAATCAAAGACACTTTCCTAAGCAAAAAAGAAAGATGAGGTAGCATGCCTAACGATGGTGGAAATTTGTTTCCAAGATGGATTTGAGTTGGGATAAGGGTTGACTAACTCTTCCCTATTCAACTCTAAGAATTTGAACCGATCTAGATTCGGGCCCTTGTGTTGAGACTGGGACCCTATATCCGACTGTGATTTGCACCGAGGCTCGACATAGGGCCAGAGCCAGATTGCCTCCTCCAGTGTTCGTAAAAAACTTAATTGACCCTGCTTCGGATATTTAAGATCGTAGGCCAGAGATTCCTTTTTGACTCTAATGGAAGTCCCAAAATAACCCTTATCCAAATAATTTAAAGATTGGGAATCATGGAGCCCTCCTTTGGGTATTCGCAAAGCGTCGATTCAACCCAGACTTGAGTATCAATATAGACGACCAGAACCCCCTTCGATATTTATGGAGAGTTGAATCGACCCAGATTCAGGTATTAGTATAGAAGACCGGAACTACCTCTGGCATTTATGAAGAACCGAGTCAACCCAGATTCGTGTATTAGTATAGAAGACCGGAATACCCTCCAGCATTTATGAAGAACCGAATTGATCTAGATTTGGGTATTAGTATAGAAGACCGGAACCCCCTCCGGCATTTATGAAGAATCAAATTGACCCAGATTCAAGTATTAGTATAGAAGACCAGAACCCCCTTCGGTATTTATGAAGAACCGAATTGACCCAGATTCAGGTATTAGTATAAAAGACCAGAACCCTCTCCAGCATCTATGAAGAACCGAATTAACCCAGGTTCGGGTATAAGTATAGAAGACCGGAACCCCCTCTGCCATTTATGAAGAACCGAATCGACCCAGATTCGGGTATTAGTATAGAAGGCCGGAACCCCCTTTGGTATTTATTGTTTCGGTATTCCTTTTGGATTCCATTGGTGAAGACAGAGGTTGTACATGCTTCTTAAGTCTCTCTTTGGACTTTTGATGTCAAAGCAGAGGATGTACGTGCTTTTTTGGCCACTCTCTGGGCATGTGCATCCGGAGCGCTTGGCTACCTTATCCACAAGCAGGACACAAGGACTTACCCGACCTCCCTCCAGGAGGCGCCTTACCCTGACCATTGTAGGCAATGATAAGGTCTTAGACAGTTAGATGGGGCCATCATAGGCACAAAACTAAGGTTTACTCTTTTGGCGCTCTATACGGACCATCGTAGGCGATTATAGGGGTTTACGCTCCCTTTTGCGCATAACGCGGAACATAAGCATAGGTATGACGTGTTCTTCTGCTAGCAGAGGTAGGATGTGCTTAGTTCTAGCAGAGGTAGAGTGTACTCTTCTACGAGAAGAGGCAGGGCATACTTAAAGTTAGATGCACCGCCACGACCATTTCTGGTGTGAAACGGAGGCTTACACTTTCGATTCTTTAACCCTGCCCCCTCTGATTTGGGCATGGAGAAAGACTAACACGTCCCCCCCCCCTCGGGGGCGTGCCTCGTCCTGACCAATTTTGGGATTACGAGGGATTTAACCCGTTTACAGTTTAACCTCGTTTCGGTTTTTCTTGCGACTTCCGAGAAGAGGTTTTCCATACCCTTGAATCATGTTTGGTAATCTTTTTCCTAGGGATTATTATTGAATTCGCCTCGATCTTTTCACAAATTCTCGTAATTGGCCTTGGCTAACGAATCTAACAATGGTTTCCCTGAGGGTTCTGCAGTGATTAGTCTCGTTCCCATTCCTCAGGTGGTAATGGCAGTAGGCTCCCCTCCCCCCGTTTTTCTTTCGTATTTGGACTTCTTCTTCATGAATTCCCCATAGTTGAGTCCATGCTTGGTTAGGAAGAAAATGTTCTCTATCGAAGTAGTGAGATAATATTCTTTAGGTATCCTCGGCGTACGTTCTTCTCTTCACTGATGGGGTTTAATCTTTCTGTAGCCTAACCTAGCTATGGTGTTCATATTTTCATCCTTCCATTCCAGAGTATACTGAAATTACGGTGACATCTCTTTAAACCATTTGTTGGCAAAGTGGTAGAAATCGTCCATTATCTCTTGTTCGAGTGTCATTCCTTCAATTTGCCCGTAGAGAGCATTCCTTAGGTGAGTAAAAACGCTAGTATCCTCTGATGTAGATCCACTAAGTGGGAGTGCTAAGGTTTGTCCTATGTGGGAAAAGCTATCATCTCTAGTATCATGAGCATGTAGTTCCATTTTCCCCTTTTGCTTTATTACCCGCAAGGCTTCTGCTCTTAATTTTTGCTCCTCCATTACCCTATGGCTGGTGGTTCTTGACTTATCCGCTCAAGATCTTGAAAACCTTCGTCTGGGTTTCTTGCTCATAACCTCGCTTCTTCAAAGCTAGTCCGATCTGGGATAGAACAACCTAGGTATATATGTGGATGCTAACCACAAGGTCGGAGGTTCAGGCCCTCCATGTAGCATCAAAATAGTAACGATATTTTTCGTCAACACTAAAGATGGGTCAACTGGAACGGGTCTAAGGGACAAATGAGTGATTCGACATATTTTTCAGGTTAAATCGGATCTCCACCCAAGATGTTGAAGCTTAGAGGCATGGAATCGCTAAAGAATGTGAGATTGGATCCAAATTAAGAAAACAAAGTATATTCTACTGTTCGAGGGTATGTAGGGATGGAAATTCACACTTATCTGGAGAATGAACAATAAACTACAATAGTGATGATTAGAAAATGATGATATACACTTACAGAGCAATTATCTTATGAGAAGATCCCTTTTCATTGAATTTTCATTGGGCGTACATAGATGTAACAAGGTGAATCCCACAGTCAATCTCAGTGACAAACTTATTTTTTTTCAATAGTACAAGTGCTAAAGAAGAAAATCCCTCCCTAAGTGTGACCTCTGAGGTCTTATTTATAGTGATTCAGGGCCTCTTCCGTTGATGGGCTATTGGGCCTGTGGAGGTCTTTACCGATCGCTTTTTCTTCTTAGTTTCGAGCGCTTGATTGTCGGCCATCTTCAGAGTATTTGTTATGGTCTTCGGATGGTATTTGGGCCTTTAGTAACAGCTCCTGAATGTAGGCTCTCGGACGTAAGCTTTCGGATGTAGGCCTCCGACTTTATTGTGATACTTAGAGGGGCATGCCCTCATTATGTATGTTTGACAACTGGCGATTCGAAGCCACTGTGGGTTTCAGTACTAAGTAAATCAGTACGGGCGGCCTGTATCTCTGCTTGGGTCTTGGTTAGCCTTTCGATGGAGCTTTTGCGGTAGGATGGATCCTTGCAGGATGGCTTCCGATGTTATTTCTATTATTTGTGAATGCGGCCTTTCGGTATTCGTGCAGCGGATGCTCCGGAAGTTGGTTTTGGGTAACCTTATGTTATCTTGGTTTAGTGCCTTCGATGCCCTCGCCTTTAGGTGTATCGGTTCTTAGCCGAGTCATTACAGAAGATATCTTTGAACTTCTCTTTTTGGATTTACTGCTTTTGACTTTCTTAGTTTCGACTTGGGATAACTCTCTACCGCAAGATCTTTCTGTCGGGCTGATGTTGTTGGGAAGACTTTGTCGGATTGAACCTGACGGATAGATTTTGTCGGTTGTGCCCTGTTGCTTTTACGACCCTTTCCCCTAGGAGGGTTTCGGTTGATGCAACTTTTAGTGTTATTTCTACCTGCTCTCGGCCTTTCCTTGTACTTGGCCTCACTTCCCACTGAGCCTTTGGTGAGCTCTCGGTCATCTGACACCCCTTCACCGCCATCTTATGCTAAGATAATTTTTGTAGTAACACCTCTGACCTCTGACTTCCGCCTCTCCATGTAAAGGCAAAATTATCCTACAATCTCTCAATTTATGTTCAAATAGTTGTCAATATATATATATATATATATATATATATATATATATATATATATATATAGAGAGAGAGAGAGAGAGAGAGGCGGGCTCAATGACACCCCAAACAGTTGGGCATCCATTCAGCCTCCCTCTTTTCCACCACAAGTGGAAGGATAGAGAATGAGTACAAGGAGAGAGATGGGGAACTTGTGGTGAAACATAAGAGAGGGGGTGAAGGGGTGCCCAATTGTGTGGGGGTGCCATTGAACACTCGCCATATATGTACAAATATACATAAATTTTTTTGTGGAAAATTGGTTACTTTATTTCAAAACCAATCATATATATGCCTCATCAAAACCTTATGCCCCCTGCTGGGTACCACATAAGGGAAAAGAGTACATATATACTCCATATATTAACAAACAAAACATCTCCGTTCTACACAATACAATACAATACAAACGCTCTCAAAAGCTCAAACCACTTCCTACCCACTCGACACACACAACATAAAAATACAACAAATAATTCAATTTCCAGCTCATTTCATCCTGTGTCCTTCAGTTCTACACCCCATCTTCTCAGAAAATTGATGTTATACTCGGTTCTATTTGATTTGCCCATTATTGTTAATCAGGTAGTATACTTCTCTTTCTATCATCTTCACCTTTGTTTCTTTTGATGTACTCCTGCTATTGAATTGTCTCATGTTTCTTTCCATCCATATGTAATAAATCACACATGTGAAAACTGCACACGCTACGTCCCTTGGCTGATCTTTGGACTTGAACTTCTGCATAATCTTCACAGCCTCACCGTCCAAAGTACCATGTGAAATTACATCATAACCAAGCTTCAAAGTAAAATTCTCCCATATATACTTTGAAAATTCACAAGAAAAATACAACTGACTTACAGTTTCATCTTCATGACCACATAAGATACACCTACCATCTTCAATTATTCCAAACTTCTTCAAACGGTCTTTCGTACCCAGCCTGTCACTGTATGCTAAAAATGCAATCATGGATATCCTCTTAGCATTAGCAATGTGCCATATGACCTTATATATCTCATTTCTTTTCTGTTTATGTCTCACATGTTGCCAAGCTTTATTAAAGAAATTTAACCCCCTCCTATCCACTCATAAAAATCGTAGTTAGCAGTTGCATTAATTTTTACATTATTTACTTCAATCTGAACTTCCTTTGTAGCTGGATGGAGAGAACCATTTATTTTCCCTTCCTGAATAATGCATGAAACCATTTCTTCTTCTTTGTCCAAAATCTGAAATTTAGGTAGCCCAATAAGATCAACCAACCCGTAACTATCACCTTATTAAAAAGTTGTTTTCCTGAATTTCTTAATCTCATTATTGTTTTTCAGGTACAAGATGCATTATTATCTATCTCCATGTTCCAAAACAACTTTTTACCCCAATATTTCTGCCTCATCCAGTCACTCCATAAAGATGAAGTAGTTAAAATTTTCCACATCAATTTAATTCCAGCAGCTTTTTTCAAATCTGAAAAAGACTTAAATCCAATCCAACCTTCATATTTTGCTAAGCATAAATTGATCAAACTAATTTTGTGTGAAGAATTACCCCAAAAAAAATTAGCACACATCATGTGCAATTTATCAATTAAATGTTCAGGTAATTGATATACAAAAATCCAATAAAGAATAGTTGGAGTTATTACACTTCGACATCTTGACCAGCAAAGCTTAAAAACTTAACATCCCAACCTTGTATTTTTGACTGAACCTTACTAAGTAACGCTTGACAATCATTATAATGTAAATAGTTGGATGAAATTGGCACCCCCGAATACTTTACTGGTAATTGACCTATCTGAATATTCAGGATAGAAATGATTTTAGAAGTAAATTTAGAGTGTGAGATAAAGAATATTTTAGTTTTAAAACTACTTACGATTAAACCGCTGTACTTCTGAAGATTATCAAATATTTCCTTTAAAGCAACTGCACAAGTAGGAAGACGTTTCCCAAACACCATCAAATCATCCGCATATAGTAGATGGGAAACTATGGGTTCAAATTTATGGACTGGTAAAAATATATTTTGTACCACCTCTACATTCATGCAGCAAGTAAAATATTCCAAAGCAATCGAAAATAGGTACGGTGATAGTGGATCCCCCTATCTCAAACCTCTATTCGAATATATAAATCTAGTGGGCACTCCTTGTATTAGTATTGCGAAAGTAGGTGACGAGATACATTCATATATGATATTAATAAACGGTATAGGTAATCTCATTTTCCTCATAATATGACATATAAACTCCCTATTTATCATGCCATAAGCCTTATTAAGATCCACTTTCACACAAAATTTACTTACTCCTGGTTTTTTAAAATCTCTCTTTAACTTGTGTGTTAATAGTGTGTTGTCCCCAATATATCTATATGGTATGAATGCACATTGATTAGGGAGACTAAATGTGGTAAATACCATTTAATCCTATTACAAAGTATTTTGCTAAAAAATTTATAATACATATTACAGTAAGCAATTGGTCTATATTGAGAGATTTCAGAAGGCCTTTCAACTTTTGGGATTAAAGTTAAAAAAGTGTTATTGCTACCTTTAGGTAATTTGGCTGAACATAACATATCTTGCAAATCATCTAACAGTTCTAACTTAATATCTTCCCACTGAAATTTTAAAAATTTTGAATTTATACCATCTGGTCCTGGGCTTGAGTATTCATGAACTGAAAATACTGCACACTTAACTTCTTCCAAAGAGATTGGCTTCATCAATGCTTGCTGACCTTTATCATTAATTATATTCGTAGATTGGAATGAAGGGAACTCCATGAAAACTTCTCCATTATACAGCTTTTTAAAGTACTCAATAGCTTCCGTTGCTAATATTCCTGCTTATATATAAAATCCCCATTAGCACTTAATAAAGCTTTAAGATTATTTGAGTACCTTCTTAAAGACATTTTGGAGTGAGAAAATTAGGTATTTGCATCTCCATCCTACAGCCATGAAATTTAGACTTTTGCTTCAAATTCCAAAATTTAATATGCTTTTGAACAGAAATCGTTTTCTTAGCTTCAAGCATTTGTTCATATAATTCTATATTTTCAGGGTCCTGATCCACTTCAATTTCTTTTTCTTTGAAATAAGCTTCAGTTGCCATAAGCAAATCATCGTCTTAACCTAGATTTTATTCCATTTCTTCAATTCTTCTTTACAAACCTGTAGCTATTGCGTAAAAACATAGCTGGAAAAACCCAATATGTTTGCTGTTAGTCCTCTAGTAACACGCTCTGAATATCCATCTTTTGTATGCCAATCATTAACGTATCTAAAAGGATACCCTTTAGTACCAAAAGATGAAGAAATCTCTAAAAGGAGTGGGTTATGATCACTTGACATTTGTGATAATTATAAAGCCTTTAAATTAGAAAATCTTTGTATAAATGCATGATTAACAAATATTTTATCAATATTTTTTGCCATACCTTTGCGTCTCCATGTGCAGCTAAACACACTTGCTATGATTTCAATTAGACGAACTTGATCCAAACAATTATTGAAAGATCTTATATGTTGAAAAGGTACTGGCAAACCACCTTTTTTCCATGTGAGAAGTTGCATTGTTGAGATCACCCATTAAAATTCAGTTACCATTTATGTTACTAGCTTCCTGAATGATATTTTGCCATAAATTCTGTCTTTTCTGAAATATATTTCTAGCATACACCATGGAAACAAATAATATCAGACCACCTTTATTTATAATTGTGTTGCAACATGCTGATTTGAAGAATAGAGAACCGAAACCTCCCATATATCAGTGTTACATAACAACATAATCCTACAACAAAAAGGAGAGTCATCTTTGGGTAAAAGGTTACATGACCTTGGAATTAATCTTTCAAATACCTTCAAATTTTCTTTATTAATTTTATTCTCTATGAAACCAACTAAAGTTGGTTCGAATTTGGTTAGAAGATTTAATACATCACCCATTCGATGTGGTGTATTAATTCCTCTGACATTCCAAGACATGAGTGTCATTTAATAACAGCATCACTCCTTATTGTTCTTTTAGGAGGAGTAACATACATTGAAGTGTTAGCCTTGCTTTTCCCTTTTAAGTTCTTTAAATACTCAACATTCTTAGAAATTCCTTCAGACACATCATTATCTTCTTCCACCACCTGAGCTTCCTGGATAATATCTACAATATGATCTATTTCTTCTGGGATTATAACTTTAGGTAATTTTTTTCAAGGAAATCCAAACCTGAATCTTCATTATTCTTCTCACCATAAATAGTAGTGCTACTAGATTGATTATCATTCCCTACATCTGCCATTGTATTAGAAGAACTTGGAATATCCACATTATTTCTAGCAACCCACTCTTGCTCACTGGAAGCTTGATGTATAATGCTTTTATGTCCAAACCTTTTGCATTTCTCAAATCTAGGAGGAATAAATTCATACTCTATATGAATTACTTTCTTTACACCATTATGAAGTACAATAGGAACATTTGGAACAAGTTTAGATCCATAATTAATAGCAATGAGCACTCTACTAAATCTGGCGACTATCTTATTTGCAGATTTCAGATCTAATCAGATGGGTTCTCCTATAAAGCTAGCAATTCTCGAAAAAGCCTCATTCGACCACATTTCCATCTCTAGAATGAACTTTTAATCCAGATCCCCACTCTCATAGCTTTAAATTTATCAAACTCATATCCCGGATACCATTTATAAACCATCAATAATTTTCCAAAGTAAGAGTACGTAGAAGACTTTAAAACATATAAACAATCAAAGCATCTTCAAATTTAACAGTATAAAAGAACCCAGGAGCTATATGAATGATAAATATACCTTTAGGTCTCCACACTTTATAGATGTAGTCTTTGAGCTTAACCACCGATAACCTAAAATCAACCGGATGAAGAACTACGGTGTTTTGCCAAGAATCAGTTGATTGTTTAAAGGTACTTTCTGGTAAGAAAACATGATCCATAGGAGATTTAATATACTATAGATCCAGAACTGGTTTACCTACTGATGTTTGAGGAGACGTCATGATTCCTTCTAATATATTACAAATTACAACATAGATTTTAAGGATTAAAAGAAGATTTAGATGTAGTTTAGGCTCTCGATTAAGGGAGAAATTCCCCTTTCTCGTCCGCCATTTTATCACACTATATATATAATATATTTAAAAAAAATACCTACATACATACATATATATATATACATATATATATATATGTATATATGTATGGGAAATATTCCGCTACACTTCTTATGAATCTCCTTTTGAATTCCAGCCACTTACTCCGATTTTAATATTTATTCATTCTCACTCTTTCCACTTAAATAATATAATGTAGCGGAAAGAGAGAGAAATAATGAATATTAAAATAAGAATGAGTGGCTAAATTAATTCAATGGGAGATTCACGTCCAATATAAGAGGAGTAGCAAAACATTACCATATACACACACACACACACACACACACACATATATGCGCATTTTAGGACACTTCTATTTTGTAGCACCCCATTAACACTCCTACCCATTCATTAGCTACACCAATCTAAATCCAACAAAAAAATTTAAATAATAAATCCATATATATTATTATCTATTCAAAATTTTAGTTCATTCCGACATTCATAGAATAGTATATTTGATGTTTAAATTTAATGGTTTGAATAAATACCTGAACGGTGAATAATTGAGCTAAAATTTTGAAAATATTACGAATAATTGTTTATTATTTGGTCAACGTTTCTCAGCTCTGGTGCCATATGTTTTTGCTCATATGCCACCTATCCCAGTAACAAAAGATGTTTCTTCAATCCACGATGTATGTTTTTGGCATAACTAAACAAATTGATATCGAGGTTTTCATAAATGATAACATAAAGTTGAAATGTAGTTTTATTGAAGAATTTGTATTTTTATGATGATCCCACATGCAAAGTAGAATGTCTAAGCATGAAGAAGCTAGCTACTCGCCTAATTTTGTTGCTACTTCGATGAGTTTCTAAAGTTAATGTTAGGAAATGATTAAAGATCAATTTCTTAATGCAAAAGACATTCCATATAAAGCTAAGCAAGTCGGGTATTGTAAGATATTTTAAGAGCTTATGTATTGGACTTTGAAGGATCGTGTGAAGATCATCTTCATTTGATTGTGTTTACTTACAATAATAGTTTTTAGTCGAATATTGGTATGACATAGTACGAGACATTGTATAGTAGACGATGTAATGTGCCTCTTATTAGTTGGAAATAGAAGAGAAATTGATACTTGAGCCAGAGATAATAAAAGAAACGGTGGATAAGATTGAGATCATTAGGCAACGAATAAAGGCAGTCCATGATCACCAGAAGTGTTATGCTAATAGGAAAGAAAAAACTTGGAACTTTTTGTTGAATACTTGGTATTTGTTAAGCCTTCACCTCTTGGGAATGTTGTTCGATTCAAAAGGAAATGAAAGTTAGTTCCAGGATTTGTTGGACAATTTCCGATTATGTAAACTATCTTATAAATCAAAATTGCCTGAAAAGATGGCAGGTGTGCACAATATTTTGCATGACTAATATCTACGGAAGTTTGTGCATACTCGGGTTCTATGTTATCTTCTGATCAACTTAAAGATGTAGAAGTAAATCCAAAAGTCTCAAAACCTCGTAAGCCACTTCGAGTCATTAGGAACGACATGAAAGAACTTAGAAAGAAGTTAGTTAGTCTTGTCAAGGTACAGTGGAGCGATAATCACAACGATCGTACATGGGAGATAGAGGAGAGTATGAAGACGTCCTACCCAAAACTCTTCGAGTGGTATTTCTCATATGTTGTATCTGCTTGTTTCATTACATTAAGTACTCATAAAATTCGGCATGCTAAAGTAGGAATTGGTTGCATGGATTTTTGAATATTGGATTGGGTGATTGATTGGTTGCTCGTGGAGGTTAGGCATGTGGGATCCAGTGTTTGTTTAGTTTTTGGGGGGAGAAATTCCTAAAAGGGGAGGGGAAAACATGATAATCCATAGTTTACATATCAAAGGACCATAAAATAATTTATTCAATTCATAAGTGGTTTGGTTATTATAATATTTGATATTTGGTCCGTGAGGATGTGTTACTTGTTCATGATTTTTACCGAATCTTTTTAATATTGTTTTGCTCTTGTAGAATCTTGTTTTAGCCGTAACTTTTGATGGAGACCAAATAAGGTGTGCTAAATGGTCTCATTCTTTCTGTTGGAGGCAGACGTATTATTCTTTTACTATATGCTACTCATTTCTTTTCGTTGTTTTGACTGGTATATACTATGAGAGAAAATGTATGGAGGCTTGATGTATTCAAATTTATAACATATTATATGAAATTCTGTGATTTTATTTAGAGATGAGGTTTCTGCTTTATTATGCTTCACTACATGTTCTATTTTATTTATTCCTATTATATTTTATTCGCGTGCTATGAGATATACGACAATTTTTATTAACGTTTATTTTCCTTGATGACCATCCCATATCAATCTAGCACATTTTACAATGCGTATTCCTTAACATTTGGTGTAGAAATTTTGAGGAGGTCGTCATGGAATT
The DNA here is from genome assembly GCA_030737875.1 of Allium sativum. NCBI lineage: Eukaryota > Viridiplantae > Streptophyta > Magnoliopsida > Asparagales > Amaryllidaceae > Allium > Allium sativum. The sequence continues at coordinate 23,646,354 of CM060926.1, forward strand.
ATCCACAAAAATAACGTAATACACTAAAGCTCTTCTAGCTCGTCTCTAGCACAGCAGTAATGTCACCAAACCTTTCATCATGCCTACTCAATTTAGAATACCAAATTTAATAAGAGGCAAAATATAAAGCCCTAGGTCAGTTAATAGTTTAGTTTGAGCAGTAAATGAATATCAAAAGATATACTTGAACATAAAGTATCAGACGGAGGCATGTAAGTTATACCTTCCATGTCCCTACAACCAAAGAGTTATCACATTATAACAAGATAATATACGCTACTTAAATAAAACAATACAGGATATTGTAATAAAACATGATTGAAGAATCTATGTAGTCTACTTTATCAACCCTATTTCCCTATCCCTTTTCTAGTGCCTTATAAGTGATGGTTTAGCCTAGAAAGATAAGAGAAACCATAGTGACAGTAACATCTCTCAAACAAAATTTAAATACCATTTTTAAAGCCTTGAATACCCATGTGACTTTCCTTGCTCATGCCAGAGACCAATCGAAATCACGGTCCTAGTTATACCCGTACCATACAAGATTCAAAATTTGGAATGTACCTTTCAGGATCTGAAATCCATCACTAGACCCTCCGTCGAAGCAATCAGGTGTAAAAGACGATTGCTTACAGCCTGTGGATGTCTTCAGCTCTAGTTTCCCTGCTTTTAGGCACAACTTAAACACTCTGAGATATTAATGATCCCTAGGCACTCCCAGTCTTCGAATCACTCACATATCCCCCGTTTTAGGCATGAGCCTTAACACTCAACCCATTCCATTATCCTGTAGTTTCGTTCTATCCCTAGTTGTCTATCAACTCATTCGATCCTACTCTTAATCCGAGCTCTCGACCATATAGTTAAACCTTTATCAAGTTGTAACTTTCTCATTGTAGAAGCTATCAACGAGCAAACAGTTATAACATGATCCTTAGCGAACTTTGTTTCCCTCAAATGGTTCATATACAGGCTGGAGCCTTCCATTTAACTTGATGTTGATCTAACCCCTTTGACTTGGAACTGGTCCAATTACTTAGCAATTTTCAGCTCCATCTTCTTTCTACCCTTTAGTTAACTTCTTTATGATATCAATGACCTTGACTCATCTCTATTAGCCCTTTTCTCCTCTCTTACGTGCATCATGGTCTGATTTATTAGAGATGAGTCATCCATCTTTCAATCACCTGGCTTATCCATTAATCCAAAACATCAAAACACCTTCTACTAAGCATGCTCTTTCCAGTCATGCGAGTCTTCACCATATTGGAGCCATGACATAGACCTGGCAAAAATGCAAGTGTTATGAGCGAACATCGATTTAAGGATTTAATTCCAATTTAGGTGCGATTCCATGGTCTACTCTCACGCTTCAAGTCCTATCCTTCAAATTTCATGCGATTTTGATGAACTTGCTCTCAATATGTTATCTTCATCGATCTAAGTCCCATACCAAACATAACATAACAAAATAAAAATAAAGCATAACATCCAATTTAATCGTATTAACTATTCAAATAGAAAATTGCATACAATTTCATCCAATTACAACATTCAATCATTTCAATACAAGATCAGTCATGTTTAAATATAGATCAACATGTCCACTCTAACTTTAGCCAATAGTTTTGAAATTCAAAATTGCCATGAATTCCTAATTACTTAAACAATTTTCCTATATTACCACTGTATGAGTTGGAAAAGCACCTTCCTAAAGCAATGAAACATATTAGTACATCTAATTTGGATTCTATCAAAGTTTAAGTCGAAATACAATTTTCAATGGCAAAATGGTCACATAGAAATTTGAGAAAGATTATGAATGTGTAAAACATCCCAAAATAGCCTCTAAGTGAATTAAATGATATTATATTATGATTCTCCAATATGCAAAATACAGATCGTAATAGGAAGTAGGTAAAAAAATCACTATCTTTTATAGCTAAAATTTATTCTTTTTGAGTGCATAATTTATTTTTTAAGTAACACCCTATCCATATTTTTTGTAGCAGCGTACTCACATAATTTCCAATAAAACTCAATTCATACTCCTAATAATATGAATGATAATGGAGTGGATTAATGATGAGTTTTCTATGCTCCATACCCTCCTCTGGCTTTTTAAACACCGTGCCAGCCCTGTTCCGTAAAGTTTGTGTAGATCCAGATATTTTGGCCTAAACATAGTATATACGATTCAAGGCACACCCGCCCAAACTGAAGACGTAGCGAGGCTTTGTGTTTTTATTCAAAATTATGTACTGATGTATGTGTATTTATTTTTATTTGTAAGAGAGATTGTCACTAATGATAAATTATATACAAATTATAATATTTTTATGATGATAAAGGAAGGGAATATGAGATGTACCATAATAGTTTTAAAAATGCATATATTGACATGTTGTATAACTATCACAGACGACAACTTTAAATTATACAATTTTTGTAGCTTTTTGATTGGAACATTACGATATTCATATCATACTAACTTATATTTAAAAGGATCTGCAAATATTATTTGCATAACAATTAAGAGATTTCATTAGATTTTAGTGGTGTGGGATGGACTGTGGTGCATCAATCAAGCTTCAGCCCGCCTTTGAACCTGAAGCTTTCAATAACGAACCATGGGTCAGTCTACTCTAATAATCTAATAGGGGTGGATCTTAATAGATAAAAAATAATGAATCAAATATGCTTGGATACTAAAACTACCCCACCACTATCTGATTACTCTTCTCGTCTCATTTCCAGTATTGGCGCCATTCATTTTTTGGTAGCCTTCAACTTCTCATATCCGTATATTCACGTTTTTGTTGCTAATAGCCTTTATGTTATAACTTAAATAGGCTTGAGTTTTTACTCTTGGTAATTTCCACTCATATTTTTAGCCACGTGGAGCCTTTGTTTCCTTAGCCTTAACTTGGAATCTATATTTAATACTTCTAAGTTCGTGTTCAATGAGAAAGTTACAACTCATATGGGGAAACAATTGGATTGAAATTGATCCATGGACTTTGTCGTATTTCATCGTTTTCTTCATCTTTTTTATATTTATAAATAATTGGGGTAAAACTGTTACTTTTTTGGATCGGTCCCTATCGATCCTTGCTTCTCAAAGCACATTTCTATAAATATTATTGCATGAAATGTATCATAACAGCACCAACAATTTATATAAAAATAAGTGAAAGAATGAACACAATTTTTGCAATGATTAGAAGATTTCTCCAACCTACATCAACTTTTGTAACAGCCCACATTTTATGTATTGAAGATCGTAAAATATTTCTATTTTATTCCCTGAGGGTTGGATCATTATCATATTTTAATATGTTTTTTATGAGGATGTGAGACATGTCCAAAATTTTTACCAATTTTGTTTGTAACCGTTTTGCCCTTATCAGTCCTGTATAGGGAATAACTTTTTCCTCAAATTGATTCAGGTGCTTAGATTAGTCTCATTGGAAAGGAAATGACGATTCCCAATCCATAGAATGGTCACATTAAGGATTTGGCTCAACGGTTTGGGAGGAATCGCTATTTTAAGGTTTTTCAGTTGGTTATTCAGGTTTGGTAAGCCATGATGGGCTGATTTGGAGAGGCCCATTAGTGCGCAGGTGGAAGGTTATAAGTAGGGGGTGAGAGGCATGGAGAATAAATTACTTTCTCCATTCTCTCGTTTGGAAGAGTTAGAGTTCCTTCATTCCTCAATCTTCTACACCTTTCCACCATTAAAGCGAATCGAAGATTTACAACATTTGGAGCTAGAATTACACCATTCCAAGCGAGAGTTCATCGAATTAAAGAGTTTGGATCAAATTCTTCGCTGTCCGGATCTAGATCTAAGTGCTTTCGGATTGTTTTGGAGAATTGGTGAGTGATATGCATCTCTCATGCGGATTCAATCAAGTACATGATTTGTATGATGTTAATTTCATCATTTTCAAGTCGTTTTCCTTAGATCCACACCATGGTAAGTTTATTTTCATATGAATTTCCATAGGATCTAATTTAGCCACTTTAAACCGTTAATTTTTATATATTTTTATATGTTTCTGCAAGTTAGATCCACAATTTATTTCATATGTTCATTTATCATGATTTTGGTGAAATTGCATAATTTTGATGAAAATCGTCATATTCATGTTGTTAGTGATTTCATAACATGTTTATAGTTGTAATTGATGGATTGGTTGAGTAGATTGCGTTGATACAATCGATTGGCGAAGTTTTGGTCGAAATTGGACTAGGACCTATACAGATTTCTGGTCGTTCGTGCAAGTCACGGGTCGAGCGGGGAGTACAGAATGTAGTACAATGTAGTACAAAAGTGCTCGGGTCGAGCATCAATGATGTCGAGTAAGCATGGGATCGGTCATAGGCTGGTCATGCATGCAAAGGGCGGATCGGTTGTGCAAGGCATCCTGGGTCAAGCAGAACATGGTTGGCCAAGTTAAAGTGGTCGGTCAGGCGTCCAAGCTAAAGGTGGTCGGTCGTGAAGAAATTCGGGTTGAGCATGGATAGGGTCGGTCCAAGATGGGGTCGGTCAGAGACCAGGTCGGTCGTTGTCTTGAAAATGGGTAGGTCGGTCATGATCAAGGGAGATAGATCAGTCAACAGAGGCCAAGTCAGTCATGGTGGTATGGCACTGGTCGGTCGTTCACAGTCCGGTCAGTCGGGCAGGCCAGGGTCGGTCGTGCATAATAGGGTCAGTCGCACCCAAAAGGCATAGGGTCGCTTCTAAAAAAAACATTTTCAGGTACGACCCAGATTTGAACAAAAGAGCTTGAAAAACAGAATGAAAAACATTTTCGGGTCGCATCTAGACTTGAACCCATGTCGTAACACAGTGCGCTCCAAACGCTGTGATTGGTGGCATGAACGTTGTGGTTTATTTCATAGAAAATGGATGCAACACTATGAATTATGTTGAACCATATGTCGATGTTGTTTGGTTCAATGATGTTATGACTTCAAAGTGAATTCAATGGGGAATGTTGAAGCGATGTGATGTGTTTGTTGTTAGTCGTAATACAACGAATGTGGTGACAACTCAAAGGTGTTCTAATTTGGGTGATAATGGTTGGATGGTCGCCGTTGATGACGACTAGAGATACCGAATGTCGAGGAATTATCATTATCGTAGGTTCTAGCTGGCTCAAAGCGGGGGTACATTTAAAGATCATTCATAGATCAAGTACATTGGGTATCATTGAAAGACCTAGGTACGTATCGTTGAAAGGCGTATGGTTTTTTTTTTGCTAGAGCTAGGGTTAGCATTAGCCCTTAACGGATGGCAGTATGATATGGCTACTCATACGATTAACGATGGTTTCAAAGCAGGATTGGCAGTGATAGCCAGAGTATGTCATGAATGATTGGATGCTTGGTTTGTACTATCTCACGTAGGTTGTCCACGTCGAAGGTGATGTTCCTTGGGTGCTTCTCTGATATTGGTTTAGGCCTCTAGGGCTTGTACATAAGGGATGTTGAATTTGATTAGGGTGACTTACGTGAGATATATAATCTGGAAGTTATGAGTGGTTTTGTTCGATTGTTTCTAATTGCCATGAGTGAATGGTTGTTTTGAGTTCCGTGGATGTATGGTTGTAATGTTTGATGAAAAGGCTATCGCTGTCCGATGTAGGTCGAGTTCTTCTCTGGTGTTGTGGGTAGAGTAGTTTGTTTATTTACCCATTCTCATATACTTTATTGATGATGTTAGATAACTGTTTTATCGCTCACTAAGACTATTGTCTGACTCAAGGTTTTATGTTTTCCTTTTATTACCTTGGGTTGTTCATCCGATTTTGGACAGGAAGGCTAGGTGGCAGGTGATAGGTGATAGCTTAGTGAGGACGATGTAGCAGTTCGGAGGCGAGAAGGTGGCTGGCGTACTATCTTTCTTACTATATAGTATTTGGATTTCAACTGTTTGTTATTCTTCTCTGAGTGTTGTAGTGAGGCAAATTTATACAGACATATGTTGCAGTCCTGGTGTGAGGATACACTTTCTAGTTGTTTTGAAAGTTTAAAATTTCTGCTCAAATATGCTTCACTAATATTACCTATTGTATATGCCCTATTATATTTTATCCTTGCACTGTGAGATTTACGACAAGTTCCACTTGTGTTATCATACCTTGATGATCGTCCATAGCTGCCTGGCACACTTTTCAATGCATCATTCCACTTGTTTAATGCAGGAGTTATGGGCATTCGTCACAACTTCGATTCTATTATTTTATGTTTTCTCTTTGGAATTCAAAGCTTACCATTCAAATTCGATCACAATTGATTAGATCTTAGATTTGGTATGATTTTCTCAAATTCAACCATGCTAGAATAGCAATGTCGTTGTCACTTATATTTAAAAAGACTTATTATAATTATTATTATATAATAATAAAAAGATTTCATGTTATATGAGTAGTGCATGTCATGTTGTGGTGGATCAGCTCAACCCCTCTTTTCCTAAACCATGAGGTTTGAACATTGGATCATGGATTTGGATGCTCCAATAATATAATATTATGGGTCTTGATGGATCGAAATATAGGTAAATCAAGTGGATTAGACCGGTCTCCTTATAATCCAACTTGTAACCCTTCAAGATTCATTTTCCTTGGTTATTGCCAAGGCTGATAATTAGAAATGAGAAAAATTGTAAGTGAGAAGATACGAAAATTGTATTATTGAATTAATGATTGTTACATGGGAAAACGTTGTGTGTGTGTATATATATATATAATTGATAGAAACTGGGCTACAAATCCTGTTCAACCTATGTACGTAATAAAAGAAATATATCGGATAGAAATCGGTCACATTCCTTCAGTATTTGACATAACTCTTTATACCCTCTCTCAAACTAGGGTTTGGGTTTCCAGCTTATCCCTGATTTGATTAAATGATTGCAAGGAAGACGACCACCATCTTCAAAAAAATAAGTAGCGATCTGAAATTTGATGAAGGATATCATGATGTTACCCTAAATCAGAGAGTAACATATTGATCTGGATTATTGGAAGCGGATTCGAGAGAATGTTAGCAGATCTAACTTTTATGCTTCATATCTATCTTCAGTGAGCTTCTTCCATCTTCGAAATTCTTCGACAGGTTGTATTGCTTCATTATTATCAATTCATTTTTGAGTCTCATGACATTCTTAGAAGATAATGCTTTGGTGAAGATATCTTCTTTCTGATGATAAGTAGGAATATAGTTAACTTGCAAATTCTTCTTTTGTACTTGTTAACGCATAAAGTATACATCTATCTCAAAATGTTTGGTTCGTGCATGCTGTATTAGATCAACAGTCATGTAAATTGTGCCTTGATTATCACACCATAGGATAGGCTTTTTGCTACATTATATGTTTGGTTCTTGTTAGACAAAAATCTGGGCCTAACACCCAAATGCAGATCACAAATCACAGAGTGAAGAAAAAGTAAATAAAGAGGAGACACACGATGTTTTTATACTGGTTCGACTCAAACCAAGCCTACTTCCACTTTAACTCTTCTTAAATCCTAAGAAGTTACAAGTACAATTCTCTCGGTTTATACGCGAAATCCTCGTGTTTATAATGAAAAGAGGTAAGAAATCATAAGAATATACACGAAATCCTCGTGTTATGATAGGAGTTTGGCTCCTTTGCTGCTAAAAATGTTTTGTAGAGAGCAATGGTGGAAGACGTGAGGAGTTAGAGCCAAAAGATCCTTGAAAATGCCTTCAAATGGTGTATTTATAGCTGTAGGAGAGCTTCTGGAAAGACTGATTCATGATGGGGTACGTGGCATCCGATCCGGGAAAATAGGAGTGTGAATAGGCTTGAGAATAGGTCAAGATCTACACGTGTATTAGCAGATTCAGTGGTCGGTTTGTGGTCATGGGGTCGGGTCGTGATGAGGTCTCCACGAACCGTAGTCTGGTCGTGAGCTGGAGTGGGAAGCTAGTTCCACCGTCGGGTCGTGATCAGGAGGTGTACCACGAGCCGAGGGGGGCGATCTGAGGGCACATGAGCCATACTCCGATCATGTGACACTTCGTTGCTTTATCCAGGAAATTGCCATATTACACCAGTTTACGGAAACAGGCATAACTTTCAAACCGTAAGTCCGATTGAGCCAAACCAAAGCTAATTCATAGATCTACAAGAGTTACGGAGCTTAGCTTCGTAATTGCTGTTTTCGGGCCCAAAAGAGGTCGTTTGATAGGAGTTTCGGGCCTTTCTTTGTTCGTGATGCGACTTTGACCAAATCGCTGCCTGTCTTCTAATGATGTTCTCCATATCCGAGCGCGATGCTATCCAGATATTCAGTGTGACGGCTTTTACCAAAAAATGTGTCTATAAGTTTGCCCCCCAGAACATATCTTGCTGGTTGAAGGAAGATGTGTTCTGGATAGTCCAGGAAATCTATTAGCCATAGAAATTCGATAATGCCATGACCTTGCCAAGTCTGCCAGCTACAGATGTAACCCATACCTGTAAAGAGATAAATGAAAGACAAACATGCCAAATCCTGACGATATTGTTCAAATTTTCTGAGCATAAACCATGCTTCGGCGTCTAATGAGCATAAACCATACTCAAGGGACGTTTGAGTCATCTTGCCAAATCCTGGCAAGGGTCAACATTTCCAGGCATAATCCATACCCAGAAGTCCAAATCGAGTATAATCCATACCCGATTTCTTTTGTCACATCCTGACAAGACCGTTTGCAGGGCATAATCCATACGCTAGAGTTCAAACCGAGTATAATCCATACCCGATTTCTTTTGTCACATCCTGACAAGACCATTTGTCGTTCCTAAGTATAATCCATACTTAAGATTCCAAAGTGATTATAAACCATACTCAGACCTGAGGTAGAGCTACGCTTGCCACATCCTGACAAGATAGTCCGTCCCTAGGCATAATCCATACCTAGAGTTCCATAATATGTATAAGCCATACTTTAACCGAAGTTGAGGTTCCTGCCACATCCTGACAAGATACTTAAATTCTCCAAACATAATCCATGCTTGGAAAGTCCTTATTCAATTCAAAGTGCAAAACCAAAGCAAGTCTTGATTGGTTGGACACCGAGTCCAGAGCACGCTTTGGGGATACATCCTAACCCCGTATCTGTACTCTGATTCAACCAATCGAAAAACTAATAAAAGCAAAAACAAATCTGAAAGCCTAAGAAATGCAGAAAATGAAAGCTGATCTCATCCAGATTAGTTAATGATGAGCCCACGAGAGCTCGATCCAGGGCCATTCCCTCTCCGGGGAGCAGGAGGTAGAAGCGCAGGTGTTGTTGATGGTTTCACATACTCGGGCAGCTCTCCACATCTAACCCGTTCCTCAATCAAATCACGAAGATGTTTGCACTCATTCATGTCATGTCCATCCATATCGTGGAATATGCAGTGCTTTCCAGAATCGCGTTCTCTTCACGTTGGCTCTCTCCTGGGAGGCTTTAGGTAGGAGACAACACCGTTTTTGTCCATGTAGATGTCAGAAAGTGAAGCAATGAGCTCAATATACTTTTCATATCTAGGTCCTCTCCTGGGCTGAGTTTTGCGATCATTCTTGACGGCGGCTTTTCCTTTGCCATTTCCAGAATAAGACAGTTCTCCATCTTTGAGCATGTTGATAACGCGAACTTTCTTCTCGGAAGTTGCGTCTTCCTCACGTAGAAATCTATCCGATTCAAGGTAGAACTCGCTGAGATTCCGTGGTGTGTCTCAGTACAAAGATTTCTTGAATTCCGTGTTATCTAGAACGTCGGATACCGCTGCCATCAGTACCATCGATTGTTCAGGGCGATCAACTGATGCTGCTGCAACGTTGAATCTTTCCAAAAAGGAACGCAGTGTTTCTCTTGTCCTCTGCTTAATTGTGGTGAGTGACATGACGTTCTTGGGTCATGCGATGTGGACGTCAAACTGTTCAAAGAAGCGAGCGACCAACATATTCCAACTGTTGGTCAATTCCGTTTCTAGCTGTCGAATCCACATGGCTGTTATATCAGTCAGAAAGAGGGGAAAATACTTAGCCATGACGTTTTCCGACTCCGATTGAACTTCCATATACCGTTTGTAGCGCATCAAGTGCACGGTAGGATCCGTCCTGCCGTTGTATGGCTGCAGTTATGGGAGTTTGAAATCCGGGGGATTGCGGGAATTCCCTATTTCCTGAGAGAACAGGTTGTGATTGACATCATCCACGTCATTCTGATAGGTGCGGCATCTCGAGAGGCGTTGAATCAGATCAACGAGTTGATTGCCTTCAAAAATCTGTTGCAAACTACCAAAATCAGAGTTGGTGCCCTCAGCGTTGAATGCAGGAGAGGATGGAAGTTGTTGGTGAGCCGTTTCCTGGGGATCACGGCTCGTGGATCGCGGATCGAGGGTGGCGACCCGACCTGGTTCGAGGGGAGCGAACTGAGGAGGGGCGATCCGACCTGGTGTTGGTGGCCTGTCACGAGCAGATCCCTGCTGCAGTTGAGTGAGAGTTTGCTCTCTGGTATCCATCCGATCTGGAGCTGAAGTCGGTCGCTGTACATTTCCAATAACGAGGGGGTTGCCCCCGAGTCCATGTGATGCCTGAGCCGCTTCTGTGGCTTCATTTCCAATGACTTGGGCATTGCGTGGCCTTCCATCCATCCGAGCGAAGAATTGGTTAATCGTTTCTTGTTGTTTCTGGAGGAGATCATCTTGCCGTGCCATCTGATCTCTAAGTTCAGTGAGAACTCCATCCATCTCGTCTCTGGTCAAGTATGCAGAAGGATCTTCATGAGAGGAAGCTTCCTGGCTTACCTCGTTCCTTGTGTCTTCAGCGTCAGCATCATCGGCATGAGCGGAAGTTCCAGTCTTCTTCCTTTTGATTGCCATTTATCCAATAGCCAAAAAATCCAAGCAGAAGTTGAAGTTGTCGTGTGCCCCCCTTCCTGGCGCGCCAAAATGTTAGACCAAAATCTGGGCCTAACACCCAAATGCAGATCACAAATCACAGAGTGTAGAAAAAAGTAAATAAAGAGGAGACACACGAAGTTTTTATAGTGGTTCGGCTCAAATCAAGCCTACGTCCACTTTATCTCTTCTTAAATCCTAAGAAGTTACAAGTACAATTCTCTCGGTTTATACACGAAATCCTCATGTTTATAATGAAAAGAGGTAAGAAATTATAAGAATACACACTAAATCCTCGTGTTACGATATGGAGTTTGGCTCCTTTGCTGCTAAAAATGTTTTGCAGAGAGCAATGGTGGAAGATGTGAGGAGTTAGAGCCAAAAGATCCTTGAAAATGCCTTCAAATGGTGTATTTATAGCTATAGGAGAGCTTCTGGGAAGACTGGTTCGTGATGGGGTACGTGGCATCCAATCCGGGAAAATAGGAGTGCGAATAGCCTTGAAAATAGGTCAAGATCTACGCGTGTATTAGCAGATTCGGTGGTCGGTTCGTGGTCATGGGGTCGGGTCGTGATGAGGTCTCCACGAACCGAAGTTTGATCGTGAGCTAGAGTGGGAAGCTGGTGTCCACAGTTGGCTCATGATCAGTAGGTGTACCACGAGCCGAGGGGGGGCGATCTGATGAGGGGAAATCCGTGGGTGCAAGAGCCAGACTCCGATCGTGTGACGCTTAGTTGCTTTATCCAGGAAATTGCCATATTACACCAGTTTACGAAAACGAGCATAACTTTCAAACCGTAAGTCCGTTTGAGCCAAACCAAAGCTCAAACTGAAGCTAATTCAGAGATCTATAGGAGTTAAAGAGATCAGCTCCCTAATTGTTGTTTTTGGGCCCAATAGAGGTCGTCTGATAGGAGTTTCGGGACTTTCTTTGTTCGTGATGCGACTTTGACCAAATCATTGCCTGTCTTCTGACGATGTTCTCCATATCCCAGCGCGATGCTATCCAGATATTCAGTCTGACAGCTTTTACCAAAAAGTGTGTCAACAGTTCTTTCAGTAGTAATCATAGCCATAAAATTTCAAAGGTAGTGTTGGCTACACTACTGTATTCAGCCTCAGTACTAGATCTCGAAATGGTCGTTTGTTTCTTTAAACACCATGAAATTAAATTGTCGCTAATATAGATGCAATAACTAGTTACTATTCTTCTATCATCATTGTCAGTGGCCCAATCAGCAACACTGTACAAAGTGATGTTGAAGCTGTTGCTGCCTTTGAGAATTTGTCCATAGCTAATTGTTTCCTTCAAGTATCGCAGAATTGTTTTGACAACTTTCCAATGTTCATCCAATGGATTCTGCAAAATTGGGAAACTTTGTTAACACTAAATGCTATATCAGGTCATGTTATGGTAGCATATTATAATGCTCCCACCACACTTGTATATTGTTTTATATTATTTATGGCTTCTCCCCTTATTTTACTGTAGTGCTGAATTGATATCATAGGTGTAGAATAAGGCTTTGCTTCATGCATTTTTTTCCCTAATAATAATTCTGAACTGTATTTCCTTTAACATGCATGTATTCCTATAGCAGAATACCTTTTGATTTCAGTAGCCAAGAAGTAGGAAGCATTGCCTAGGTTTTTGATAGAAAATTGCTCATTTAAATATTCAATCAGCTTTCTGATTTCCTCACTGTTATTACCTGTAATGATAAGATCATCAACATATATTAGAATGTATAAAGTAAATAAAATGTTGATTTTTATAAATAATTAGGAAAATTTTGCTGGGTCGTAGCCTAAAGTGTTGAGTGTGGTTTTGAGTCTATCAAACCACACTCTTGGTGCTTGTTTGAGTTTATAGATTACTCTTTTCAGCTTGTAGACTTGATTTTGATTTTGAGTGAAACTAGTGGTTGTTGCATATAAATTTTTCCTATAAGTAACCATTCAAAAAGGCATTATTCACGTCTAGGTAATTTGCATTCCGGTTATTATTTAAAGAAATAGTAAGAATAAGCCTGATTGTTGATGGTTTCACCAATTGTGAAAATGTTTCACTAAAATCAAACTCATATTCTTGAGTGAATCTATTAGCAACAAGTATGGCTTTGTATTTTTTGATAGAACCATCAGCATTCTTCTTTAATCTGAATGTCCACTTACATCCTATTATGTTTTTAATGCTTGGTGGATCAACAAGATCCCATGTATTGTATTTAAAGAGAGCATTATACTCTTCTTTCACAACAGCACACCAGTTTTTATCATTGACGGCTTGATTAAAATTGTCAGGTTCATCACTGTTGATGTTGACAGTGTAAGTTTTTGGCTTGAAAATACCACTTTCACCCCTGGTTATCATATAATGAATGGTTTGATTAGGAGAAGGAATGACTGGTATCAATTCTAGTTCAGATTGAATTGTATCAACAAAAGTATTGTTATCTTCATTATTGGTAACAACAATTGCAAGTTGATCTCGACTAACTTGATTTCTGCAATTACTTTTTGAATCAGGTAGCTGAAAGGCGGAGCTGAATTACTTTTTATGGTCTTCAATAGAGCATTGGTGATCACTGTGAACATTGACAGCCTCAGTATTACAAGTTTTATCGCATACTTCATCCAGTATAGGTAGTCCAGGTACAACAACCTTTTGACTATAGTCTTTTACTAATGTTTTTATATTACGTTGTTTAAACGGAAAAATATTCCCATCAAAGATTACCTTTATACTCATGAAAACTTTCCCTTTGGCATCTATACACTTATATCCTTTCTGATGAGAACAATAACTAATAAATGTACATGTCTTAATTTATAATCAAGCTTATTTGCATTATGTGGTCTAAGATATGGGTAATACAAGCATCCAAAAGTTTTTAAACTCGTGTAATGTAACACCCCAAAATTTTAAAGAACATTATAATGATAAGAATACTTAATTAAATATTGGGAATTAAGTAAAACGGACTACGCCATTGCATTCGTCTCAGAGGTTTGCTAAAGATAGACTCCGAGTTTGCATGACATGGACATCATATGAAGAAGTTATTATGCGTAGAAGTTTGTATACGCACAAGAGAACTATATATATATATACACAATTCAACGTAGAAATTCAAATTAATTCAAAAAAGAGAAGCGGGTGGGCTATCAACGAATCGACCCATTGGAGGGGTCAACCCAAGACCCGACTGTGTCGACCCAGGGGTCGATCCAGGGTGTTTGGGGTCGATACTGTAAAGGGGGGTCAACCCCTATACAGATCTGGGCAGAGTTCGTTTTCTGAACGTGGGCTTGTTTTGTGTCTTTGTTTGTTGGTTTTAGGCTACAAGTAAGACCACATTTATATTGTTTTTGCACACCAAAAACAATGGAGACAATAAGACGCTGCCCCAACTTGGATTATGTTAGCTTATTTCCTTCAACAACAACCTATATGCATACAAGAATTTCTCCTATAGCTTCAGCCTATTGTTCTCTGTTATTTTAGGTACAAACCCTATGAGTTCATGTTATTTTTAGATATAAACAGTTAATAAATAATCTTGACATGTTTATAAGTTTGGTTCTAAGCCTATGCCTATTAATAACCTGAATCATGACAGATCTACCATTCCTTGTACACCTGATCTATTGTTCTCATTCTGCCATCATATGCCTATCCTGTTATTATGACCAATTTTATCATCATATGCCTGATTCGTTATTATGCCTATTCATATTCTCTTCTCTCCCTCTTTCGCTTTTATTTTTATAGTCAGGCTACCTACAAGCCTATGCCTATCACTGAAATATGTGAACGCACAAAATTGGGGATCCTTGGAAATGATAAATTGGGACATAACTTACATTGTAAAATACGACTGGGATTTGGGGTTAAAATATATACCTTGTTCTAAAACTTTAATTTGGGCATGACCTGTATTATGAATCATGACTGGGGTTTTTGAAGGCATAACCTATACTTTAATATTTGACTAAAACTTGGGGCAATTTTTATATTGTGAATTATGACCATAATTTGGGGTATACAAATCTATAGGCTTAATTTAAGATTTAGCAGAACATGATAATAAAACTGTAAGTAACCTGTTGTAACTTGCGGAGTTGATTAACCGGTTAAAATGACTAATCTGTTGAAATCTGTTGAAACTGAATACTATAATTGAAAGAGCTACGATGAACATGAATAATTGTTTAAGAACGAATATGCCTAGATTTACAGTAGTTAGAAACTGTAACTGCATTTAGACACGAGGTTAGATTACACTTGTGGTATAAGTCTACCCGGAACCGCCCAGCAAATCCAACATCCACAAGTGGTTAATCTAATGTGAGGGGTCAAGTGCGTAAATATACATGTAACAGTGCTAAGACACGAGGTTAAGTCCGACTTGTGGTAGAAGTCCGCCCGGAACCGCTCAGCATACCCAGCATCCACAAGTGGTCAACTTAATGTGAGAGGTCTGGTGCATTAACATACATGAACAGGGAATGATAATACCCTATTATAATTGATTACAGTAATGAGAATGTTATACAATAGGCAGGCTTGTCCTAGGGACGAGTGGAAATGATAGCAAAAGTTACAATAAAAGGAAAGGAAACTTATTAGTAAACCTTAGTTAATAGAACTAAGTTAATAAGTAAACAACGACAAGTTGCAGTGACATGTTAAACAGAAACAGGTGAATTGAGATGAAGTATACTTAATTACGTATTAAGTAAAACATGTTATTGTAACTATGGAATCAGACAATAAATAATATAAAGGGATTGTAGATGACTTTCATTAATTACAATCCAAGGATAAGAGATTGTAGATTACTTCCGTTAATTACAATCTAGAGAACAACATATTATGAGCTTACTAATAAACTTAAACGGATGAAGTTATATATATATATATATATATGAAATTAATGAGCAAGAGGAACTTGGTAACATGAAAAGAAGACAACGTGAATGGGAATAACCAATTATACTTAACCTGTTTAAATCTGTAGGGGTTACATGAACCTGTTGAATTGAGTAGGGGTCAAGTAAACTTGTATGAATCAGTGGGGGTTAAGTTAGTCTTGTTAAATATATGGGGGATTACATAAGCCCTACAAACTTAACATGTATTAGATGTTGGGGTTATGCAACCTTGTTAAACTATCACCTTTCAAAATCCTAGTAGTGGGGATGCAAGCCCAGGGAGTAGCTTGTGTCATCTGTTGTGTAAGACCCTTATCAGTCAGTAACCCATCTTGGCATCAAACGGGGAAACGTGAACTAGGTCGGGGTTAGGGCACGCTTACTGAATTGATTGTAAGAGGTTCATATAGGTGGAGGTGTTGACAGCGCGGGATCCAACAGAGTCATGTGCGTGCATGGGTCCGGCTTGCTTGAGAAAATTAAGACGTTGAGACATCAGTAGATATGGCTGTGCATCTTGAAAATAATGGGGTTGCCACTTTAGGAAGTGATACATCCTACTGTGGGGCCAGCACATGGTATCTACGGGATAGAGAGTCGATCAGTTGAGGTATTAATTAAGGTACGTTTAGTCTTGCTTGTTGAGAAGCCCATTATTTTCATTGGGGTTAACACCTGTCATTTCTGTTGGGCTAGCTGGTATTGTTTTTCAGGGTAAAACCCGTCACTAGATGTATACCTAAGTCTGCCATCTGTTTCAATATGGATCATCTTGTTCTATTATACTAGTATTGGTGCAAAGAAAAGTATTTGAGAAGCGCAATATATCATGTCATTATTATTCTATTTATCCTGCTTAGTTTGCTATACCTGTCTTATGATATCGTTATCTCTCTTCCAATTATATGTCTGTCATAATGCTTTTACTTATTTATATGCTAAAAGTAACTGGACTCGCCAGACTTTATGTCTGACCCATTTTGTTTCCTCTTCTCTCTCTTCTGTTTCCCCCAGGTTCCCAGGGTGGGAATACTCAGGCTTGATTTGGATTCTCTCTTTCATTCTGCTTGGAGCTGCTTAGATGTACCGGTTTGATTTTCTGTCTTCTCTGATATGGATATTTTTGGGGACTATGCTTTCTGTATGTTACTGTACTCTGATGATTTTTGTACAAGACAAAAATTATAAGTTGATGTAATGGGTGTTCTGTATTTCAGACTTATGATGCAACTATGTTTTGGACCATGACGTTTTCTGTTTAATAAAGTTTTAAAATTCCGCTGTTATTTTAAATCTGTATTGTGATGTTTCTGTTTCTGTCTACCTATAACACTTCATGAAACTCAATGCATTTTGATAAAGAGCGACATTAACGGGCGTGGGGTGTCATATTTAGTATCAAAGTTGAAGGTTACCAGATCGGATAAAAGAATTCGAAAATTGTTTTTAAAAGAAAGCATTTTCAGAAGAAAAAACTATCTTGAAAAACATATTCCCTAAAGCCGTTTGAAATATCTTTCAATTCTTCTCTTGAATCCCTTTTCCTTTTCTTTTCAGCATGTCTAGGGAACCGATTCTTCCCAAAAGGTGTCCCCATTGCGGCATGGTTCCGTAGGCATGTTAAAATTAGGGCACATGTCGAAGGGCAAGGAAGTGTCAAATCTCCATCTGTAGTCACAGTAGTTCCAACTGCGGCTAATTTTCTCTCAAACTTCATATATATTTCTATGCGATGGAAGCAGCTTTCGAGAAACTTGTTAACATGTTACACAAGGATGGTAAAGAGGAGAATAAGGGAGCTAAGGCTAAGTAGCACAACCCAAGGATGACAAAAATGGTGACCTAAGAAGGGAACATAGATGAAGGAAGGAAAGCCTAATAAAGTTCAAATAAAGATAAGAAAATTTCTATTGAAAGTTTGATTTCTCTTTCCGATCATCCCGTTAGGACTCTTTTGATTCTGGTGCTTCACGTTCCTTTATATCTGATTCTATGGTTGAGTCTATACACCTTAGTACTAGTATGGTTTTAGATCCCATTGTTGCCTCTAACCCCATTGGGGGCTTGGCTTATTTGTTTGTGATTTTGTAGGGGTTTGATGATATCTGTGTTGGGCGTCGAGTTTGAGTGCGACACATATCTTGTTTCATGGGCTATGACTTGATTCTAGGGATGGATTTGCTAGCTATGTATGGTGCCATTCTGATTTGTGAGAGGAGGGTTGTTTGGCTTTTGACTTGCCACGGGAGGACCTTTGAGATTTCTTGTGACCCTAAAGGGTCTGTCATGCTTAGTTTCCTAGATCACTTGATGCATCTATCGATGATTTACGATCTGTACCAGTAGTTTGTGAGTATCCTGATGTTTTTGAGGAGGTTCGGGACTTACCTCTAAAGCGCGAGATTGATTTTCGTATATACTTGGTGGACAATGCAAAGCTAGTTGCGTTACCTGTGCGTTGTATTGCTCCAAGAGAAAGGAGGGAGCTCAGCAAGCAAGTAGGGGAGCTACTTGAGAAAGGATTTATTAGGCAAAGTATATCTGAATGGGGTGCTCCAGTGGTATTCGCCACCAAGGTGGATGGTTCGCTTCACTTATGTATGGATTATAGGGAGTTGAACAAGCTCACTAAGAAGAATAGGCACCCACTTACGAGGATAGATGATCTGTTTGACCAGCTTGTTGGTGCATCTGTGTTTTCTTCTAGCTAGACTTAACCACGGGATTTCATCAATTGAGGGTGACCGAGGATAGTATAGAAAAGACTTCTTTTAGAAATCCAGATGATTTCTTCGAATGGCTTGTAATTAGGGATGTAAATCGGTCAGACCAGACCGGATGGAGGTGTGTTCAGTTTCTATCCTAAAAAAATTTGACTGAACATGGACCGGACCAAATTTTTTCTCGAACAAATTTCATTGTCCTAATTCATGTCCTAAATAAATTGGTCGGACCTGGAAAATGTTTTTCGGACACGGACACGATCGGACTTGGTCGGACATGGCTATTTACATCACATTTTGTATATTTTACTAGATTTTCTCTCAACTGTACGTCGAATTACAAGAATTTTGGATGAATTCAGACGAGCCTGGACTGGACATGATTTTTTCTCGTACAAATTTTGTGGTCCTAACTCATATCCTAAATGAAAATCGGACGGACTCGGACGGATGTATTTCGGTCACGGACATGAACGAACATAGGACATTCATACTAAATTTATAGCCCTACTCGTCATGCCTTTTGGTTTGACGAATGCATCCGCCGATTTTGTGGATCTGATGAGTAGGGTGTTTCGGGAGTTTCTAAATAAGTTTGTTGTGAACTTTGTTGATGAAATCTTGATTTTCTCGAAGAGCGAGGAAGAGCATGCCCTACATTTATGGGAGGTTTTGAAAACTCTCCGAACGCATCAGCTAAAGGCAAAATTCTCTAAATGCCATTTTTGTAGAAAGGAAGTGAGATTTCCAGGGCATGTGGTCTCTAAGGATAGGATAACAGTAGATCTTGCGAAAGTATTTGCAGTTCAGAAAGGGAAGATTTCAACGGAGGTGAGGAGTTTTCTTGGTTTAGCGAGCTATTATAGAAATTTTATTAAGGACTTCGCAAAGTTATCAACCCCACTCAACAAACCGACAAAGAAGAATTTGACTTTTGGTTGGAACATTGATTATGAGGATGCTTTTCAGCGACCAAAGAGGGCTTTGACAACAACCCCAATTTTGGCTTTGCCTGATAGGAATAAAGTGTTCACAGTATATATTGATGCATGGGGAACAGAGCTCTGTGTTGTCTTGATACAAGAGGGAAGGGTAGTATGTTATGGTGGTAGGCAATTAAGAGTTTATGAGAAGAACTACCCTATCCATGTTTTGGAATTAGTTATTATAGTATGCGGACTTAAGACTTAGCGGCAGTATCTACTTAGAGAGAAGTTCGAGTTATACACAAACCATAAATCACTCAAGTATCTGTTCTCGCAGAAGGATCTCAAATTGAGACAGCAGAGATAGGCTTCTACTTGGACCTGAGATGATTAGAGAAACTTCAGAAAATATTTGATCTTATCCACAGGCGCATGAAGGCAGCTGAGGACAAGCAAAAGTCATACGCAGATAAGGGAAGGCCGATATTGATTTTGAGGTGCGAGACATGGTTTTCATCAAAATATCGCCTTTGAGGAATGTTGTTCACTTTGGAGCTATAAGGAAACTGGCACCAAGGTTTGTAGGACCATTTCCCATAATGGAAAGGATAGGTCAAATGTCTTATATGGGAAAGCTACTAGAGAGATTAGCGGATGTTCATTTGTGGAAATGTTTGCACAATACAGCAAAAGTAGTTAAGCCGAGTATGTTTGAGGAAGTAAAGGTGGAACGGGAGGCAACATTTAGATGAGTTCCTACCCGTATTCTTGGATCAAAGGTTAAGAAGCTATGCAACCGAGAGGTTAAGTTGATGAAAGTTCAATGGGGAGAAGATCCGGAGGATGAAAATTGGAAGATTGAAGACAAGATTCGCGCTTCGTATCCTTTTCTTTTCAAGGGTATGTTCTTAACTCTTTTTTTCAATGTTTTTATTCGTACTTGCTTCAGTCATTTAAGGATATCCTATCGATCGAATCTTCGAACTTTAGGTAGGGAACCCATGGATTTAAACATGTGCTTAAGACATGTTATGTTTGATGGATGCAAGTGGATGCAATTATTTGCTAGTGGTTGCTCGTGGATGCATATATACACACACGCTAGGCAGGCTTAATCACTCTCATGCTACATATGGATGCATGTGCATTTCTCTTCTATTATGGATGGAAATGGGTGTATCATCATATGAATGTTGCATTTGGACGAATGATTGTGCACACATATAGCATTTACATGATGTATTAGGATTATTTGCATACATGTTGGATTCGTGGCAGTAACATACATTGCATTAAGGAGGTCAACTGAATCAGTAGACCACCTGATCGTTCGCATTAGTTTAGGGTCACATACACACACCTTTGCATATGTTCATATAAGCATTAGAAATATTTTAAGGATAATGAATGTCAGTGATTGATGGATGAGTAGATGAATGATGGATGTTAGGATATACATTCTTCTTAACTTAGAGATTTCGAGGACGAAATCATTTAAGTAGGGGAGAATGTAACACCCCGTAATTTTAAAGAACATTATAATCATAAACTAAAGAATACTTAATTAAATATTTTTTGAATTAAGTAAAACGGACTGTGCCATTGCATGCATTCTTCTTGAAATTTTGCTTAAAATAGACTTCGATTTTGCTTGAAACGGATATTGTATGAAGAAGTTATTGAGCCTAGAAGTTTGGATATTCATAAGAGAATTATATATATACAATTCAACCTAGAAATTCTAATTAATTCAAAATAGTGAAGCAGGATGGGCTATCAGCGAATCGACCTGTTGGAGGGGTTGACCGGAGGCCCGGCTGGGTCGATCCAGGGTGTTTGGGGTCGACCCATAGGCCGACGCCGGGGTCGACACAGTAAAGGGGGGTCGACCCCTATATAGATCTGGGAAGAATTCGTATTCAAAACGTGGACTTGTTTTGTGGCTTGGTTCGTTGGTTTTAGGCTACAAAAAGGACCTCATTTCTATTGTTTTTAGACACAAAAAATAGTAGATACAACGAGACGTTGCCCAAGCTTAGATTGAGTTAGCTTATTTCCTTCAATAACAGCTTATACGCATACAAGAATTTCTCCTACAGCTTCAGCCTATTATTCTCCGTTCTTTAGACCGAATCCATGTGAGTTCATGTTATTTTAAGATATAAACATTTAATATGTAATCTTGACATGTTTATAAGTTTGGTTCTAAGCCTATGCCTTTTAATAACCTGAATCATGACAGATCTACCATTACTTGTACACCTGATCTATTTTTCGCATAGGCCCATATCTTCCATCATATGCTTATCTTGATATTATGACCAATTTTATCATCATATGCCTGATTTGTTATTATGCCTATTCTTGTTCTCTTCTCTCCCTCTTTCCTTTTTTGTTTTTATAGCCATGCTACCTTCGAGCCTAGGCCTGTTGTTGATATATACGAACGCACGAAATTGGGGATCGTTGGGAATGATAAATTGGGGCATAACTTACATTGTAAAACATGACTAGGATTTGGGGGTAAAATCTATACCTTAATCTAAAACTTTAATTTGGGCATGACTTGTATTATGAAACATGACTGAGGTTTTTGGGGAGAATAACTTATACTGTACAATTTGACTAAAACTTGGGGCAATTGTTGTATCGTGAATTATGACCATAATTTGGGGTACATAAATCTGTAGGCTTAATTTAAGATTTAGCAGAACATAATAATAAAACTGTAAGTAACCTACTGTAACTTGCGAAGATGTTTAATCTGTTAAAATGACTAATCTACTGAAATCTGTTGAAACTAAATACTATAAGTGAAAAACCTACGATGAACATGAATAACTGTTTAGGAATGAATATGCCTAGATATACAGTAGTTAGAAATTACAGCTGCACTTAGACACGAGGTTAGATTACACTTGTGGTATAAGTCTGCCCGGAACTGCCCAACAAATCCAGCGTCCACAAGTGGTTAATCTAATGTGAGGGGTCGAGTGCGTAAATGTACATGTAGCGGTGGTAAAACAAGAGATTAAGTCTGACTTATGGTAGAAATCTACCCGGAACCGCCCGGCATATCCGACATCCACAAGTGGTCAACTTAATGTGATAGGTCTGGTGCATTAACATACATGACCGGGGAATGATAATAACTTACTATAATTAATTATAGTAACAAGAATGTTACACAATAGGTAGGCTTGTCCAAGGGATGAATGGAAATTATAGCATAAGTTGTAATAAAAGGAAAGGAAACTTATTAGTAAACCTTAGTTAAGAGAACCAAGTTAATAAGTAAACAATGACAAGTTGTAGTGACATGTTAAACAGAAACAGGTGAATTGAGATGAAGTATACTTAATAACATATTAAGTAAAACATTTTATTGTAACTATGGGATTAGACAATGAATAACATAAAGGGGTTGTAGATTATTTTCGCTAATTACAATCCGAGGATAAGAGATTGTAGATTACTTTCGTTAGTTACAATCTAGAGAATAACATGTTATGAGCTTATTAATAAACATAAATGGATGAAGTTACATATATACGAAATTAATAAGCAAGAGGAACTTGGTAACTTGAAAAGAATTCAACGTGAATGGGAATAACCTGTTATGCTTAACCTGTTTAAATCTGTAGGGGTTACACGAACCTGTCGAATTGAGTAGGGGTTAAGTAACCTTGCTTGAATCAATGGGGGTTATGTTAATCTGGGGGGTTATATAAGCACGACAAACTTAACATGTAGTACATGTTGGCGTTATGCAACCTTGTTAAACTGTTAGGCATAACCTTTCAAAATCCTTGTAGTGGGGATGCAAGCCCAGGGAGCAGCTTGTATCATTTGTTGTGTGAGACCCGTACCAGTCAGTAACCCATCTTGGCATCAAACAGGGAAACCCGAACCAGGTTGGGGTCAGGGCACATTTATTGAGTTGATTGTAAGAGGTTCATATAGGTGGAGTTGTTGATAATGCGGGATCCAAGGAGTCATGTTCGTGTATGGGTCCGGATTGCTCGGGAAAATTAAGACGTTGTGACATCAGTAGATATGGCTATGCATCTTGAAAATAAAGGGGTTGACACTTTAGGAAGTGATACATCCTACTGTGGGACCAGCATAGGGTATCTATGGGATACGAAGTTGATCGATTGAGGTAGTAATTAGGGTATATCTAGTCTTGCTTGTTGAGAAGCCCATTATTCTCATTGGTGGTAACACCTGTCATTTCTGTTGGGCTGCTTGGTATTATTGTTGAGGGAAATAACCGTCACTTGAAGTACGTCTAAGTCTACCATCTGTTTTCAGTAGGGATCATCTTGTTTTATTATACTAGTATTGGTGCAGAGAAAAGTACTTGAGAAGAGCAATAGATCCTATCATGTTTATTCTGTTTATCCTACTCAATTTGCTATACATGTCTTATAATATTATTATCTCTCATCCAGTTTATATGCCTATCATGATGCTTTTACTTATTTATATGCTAAAACCAATTGGACTCGCCAGACTTTATGTTTGACCCATTTTGTTTCCTCTTCTCTCTCTTTCGTCCCCCACCCCCGTCAGGTTCCCAGGGTGTGAATACTCAGGCTATATTTGGATTCTCTCTTTTATTCTGCTTGGAGCTGCTTAAATGTACCGCTTTGATTTCCCGTCTTCTCTGAGATGGCTATTGTTGGGGACTATGCTTTCTATATGTTACTGTGCTCTGATAATTTTAGTACAAGACAGAAATTTTAAGTTGATGTGATGATTTTTCTGTATTTCAGACTTATGATGTAACTATGCTTTGGACCATGATCTTTTCTATTTATTAAAGTTTTAAAATTCTGCTGTTATTTTCTATCTGTCTTGTGATGTTTCTATTGTTGTTTACCTATAACGCTTCACGAAACATAATGCATTTTGATAAAGAGTGACATTAACAAACGTGGGGTGTCACATGGAATCTGGTTTAACACTGTGAAGTTTCTCCAAAGGACTTATACTACTTAAAGTTTTAGCTAACATTCTATTTATTAGAAATACAGCAGAGTTGAATGGCTCTGGCCAAAACTTTAAGGGTAGAGCAGCTTGAGCTAATAGAGTTAGACTATTCTACTATATGCATGTGTTTCTTTTCAATCAAACCATTTGTTCAAAAGTATAGGGACATGTAATTCTATGAATGATCTCTTTACTCTTAAATATTTCTAAGAGGTTTAAATTTAGATTCAGATTGAAAAACTTTAACAGTAGTACTAAATTGATTGTCTGCCCTTTAATAAAATTCATAGTGCCATTTGTGGCATCAGACTTAGATTTCAGTAGGTATAACCATGTGTATCAGAGTAAGCATCAATAAAAGAGATCTAATATTTACCAAAGTCTGAATTAATGGGTGCAGGACTGCATAAATCAGTGGAAATTAGATTAAGAGGATTGATGTAAAGTGTCAAAGAATCAGTGAAAGGCAGTTTGTGACTTTTTCCCATTTGACAATACCCACCAAAATACGGTAATTGAACATTATCAAAGAATATCTTGTTATTAAGAAGAATTCTCTTCACATTATTGCCATTGGGATGACCAAGTTTATAATGCCACAAATCAAGTATAGATTTCCTACTACTAGTACTACTAACTTCAGATAAATTACAATGTGATGTAGTATTATCAGTTTTATGGCAGTTTTGCAAGTTAAACTTATATAATCCTCTCACGGCATCACCCTGCAATAAAATAGTTTTAGTCGGTATGTCTCTAACAGTACAGTAATTAGAAAAGAATTCAAAGTATGCATTATTATCTCTAGCAAATTGAGATACATTGATTAAATTATTCTTGATCTCAGGCACCATTAAGCTATGAAAAATAATTGTCTTTTACCATTTGCACTGCCTTTACTAGTATGAGATATATTTATACACTTACCATTCACCATGCAAATGGAGTGTTTACCTTTGTAATCTTTGTTGCCAAGATTAAGAATTTCAAGATTGCTGGTAAGATGATTAGTTTATCCAGAATCTGGATACCAGCTATCATTATTAATATTATCAATTCTTGCACTTTCAGCTTGAGTTTTTGATGTGCCAGGTGGAACAATATCATTCTCGAATTTAGCTAAGTTGGCACTAGGGTTTGTGTAACACCCCGTATATTCTATAACAGTAAAATTCACAAATTAAAGTATAATTAATTTCAAACCAAAGAATTAAGGGAAACGGGATACGCCATTTCGTTTGTCTCGGAATTTTGCTTAAGATAGAGTCCGAGTTTGCGTAAAACGGACTCCGTATGAGGGAGATATGACCTCCGGAAGTTTCTGAATTCAGTTTAAAATTCAAACAGGCAGAAACAGTTCAGAAACGAGTTCAAAATTCAAAATCGGACCCTGATTGGGCTGGGCGGGAATTTCCCACCCAAGACCCAGGTCGACTGGGTAGTCGACCTGGGGCACCCAGGTCGACTTGGTAGTCGAACTGGCCCCTGAGCCAGGTCGAACCCAGCCCCTCCTGGATGGCCTGGTCTATGCTTGGCCGAATTTCTGGACTTTGTCTTGTCACTAGGGCTTATGTGTCAACTCATGATTGGTTTCTCTTTAAAACGAACGGCTTATATTAATCTAAGCTCCATCGACGGCTCTAATCAATTCACAAACTCTATAAAAAGGACCTAAGACTCCACCTAATTCACACAAATAAAAATGAGTATGGAGCTGTCATGCTGCTGAAGAAAGACTAGGAATAGCCGTCAAGTCAGGAGTTGATTCAAAAGCTTAAAGCAACGACAGTTAAATCAAAACAACGCCTACAACAAAGGATAGCATCTCCAAATTCAGAATTCAGAACCCTGAATTGAAGATTCGTCATACGTTGTAAGTAGAGTGCTATTCCGATGTGAATGAATAATTGAGATTTGATCTGTGTAAAATGAGAAATGGAATTGTACTTAATTTGTGGTGATGATAATTCGTAATTGTATGTTGATATGATTCTAATTATGAATAGATTTGGGATGTTGTGGTATAACGATGTTAGATCTATTGGATATTTGCAAGTATATGATTCATGTTAAAAGTTAACAACTATATGTTTGTGGTAGTTTATTACAACCAAGTTGAGACTCATGCAAGTATATGATTCACTATTATGCCAACATGATTTTAGATCCTTCTATGTATATTTTTATGATCTTTTTTAGTGTAGTTGGATCCATTTGGGTGTTATGATTCATATGAATTTATGTTGAAATAGGCATTATGATTCAAGTGAAAACCATACTTTTGTATTAGTGACAAAAGTAAGCATCTTTGTGAACTTGTGTTGACTCTATGAACATGACTAGATTACATTTGGTGTTATGCCTAATTGAAAATATGTTTTAGGCCTATGTTGTTATCAAAATCATATGATAATATATGTGACACATAATTAAGTTAGATTCACATTTTAAATGCAAGTTTACATGACTAGATTAAAACCATGATTCATGTTTAGGTATGTTTTATGTCAAGATTATATGCTATTACAATGCAAGTTCACAAATGCCTAATTTATGTTAATTAGATCGCTATGTTGTAAGTTCATGCGTTCACACACCCCTTTTGATGTTACTTAGGATATATAAACACCATGTTCGAAGCCTCCCATTTTCATGTGGCTAAGTTAGGCTTAAATGTCAAGCCCAACATATGTTATAATATAGCGAACGTATAAAACGGGGGTAATGACGTTGGGTTAAAAATATAAAACATATGTGTTGGCATGTTTGATGCATGCCAACGACCTTGAGAACATTTAAGTGGTATAAATTAATTTTACCCAATAAAGATGAATTTGAATAATGGGCTGCAAATATTTACATATAAAAAGAAAAGAGACAAAATATGTAAACTTAGAAAATACGATGTGTTTAACCCGAGGTTGGATTGCGTTGTGACATAAACCTGCCCGGACCCGCCCGGCTGTCCAGTAGTCACAACAATACCTATCCAATGTGGGTGGTTAAACATTGAGCCCAATAAAGACCCGAGGTTAGATTAAGTTGTGACGTAAGACTGCCCGGACCCAACCGGCAACAGGAAGTCACAACAATACCTGTCTAATGTGAGTGGTTGAGGCTTTAATAAGACAATTAAGGCTAAGTCAGGATTGATAGGATTAAGTAAATTGAATTAATACTTAATCAAATTGAACATGCTAAACTATACAGACTGATTGGGGGTTAGGTTTATACAGAACACTTAACCAACTTAGCATGTTGGCTAGAAATAGAAAACCTAGTAGCGGGGGACCCTTTTCAGCAGTAACCCTACAAGGTGTATCAGGATACCCTGAACTAGGCAGGGTGGGGCACGATTACTAGGCTGACTGTAAGAGGTCAAATCGACGGCGGTGGTGCAGCAGTGTAGGTTCTAACGGGGTGCGGGCGTGCACACACTCCGACGCAGAAAAATTAGGCACTGGGCACCAGTAGTATACCTGTGCATTCTAGAATTGTGTCGGGCCGCCACCATGGGACTTGATACACCCCATGGTGGGACCAGCATAGGTAGCTACAACATCGGGGGCCGTAAGACACATGTAACTATGCGAGTAGGAGCCGATCATTAGAAATGGATCACTTCACCCTGATTATGGGGTGCCTGTTGGGAACTAGTTTATAGGGGTGCAGAGATTAATATGGGGTACGATAGTATATTCGACTCTAGACAACTTTACTTAGTTTATAGTGCTTCCCCATTTCCAGTTTATACTTATCATGCTCTTTTTATTATTCATAGACTGAATAGTCCTAGGCTTACTCAGGCTTTATGTCTGACTCTACTTTTCTTTTGTCTTCTTTTCTTTCGTTCCCCCCCCAGGTCCATAGGGAGGGAATACCGCAGCTTGACCAGTCTAACATCCAGCTTGAAGAGAGAGAATGTATTGCTTGGATCTCTTTCGTTTTGGACTATGGCTTTGGATTGCAATTATGGGGATTTATGCAGTTTACTTATGTTTTTATGCTTCTTTAAGTTATGAAATCAAGACAGTTATGGAAATGTAATGTTTTTTTTGAAGAATTGTAATACAATTATGGTATGGTTTGTGTAACACGTATTTTGATGAAATAAAAGTTGTTGTTGTTTCCGCTGTTCAAAAATATGTGTATTTATATCTGTCTTGTGTATCTGTGACCTATACTTGTAAACCTCCACCAAAATTAGGGCATTCCCTTTGTGAGTGACCCTAATGGAGGTGGGGTGTTTCACTTGGTATCAGAGCATAGGTTTACCAGATAAGATAAAAAGTTTTGAAAATTTATTTTCAAAAGAAAATTTAAAGAAGCATTTTTAAAGATAAAATGTTATTTTATTTTAAAAAGGCATAGTCCCCCAAAGCCATAGGTACTATCTTTTATCCTTCATTTTGAATCTATTCTTTTTGTTTCAGCATGTCCGAAGAACTTAACTTTCCATAGAGTGTACCAATACCTGGTTGGTTTAGACGATTCTTAGAAGCAAGGTCCAATCAGCTAGGTTCCGTTATTCCTCCTCCCCCAGCTGCAGGAAATCATCCAGCTGCAGCAGCACCTCCTCCTCCATCTCCTTCGCGTGTCAATGCTTTTGCTAAGATATGTAAAGATTTCAAAGCTATGGGAGGGAAGGACTTTCATGGAACCGAGTCCTTCGTGACAGCCAGGAACTGGCTGAAGGAAACCGAGGACTTATTCGTCATCTTTGAGGTAGAAGATAGGCAGAAGGTACAACTGGCAATATGGCTACTTAAAGGCGAGGGTTCCTACTGGTGGGAAGTCACCAATGCAGAAAGACCAGTGGAAACATGGGAGGACTTTAGGGCGAGGTTTGAGGCTAAATTTCTCTCAGAATCTGAAAGGAGCCTTCAATTAGAAAAATTCTTATTTCTTAAGCAAGGGAATATGACAGTCAAAGAGTACGTTAATCAGTTCGATCAACTGGCTAGGTTCGGACTGGACCTAGTCAACACTCCACACAAGAAGGCTCTCCGCTTTGTCAAAGGATTGAATGAGCCATTACACAGCTTGGCCATGACCCATATACCCATGGGAGCTACGTATGAAAGATTGGTGCAGATGGCATTGCTGAACGAAGAGGACAAGGGCAAGAAGGAAACAAAGGCAGAAGGCTCTCAAGGGAAGAAAGAGGGTTTACAGCCTAAGAAGACAGACTTTAAGAAGGGCGGGAAAGACAACAAGTCCCAAGAGAAGAGGAAGTGTAATTTCTGTGGCAAAGTGGGGGCACTTAGTGAAAGACTGCCAAAAGAAGAAGGCCAAGTTGAATGGTGGGTGCTTTTCTTGTGGTGAGATAGGCCACATGGCTAAGGATTGCCCAAAGAAACGAGGGCAGGGGCAGAAGGCTGGATCCACCTCAGGGGCACAGGTTTATGCGCTAGAAGCACCGCCTCTGCAACAGCGAGGTATAAATACTTCTTTCATAAGTGTAGTTTATCCTTATGATCACCCAGTTCACACTTTATTTGATTCTGGCGCATCACACTCCTTTATTTCATCTGCTTTAGTAGAATCTCTGCACCTAGAAACTAGTATGGTAGAGGACCCCTTAATTGTTTCAAATCTAATCGGGGGCCCAGCTCATTTGTCTATGATCTGTGTGGGATTGAAAATTTCTATTCTAAGCGTAGAATTTAGATGTAGTGCCTTTGTTTTGGGCTTCTCGAGATATGGTTTGATTTTGGGCATGGATTGGCTATCCAGTAATGGTGCCATCCTTGATTGTGAGAAAAGGGTGGTTAGGGTTCTGACCCAACCCGGTAACACTTTGGAAATTACTTGTAATCCCTCGTATGCGGTTATGCTTAGTTATCTTGAATCGCTAGATGCTTCTGTTGAGAGTTTGCAATCGGTAAGAGTGGTCCGTGAATATCCGGATGTCTTCGAAGAGGTGAAGGGCTTACCTCCGAAGCGGGAGATAGACTTCCGCATATATCTTTTAGATAATGCAAAGCCCGTTGCGTTGCCCATTAGACACATGGCTCCACGGGAAAGGAAAGATCTTAGTAAACATGTTAAAGAGCTTCTAGAGAAGGGGTTCATTAGAAGGAGCATTTCAGAATGGGGCGCTCCAGTGGTGTTAGCCACAAAGGCGGATGGTTCACTTCGTCTATGTGTTGAGTATAGGGAGATCAACAAGCTAACGAAAAAGAATAGGCACCCTCTCCCCAGAATTGAAAATCTGTTTGATCAGCTTGTAGGAGCGTCTGTTTTCTCCCAACTCGATTTGGCGACCGGATTTCATCAGCTAAGGGTGGCTGAAGATAGCATCGATAAGACAGCATTCAGAACCCCAAACAGCTTCTTTGAATGGCTTGTCATGCCTTTCGGCTTGACAAACACACCCGCTTACTTCGTGGACCTGATGAGTAGGGTGTTCAGAGAATTCCTCACAAGTTCGTGGTAGTCTTCGTAGATGATATCTTGATCTTCTCAAAGAGTGAAGAAGAACATGCTCAGCACCTAAGGGCAATCATGGAAACTCTGCGAGTCCATCAGCTAAAAGCCAAATTCTTCAAGTGTCACTTTTGGAGAGAGGAAGTAAGGTTTCTTGGGCACGTAATATCCAAAGAAGGGTTAGCTGTGGACCCTGCTAAGGTAGTAGTGGTACAGGATTGGAAAACACCAAGGAATGCAACTGAGGTCCGAAGTTTTCTAGGACTAGCAGGTTTCTACCGAAAATTCATAAGGGATTTTGCGAAAATCTCAGCTCCACTCACAAGGCTGACAAAGAAGAATCTAGTGTTCAATTGGGACTTGGATTGCGAGTTTGCTTTCCAAAGACTAAAAAGGGCTCTTACAATAGCTCCAGTCCTGACTCTGCCAGACGGAAGCAAGAAGTTCACAGTTTATACAGATGCATGCGGGATAGGGCTAGGCGCTGTCTTGATGCAAGAAGGGAGGGTAGTAGCTTATGGTGGAAGGCAATTGAAAGTTCATGAAAAGAACTACCCGACCCACGATCTTGAGTTAGCCGCCATCGTCTTTGCGCTTATGTCTTGGCGACACTATCTCCTAGGTGAGAAGTTCGAACTTTACACTGACCATGAATCGTTGAAATATCTTTTCTCGCAGAAAGATCTTAACTTGAGGCAACAGAGATGGATGGAGTATCTTGCCTCGTACGATTTCGAGATCTCCTACACTCCGGGCAAAGGCAACGTAGTGGCAGACGCATTGAGCCGAAAGAAACTGACTCTAAGCCCGCTCTTTATAGAAAGGAAAAGCTTGGAGTATATAGCCAGTTTTAACTTTAGGCCCTCCTCCGATTTTGTACCGGGCTTGCTAGCATCTCTCGAAGTACGCCCGACTCTAGTGGACTCAATTGGGACAGCACAACGCGAAGACCCTCAGCTTGTGGAGACGATTGATAGGCTAATTAGGGGTGAGAATTCAAGTCACCTCAACAGATACTCCATCGACGATAAGGGTTGGCTAAGGCGAGACAGAAGACTATGCGTCCCATGGACAAGGGATTTAGTAAAGACGGTTCTCGAAGAAGCACATCGTTCTAAGATGACAATACATCCAGGCGGAGATAAAATGTACAAGGACATAAAGAGAACCTTCTTTTGGAGTGGCATGAAGAAGGACGTGGCAGATTTCATTTCTAAGTGTATGATTTGCCAACAGGTTAAGGCGGAACAAAAGAAACCTGGCGGTCTGCTCCATCCTCTAGAGGTTCCACAGTGGAAGTGGGATAGCATTTCAATGGACTTCATTGATGGGCTGCCTAGGTCTAGAAGAGGCAACACTAGCATTTGGGTAATAGTGGATAGGCTTACTAAAAGCGCCCACTTTTTACCTGTCAAGAGTAAAAGGACTGCCTCATCCCTAGCATCTCTTTATCTCAAGGAAATTGTTCGACTCCATGGAATACCCTCCAACATTGTTAGTGACCGAGACCCTATCTTCACAAGTGAGTTTTGGCGGAGTCTGCAAGAAGCGGTAGGTACACAGTTATGCTTGAGTACAGCCTATCACCCGCAAACCGACGGCCAGACAGAAAGAGTGAACAGAGTTTTGGAGGACCTTTTAAGACTGTGCGTCCTTGACTTCGGAGGGACGTGGGAAGACCATCTTCCTTTGGTGGAATTTTCCTACAACAACAGCTACCAAGCCACCATCGGAATGGCGCCCTTCGAAGCTTTATATGGAAGACCGTGTCGATCGCCCACTTGTTGGTGGGAGTCTACTGACAAGCTCATACTTGAACCAGATATGATCCGAGAGACTTCAGAGAAAGTAGACTTAATACGGAGAAGAATGAAGACAGCCCAAGACAGACAAAAATCCTACGCAGATAAGAGGAGGACCGACCTTGAATTTGAGATTGGGGACAGGGTTTTTCTTAAGGTATCTCCTTTAAGGAATGTGGTTCGTTTTGGAACCACAGGGAAGCTAGCACCAAGGCTCGTGGGGCCGTTTCCTATTATCGAGAAAATTGGGAAAATGGCCTATAGATTAGAGCTACCCGAAAAACTGGCAGTAGTTCACAATGTCTTTCATGTTTCTTACCTCCGGAAGTGTTTACACGAGTCTGCTGAAATAGTAGAGCCTAGCATTCTAGAAGAAGCCGAAGTGGAACGTGAAGCAACTGTGAGAAGAGTTCAAACATGCATCTTAGGAACTGAAGTGAAAAAGCTACGCAACCGCGAAGTCAAGCTCGTCAAAGTTCAGTGGAGCAACACCGAGGAAGACGCGACTTGGGAAACTGAGGCTAGAATACGCGCAGCCTACCCTTTTCTTTTTGAGGGTACATCTTTGATCTCTCTTTTTCCTTAAGTTATGCTTTATCTATCTTTTTAGGTATATCTCCTCGACCCTATCTTTTAGGTAGAAACCCTTTGGATGAAAACATGTAATTAAAACATGTTATGAATGATGGTTGCAAGTGGTTGCAAGTGGTTGCAAGTGATTGCTAGTGGTTGCTCGTGGTTGCATATACACACACAATCTAGGTTTTAGATCGGCTCAGTCACTTCATATTGCATATGCATATATGTATTTATATTCGTATATGGTTGAAGTTTAATGTGTTGTCATATGGATGTCGCATTTATATGAATGATTGTGCACTCATGTAGAATCATGAATAGGAAAATTTGCATACATAATGGATTCATGACACTTACATAATTTGCATTAAGGAGGTCAACTGAATCAGTAGACCGCCTGATTTTGCATTAGATAAGTACATGTACACACACCTTGCATATGATCATGAAGCATTAGAAGTCTTTTAAGGACAATGGACGCTCGTGTTTGATGGATGAGTAGATGGACGTTTGGATGTTAGGATATACATTCTTCCTAAACTTGAAGATTTCGGGGACGGAATCCTTTTAAGTGAGGGAGAATGTAACACCCCGTATATTCTATAACAGTAAAATTCACAAATTAAAGTATAATTAATTTCAGACCAAAGAATTAAGGGAAACGGGATACGCCATTTCGTTCGTCTCGGAATTCTGCTTGAGATAGAGTCCGAGTTTGCGTAAAACAGACTGAAGGAGATATGACCTCCGGAAGTTTCAGAATTCAGTTTAAAATTCAAACAGGCAGAAACAGTTCAGAAACGAGTTCAAAATTCAAAATCGGACCCAGATTGGGCTGGGCAAGAATTTTCCCGCCCAAGACCCAGGTCGACTGGGTAGTCGACTTGGGGGTCGACCGGGTAGTCGACCTGGCCCCTGAGCCAGGTCGAACCCAGCCCCTCCTGGCTGGTCTGGTCTGTGCTTGGCCGAATTTCTGGACTTTGTCTTGTCAC
Organism: Allium sativum; assembly: GCA_030737875.1. NCBI lineage: Eukaryota > Viridiplantae > Streptophyta > Magnoliopsida > Asparagales > Amaryllidaceae > Allium > Allium sativum. The sequence goes on from CM060926.1 coordinate 23,680,651, forward strand.
TAGGGCTTATGTGTCAACTCCTGATTGGTTTCTCTTTAAAACGAACGGCTTATATTAATCTAAGCTCCATCGACGGCTCTAATCAATTCACAAACTCTATAAAAAGGACCTAAGACTCCACCTAATTCACACAAATAAAAATGAGTATGGAGCTGTCATGCTGCTGAAGAAAGACTTGGAATAGCCGTCAAGTCAGGAGTTGATTCGAAAGCTTAAAGCAACGACAATTAAATCAAAACAACGCCTACAACAAAGGATAGCATTACCAAATTCAAAATTCAGAATCCTAAATTGAAGATTCGTCATACGTTGTAAGTAGAGTGCTATTCCGATGTGAATGAATAATTGAGATTTGATCTGTGTAAAATGAGAAATGGAATTGTACTTAATTTGTGGTGATGATAATTCATAATTGTATGTTTCTATGATTCTAATTATGAATAGATTTGGGATGTTGTGGTAAAATGATGTTAGATCTATTGGATATTTGCAAGTATATGATTCATGTTGAAAGTTAACAACTGTATGTTTGTGGTAGTTTATTACAACCAAGTTGAGACTTATGCAAGTATATGATTCACTATTATGCCAACATGATTTTAGATCCTTCTATGTATATTTTTATAATCATTTTTAGTGTAGTTGGATCCATTTGGGTGTTATGATTCATATAAATTTATGTTGAAATAGGCATTATGATTCAAGTGAAAACCATACTTTTGTATTAGTGACAAAAGTAAGCATCTTTGTGAACTTGTGTTGACTCTATGAACATGACTAGATTACGTTTGGTGTTATGCCTAATTGAAAATATGTTTTAGGCCTATGTTGTTATCAAAATCATATGATAATATATGTGACACATAATTAAGTTAGATTCACATTTGAAATGCAAGTTTACATGACTAGATTAAAACCATGATTCATGTTTAGGTATGTTTTATGTCAAGATTATATGCTATTACAATGCAAGTTCACAAGTGCCTAATTTATGTTAATTAGATCGCTATGTTGCAAGTTCATGCGTTCACACACCCCTTTTGATGTTACTTAGGATATATAAACACCATGTCCTAAGCCTCCCCTTTTTCATGTGGCTAAGTTGGGCTTAAATGTCAAGCCCAACATATGTTATAATATAGCGAACGTATAAAACTGGGGTAATGACGTTGGGTTAAAAATATAAAACATATGTGTTGGCATGTTTGACGCATGCCAACGACCTTGAGAACATTTAAGTGGTATAAATTAATTTTACCCAATAAAGACGAATTTGAATAATGGGCTGCAAATATTTACGTATAAAAAGAAAAGAGACAAAATATGTAAACTTAGAAAATACGATGTGTTTAACCCGAGGTTGGATTGCATTGTGACATAAACCTGCCCGGACCCACCCGGCTGTCCAGTAGTCTCAACAATACATATCCAATGTGGGTGGTTAAACATTGAGCCCAATAAAGACCCGAGGTTAGACTGAGTTGTGACGTAAGACTGCCCGGACCCAACCGGAACAGGCAGTCACAACAATACCTGTCTAATGTGAGTGGTTGAGGCTTTAATAAGACAATTAAGGCTAAGTCAGGATTGATAGGATGAAGTAAATTGAATTAATACTTAATCAAATTGAACATGCTAAACTATACAGACTGATTGGGGGTTAGGTTTATACAGAACACTTAACCAACTTAGCATATTGGCTAGAAATAGAAAACCTAGTAGCGGGGGACCCTTTTCAGCAGTAACCCTACAAGGTGTATCAGGATACCCTGAACTAGGCAGGGTGGGGCACGATTAATGGACAGACTGTAAGAGGTCAAATCGACGACGGTAGTGCAGCAGTGTAGGTTCTAACGGGGTGCGGGCGTGCACACACTCCGGCGCAGAAAAATTAGGCACTGGGCACCAGTAGTATACCTGTGCATTCTAGAATTGTGTCGGGCCACCACCATGGGACTTGATACACCCCATGGTGGGACCAGCATAGGTAGCTACAACATCGGGGGCCGTAAGACACATGTAACTATGCGAGTAGGAGCCGATCATTAGAAATGGATCACTTCACCCTGATTATGGGGTGCCTGTTGGAAACTAGTTTATAGGGGTGGAGAGATTAATATGGGGTACGATAGTATATTCGACTCTAGACAACTTAACTTAGTTTATGGTGCTTCCCCATTTCCAGTTTATACTTATCATGCTCTTTTTCTTATTCATAGACTGAATAGTCCTAGACTTACTCAGGCTTTATGTCTGACTCTACTTTTCTTTCGTCTTCTTTTCTTTCGTTCCCCCCCCCCCCAGGTCCACAGGGAGGGAATACCGCATCTTGACCGGTTTCACATCCATCTTGAAGAGAGAGAATGTATTGCTTGGATCTCTTTCGTTTTGGACTATGGCTTTGGATAGCAATTATGGGGACTTATGCAGTTTACTTATGTTTTTATGCTTCTTTAAGTTATGAAATCAAGACAGTTATGGAAATGTAATGTTTTTTTGAAGAATTGTAAGACAATTATGGTATGGTTTGTGTGACACGTATTTTGATGAAATAAAAGTTGTTGTTGTTTCCGCTGTTCAAAAATATGTGTATTTATATCTGTCTTGTGTATCTGTGACCTATACTTGTAAACCTCCACCAAAATTTGGGCATTTCCTTTGTGAGTGACCCTAACGGAGGTGGCGTGTTTCAATTTGACCCTCTTTGATTGCTTGAATTCTAGTTTATTGCATACTTTGCATTGAACCTGAAGAAACATCTGAGGCCAACATGTCCAACTTTTTTTGCAAATTTGGCACTTACGTCTATTGCTATTGTTGTTCCATCTACCTCTTCCCCTGGTTGGTTGACCACCTCCCTGAAAGGTTTGATCACTATTATTGTTGTTATTTTTATTCTTGTTACTATTTGCAACATAATTGAAATTAAAATCACTTTCTTGTGAATTTTTGCTCTCAATTCTAGTCTCATGAGATAATAGAATAACATGTATGTCGTCCGTTGATGAAAATTCTTTTTATAAGGAATTAATTGCCTCAACTGCTTCATACTCTTTACTTAAATCATTTAGAATAATAAGAATCTGTTCTGATTTTGGAATTTTATGTCATGCTGCCTCTAACATGTCACAAACAAATATAATCTTACTAAGATACTCCCTCATAGTAATGTTTTCTTTCTTGATTTTCTGAAGTTGTCTCTTGTAGAACATCACTTTGGCTTAAGATTGGTTTTTGAATGATTTCTCAATAGTCTGCAATATTTTATGGGCAGTTTTACAACTAATTACTTGAAGTAGAATCTTTTTACTGATTGATGAGTGAATCCATGCACTGATATGTTTATCTTGCCTATGATATTTATTAAATTCTACATTAGGAATTATGTTGTTAGCTTGATTAGTGATGAACTTTTGTGGGATGTTGATGGTCCCCATTATAAACCCTTCGAGTCCATATCCTTGAATGGTAGTCTTGATTCGTAACTTCCATAACAAGTAGTTATTTTCATCGATTTGAAAAGTTATCAATTGAGATTTAGGGTTAACCACAGTTTTGATTAAATTGTCTATAGGGGTGTTGGTGTTATTCGAACCGATAGATGGGTCAGATGTTGCTGATGAGTTGTCGTTTGCCATAATGAACTCAAAGTAACGAGATTACCAAGAGCAAAGAACTAACAGATGCGTTCAAGAATTAAGATTAAGGAGTCCAAAAATATCACTGAAAACTTACTAAAGCAACCTGATGATTCAAAATGATGCGAGTTGACTGACGAATCATTGGATGGCATAGTGGGGTTTGAGGTTAATTTCTCGCCTTTCTTGATTGAATTCTATGATATATCTTTCCATAGAAAAACAAGATGGTGTCCGTTTTTGAATAATGTAGCCAATTGCATGTTGGATGTCATGAGCATTGCAACCATATGTGATGTTATGGCATAACACTGATCAACTGCACGGTAAATTCTCCAATGATGATATTTAATTAAGGAGAAAGATGATCCCTACCAAAAAGGAGGATAAAACTGGAATGATAGATCACGATGATCAATGTCATTAGGCAGAATGGAAGCTCCGATACCAAATTATAAATGACCAGAATGTGAATGAAAAGATAGGGAAATTGTATTATTGAATTGATGATTGTTACATGGGCAAACATTGTATATATATATATACAATTAATATAAACTGGGATGCAAAGCCTGTTCGGTCCATGTACATAATAAAAGAAATATATCAGATAGAAAATTTCCGCATTCCTTCAGTACTCAACGTAACTCTTTATACTGACCTTGGGTCCTAGCTAATCGGATTACGGCCATAGGCCCAAATTGAAGATGAAACCCTAACTTTCCGGTTTATATTTCAAGGATAGTAGATATGTTATTTACTTTAATGAATAAATGCAATTTAAAGTGTAGATCAATGATATATATATATAGTTAAAAACGGCGGAAGAGAGAGGGAAAACTCCTTCCTCAGATCGCCCGCCAATAACACTTTCTAAATATCATCAATCTCCTCTTCCCGATAGATCGGCAGTTCCCAACCATGTTGTGATGGTCGCTGTTGATCCTATTTCATCGGATGAGATAGATTCTACTTCTCTACATTTTGTAAAACCTCAGGCGAATCATGTTTTTATACAGAAAATGTCTTCAAAACTTCTACTGATTCATGACAAAATACGATCGCTCTTCATACAGTGGATTTCAAATTGTCTCTGATTAAGCTAAACGAATTAATTTCAAAGGTCTAGAAACCTAAAGGTAAATTTAAAATCTATATTGCTCTTAGTTTTCATTATATTGTTCAGTTTGAAAATAGCAATGGTTCCTCTATGGTATTAAAACCATCGATTTATTCTTATTTTGACAAATTATTGTTGGTTTTAAATGGTTCCTTAGTTATGAGTATGGTAACATGAATGCTAAGAAGGTTTAGATCCGGATCAAGTTGTCTAACTTGGATATGGAAATGTGGTCAAATTTAGCTCTTTCTATAATAGTAAGGTTTATAGGAGAACTAATTCGTACTGATTTGAATACATCACATAAGAGAATCACAAAATATGCTAGAATACTTGTTGCTGTTGAGTTTGGAGCTAAGCTAGTTGATAAAATTCCTATAGTGCTACATAATGGTCTGGAAAGGGAAGTTCTAGTTGATTATGAATTTATTCCACCTTGTTGTGATCAATGCAAGAGATTTTGTCACAAAACTGCGATTCATGAATTAACTAAGGACCTTACATGGATGTCTAGACCGAAAGAGGATATTGCAACCTTGTCCACTGTTAATGCTAAATAAAGGTTATATTAATGTTCATGCAGATCCTTCTATTATAGTGTCAGAATCAAATAAGGAGAATGATAATTTGGGATTTCTAGATGCCGGATTACCTGATGATATAGTCCCTGAAGAATTAAGTCACATTGCTAACCATTTAAATGAAGTTCCTAGCTCTGAAGAATAGAATGATGTTTCAGAAGGGATTTCAAAAAGTAATGAATACTTAAGTCAACTCATGGGTAAAAATGTACTTAATTGCTCTGCTCCTCCTAAAAGGAAACTAAGGAGCAACTCATATATCAAATGACGATCATGACGTGGAATGTCAGAGCGATTAATACACCTCATCGTATGCGAGATGTATTATCTCTTCTGAATAAATTCGAACCAAATATTGTTGGTTTGGTAGAAAATAAAATTAATGTACCTAATTTGAGGTTACTTGGCAAATTAATTCCAAGCTGTGGGATTTTCTTCCATGTGATTTTTCTTCTTTTTATGGAAGGATATTGCTCTTATGGAATACTGAGGTATGGTCTATGGATTTAATTTCTTCATCTAATCAACATGTTACAGTGCACGCTACTAGTAGAGGTGGTCTGATTATCTTTTTTACTATTGTATGTGCTGGTAATCGTTTTTATGAGAGGCAAATTTTGTGACAGTATATAATTCAAGTGGTAAAGCACATGAATGGTGAGTGGATTCATATGGGAGATTTTAATAATGCTACATCTCATTTAGATAAAAGAGGAGGTTTGTAGGTGCCATTTCAACATATTAGAGCTTTTAATAATTTCTTATCATAAGCAGGTCTGATTAAGATTAAATCTAGTGGTTTTAACTTCACATGGAGACACAAAGATATAGCTAATAATATTGATAACATCTTTGTTAATCATTCATGCTTACGTAAATTCTCTGATATGAAAGCTTTGTCACTTTCTCAATTATCAAGTGATCATATCCCACTTTTGTTAGACCTTATTATTTCTTCCACATCAAAAGGGGGTATCCATTTAGGTATTTGAATGATTGGCATATTAAACCTGGGTATAGTGAACGTATTGTGAAAGGTCTTAATTCAGATGTGCGGGGTTTCCCGAGTTACACATTTCAGCAAAAGCTTCAGGCTTGTAAATCTGAACTGAAAAGGTGGGATAGAATAAGGGTAAGAGATGATGAACTATTAATGGAAGTGAAGATAAATTTAAAGAGAGTGAGATCGCATCTGATTTGGTTTCTGAAAATTTTGTGCTATATGAAAAAATGCTTGAAGCAAAACAAGCTTTATCAGTTCAAAAGCATATTAAATTTTGGAGTTATAAACAAAAATATAAAGTCTCTTTGTTGTAGGATGGTAACACTAATTCTAAGTTTTTTCCCTCCAAAATGTCAATAAGAAGGTATTCAAATAACCCTAAAGCTCTTATCAATTCCGATGGTGATCTATTGTATAAACCAGAAGATGTAGCTTTAAAAGTCACTGAGTACTTCTATTCACATTATAATGGTTCAGTTTGCAAAGAGTTCCATTCATTCCAATCAACTCATGTAATTAATTCGCATGGACAACAGGTACTACTTAAACCTATCTCTTTAGATAAAGTTAAAGTAGATGTACATTCTAACATGATGATTTGAGTCCTGGACCCAATGGTTTGAATTCTAAGTTCTTTACGCTTCATTGGGAAGATCTAAAGTTTGAATCACTAGCTGCCTTACAGGATATTTTTATTTCTGCTAAACTTCCTAAGGATGTAATCACACCTTCTTAACCTTGATACCAAAAGTTGAAAGACCAACTGATATTTCCCGTTATAGATCAATTGCTTGTTGTAATATGTACTATAAAACTTTCAACAAAATTTTATGCAATCGAATTAATTGGTACCTGCCACATTTAATATCCCTAAACCAATCTGCTTTTATTTCTACTAGAGATATTAGGTACAATATTCTTCTTGCACAAGAATTGTTGGGAGATTTCAGGAAGCGTGAGGTCAATAAGTTTTGTGTTAAAGTTAATATACATAAAGCATCTGACATGATTAATCGAGAGTTTATTTGTCACATTGTAATGAAAATGGGATTTCCTATTCAATTTACTAATGTCATATATAAATGTATATCTTCTCCTACATTCTTTATTTTGATTCAAGGAGTGCCGAACGGTTTTATATCATCAAATAAAGGTATTAGACAAGGTGACCCATGTCCCCTTACTTATTCTTGATTACAATCGAATATTTCACTTTTAACATGAATGAAATGGTGCTACGGGAAAAGTTCTACCCTATGCATAAGTTTGACCCAATGGTTTCTCATCTTTTATATGTTGATGACTTGATGGTTTGTGTGAAATGTCTACCTAGGTGTGCAGTATATTTAAATTAAGCATTTAGCAAGCTTAAAAAATAACCTGGGTCCTCTGTGAGTACTCTTAAAATTAAGGTACACTTTAGTTCTTATGCTCGAAATATTAGTGAAGTTACTTCCATTTTTGGGGTAACGAATGTTAAATTGCCAGTGAAATATCTAGATATCCCATTATCATCTGCATATATCCATTATAATGATTGCCAAACTTTGCTGAATAAAGTTCGCATAAAAATTCAAGGGTAGGATGCCAAATTTCTGAGTTTTGCTGGTAGGGATGAAATGAAAGGAGATGTTATAACATCAACTGCTTTGTACTTGATTTTTTTATCAACTTCCTAAGAATACAATAGATAAATCACATATGTTGTGCGTTGACTTTTTTTGGGGTAGTGCATCTCACAAGATGAGTTGGGTAAGCTTTGTATGCCGAAGTCTGAAGGTGTTATAGGACTGATATCCTTCTCTGATCTCAAAAAAGCAGCTGGCATTAAGATGATGTGGAAGTTCTTATCTAGTTCTTTATTATGGAGTTTGTAGACGGGGAAAAAATATTGTTGGGGTAAGTTGTTCTCGCATATGAGGATAAACAATAATTCTTCAAGCACTTGGAGAACAATGCTAAGGCTTAGAACAATGGATTATCAACTATTTAATAAGGTAATATCTTTAGGGGCTTCTACAATACTTTGGTTCGTACCTTGGATTAGTGCTTTGTTGATTTAATTGGTCTTTCTAGATTTCATTTGTTGGATAGGCAAGATGAGTTTATATCCCCTATAATTAAGATGGTAGGATTAATGGTGGGTTACATTCAGCTACAAAAGAGGTACAATAGGTTGTTAATGCTATTACTTTGAATAATAGGTCGCAAAATGATTTTGATGAGCAGTGTGATGGGGGATCATTTTCATTTCATAAAGCTTGGGGCAAAATTCCAAAGAGACAACCTGCTAAGGATGTGTAAAAGGTGATTTGGCATAATAAGAATTCTAATAGAATGTCACTTATTTCTTTTCTGGCAATTAATGACAAACTTAATACAAAAGATCAGCTGAGAAGATTTGGTGTTGTTGAAGAGAACAGTTGCTTGTCATGTAGAAATGAGGAGGAATCGGTACATCATCTATTCCTTTTATGTGAATGTTCTAATTTTATTTGGTGCTTTCTTCCTTAAAAGCTTTGTTTTAATTCTGTTACATGTGCTTCACTAGAGTATTCATAATATTGAATGGTTTTAAAACTAAGAACCAAATGTTAGATGTGGCGTGTGCAACGTATACTGTTGCAGAATATCAGATATGGCAAGCGAGGATTCAAGGCACTTTAATGATAAAAGTATATCAAAGGAGATTAGATTGAAGATGATTGAGAAGGAAATTTTATTTTTGGTGAATAACAATAGCAACAAGTCTTTGAGAACCAAGACTAATGTGGAATTCTTGAGGAGATGGGGACTCAAACTGATGGATACAGGCTAAGATGTATAATGTTTAAGTACTGTTTTGGTTTAATTCTGCATTGAGTATGAGAGTATATGAATATGTTTCACAACACCAGAAAGGCCCATTTGTCACTCTTAGAACCGTGAGGAAGCACAATACTCACGGTTATAACAGTTGAGCCAACAAGCGTTGGTGATTTTTGTCACGCATGCTATCATGGTTATAACTGTGACAAATACTAATGCATATGCTCACGGTTATAAGCGTGATTATATTTTCTATTCTAACGGTTATAAGTGTGACAATATTTATTCTACTAATAGTTTTAAATGTGACGAATTCCAAAATTATAACGGCTATAAGTGTGGTGTTAAGATTTTTTCCAATGGTTATAAGTGTTACTTTATCGAAGATTTCATTGGCTAGGGTCACATTTTTCATGGTTGAAACCGTAAGAAACTACACACCGTATGCCGCATGTATAAAACACCTATTTTTCATATCAAATGTACATAAATATATATTCAGTACTAGCGTTGGTTACATACACATTAATAGCATTAGAACAGCAAATATCATGTCGAACATACCAAATTTAAAATAGAAAACATAACAAGTTTGAAATACCAAAAGTTATACACAGTTATTAACATAGATAATAAGTTTTAAAAAGGGATTCAATATATTTCTTCTAAATTCAGTCTTAACATACATATGATCTACCAAATTAACTTCAATCCAATTTTCATAGTACTTTAAAATGCATACCCCGCCGTTAAAATTATGACTACTTAGAAACTTCTTAAAGGTGATACATGTCTCCCGAATATACTCTTCAAGGTGATACATGTCTCCCGCATGGGTACACCATCATCTGCAAAGTCAATAGGTATACCGAGAGTTAGTCTGAAATAATTTTCATCTCTCTAGAACATTGTCCTAGTGAAAGTAGCATTAATAATAATTCATTATACTGTAATAAGAATACATACTTACTGTAAAAAGGATACGTATTTACAGCTTTAAACGTCATTATTTAGTCTTTCTTATATGTGCAATATTCTTTGAAGAGTATGATGATTCCAAATAATCTACAAACAGATTAGTTCAAGAACTAAAAAAAATTCCATGGGTTCAAGCGATGTATTTTAGTTGCCTCATTAACAATAGCATGAATAGCAACCACACGAATAGCAACAACATGAATAGCGGTACTTCTATAAAATCATTCATTTCATTAAGTGGTCCTCAGTAAAAATTATTCCATGAATGTTACCATTGATTCTTATCACTGACCCTATATTTTTGTCCCGGAAATTCCATAATTAAAAATTATACCTATGACCTGCAATATGCATCACCTCAAGCTCATGGTCGGCCACTGTCTGCAGAGAACCAAACCGCATTTCGGTTACATCATCTCATTTTCAACCAAAACCTTCAACACCAAAACCACTCCATCACCTCAATACAATCCGGATTTAGCAATCTTTGTGGACAAATCCCATTATGAACCAAAATGAACATTGAATAGGGAAGTGGAAAAGCTAGGTTAGATCAATAGTTTTTTGATAACTGTTTGTTTAGCAGAGCGAACATGCTTTGCTTTTAAGAAAGAAGAAAAAAGAAAAAGTCCCATTGTGATATGGCTAGTAAAAGTATTCGGGCAAGAGACAAAAGCAGATATTTCAACGGAAATGCAATGGCCGAAAATTGAAATAACGCTTGCATATTAATTATCCTAGGGAATGGCCAAGGTAGCAATAGCGTGCAGACAAAACCTGATGGCTTCCCCACGCATGGTTTGAATACTGATTTCTTTCTTGCATGCATCCTTCACATTTCTAACTAGCTGGATGTTTAGCCAATAGACTTCGGTTCATCACAAATTTCCAACTGATGGGTTGGAATTGGACGATCCACACCAAATCGACCAAAAGAAATGTGACACCCCACGTCTGTTAATGTCAACCACAAAGGGAATGCATTAAGTTTCATGAAGAGTTTAGGTAAACAGACACAGAATATTACAAGACAGATATAAAAAAATTTGCAGCGGAAAGAAACAACTTAACTAATCATCAAAATACCGTGGTCCAAAGCATCATTTGTCTAAAATATAAAAACCCATTACAACATAAAAACCATTGTCTTGTACTTCAGAAATATCAGAGTACATAAAAGAAAGAAAATTCCCCAATAACGAAATATAGCCATTGCAACGAGAATAGGAGCTTGGTACATACATATCAGCAACTCCAACAATCAAGCAAAATCACGGTCAAGCCTGAATGTTTACTTCCTGAGAACCTTGCGGGGGGAAGGGGGAATGGAAGACAGAAGGAAAATCAAAAAGGGTCAGACATAAAGTCTGGCGAGTCTAGTTACTTTTAGCCAGAAAATAAATAAAAGTAATCATGACAGGCATAAAGTGGATAAGAGAGGATCACTATACAAATGGTAGGTGTGATAAGGCAGATAAGGTAAGGTGTATACATGCTTCACTAATGACTACTCTGCACTATATCAGTATAATCTAAAATGAGATGATCCCTTCCAATATAAGTTGGTAGGCTTAGGGCATACATTCGAGTGTACCCTAACCACTACCCTAATTGATCAGCTCCCCACTTTGTAGATACCCTGTGCTAGCCCCACAGCAGGGGGTATCAATTCCCTAAAGAGGCAACCCAAGATGTGCACAGTCATATATACTGGTGTCACGGTAATCTTGTCCCCCTCTGCCCGGCCCGTGCACACACATGTCCCCAGTCGGTTTGCGCCGTCTACACCACCCTCATGCTTTGGATCTCTTATAATCAATCAGTAAGCGTGCCCCTTCTCCGCCTAGTACGGAGTTCACTACTTTGATATCGAATACGGGTTACTGACTGAAATGGGTCCCACACAATATGATTCAAGCTCTCCCCTTTTTCTTGTATCCCCACTATGTTTTCCACTAAATATGTATACCCTAAAGGGTGATCTTTAATTACATAGCCCTATACCAGTTATGCTTACCCTAAAAGGGTGATCTTTAATTACATAACTTTACCGGGTTAAGTTTGTGGGCCTATATATATATATATATATATATATATATATATATATATATATATATATATATATGTATGTATGTATGTATGTATATATATCTCACACCCCCCCTTCAGTTATACTTAACCCACCCACTATCCAATCCATTTTACTTAACCCTAACTTATGTTCATAATAATACAGTTCTTATGGATTAAATTAGGTTTAGTCCTTTCTCATTACCATGTGCAATTATGGTTGTATTGGGCTAGACCTCCCATATTAGGCCTACAACGTACGGATGCTAGATATGCCAGTCGAGTCCGGGCAGTTTTATTCCACAGTTGGGCCTAACCTCGTGTCTTAGTCCGAGTCGTATTTACACACTTAGACCTCTCACATTAGGTTCAACATTAGCGGCTGCTGGATATGTCGGTCGGGTCCGGGCAGACTTCCACCACTAGTGTAACCTAACCTCGTGTCATAAGTGTTAATATAATTCCTAATTGTAATTGCTAAACATTCCATTTATTAATTAATTTACCAATTAATTAATCATACCTTCTTTGGTGTTATTGCCATTCTATCAACAATTTGAATTACTAGTTCAAAAAAGTTTATTTACCAATTATTCCAGTATTTACTTTTTCCCCGTTTCTAACTAACGTCCTCACAAAATTGATGTCATGCCTAGGCTAAATAATAATCCTAGCCATAAGCAATGAAAAAGAAAGCTAATAGGAATGTAACGCAAGTGATCATTGAATATGATTTGGCATAACATAGATTAACATAGTCATAAGGCTGTCATATGAACTTGTGACAATTTCTATGATGTCAAAGTGAACAAAAATGAGATCTAAACTAATCATTTAAATATCCAGCAATTCAGATCTAGCATAGTAAGGTTGACATAGTAGCATGTTTAGATCTAAGGATAAATTCACATGTCCAATTTATAACATATCCAAATTTATCACAATATGACAGGTGAGAGGTGATTTACATTAAAAAACCAGATCTAATCAATGTCATAACTTGTCCCAAATTTATGTATTCACCTTTTCCATAATACAATTACAAGTCAAGATTTACATAGGCAACATCATAGAAATAGCCACAATTATATCATATCTAGAAAAATAGATCTATCAAGATCTACATAGGCAACATCATAGAATAACCACAATTATATCAGATCTAGAGAAATAGATGTATCAAGATCTACATAGTATAAGGTTTAATAATGGCATAAATTCATACTTTACAACATATCCAGTTTATAATTTTTCACAAATCACTGTTATTTATGTAAACCTAAAAGTAACTAGAAACTCACAACATTAGGTTTAGAGAATTGAGAGAGAATAGATCTGAATTCTGAACTTGATTAGCTAAACCGTTGCTGTAGAATTTGATTATGTTTCGGTTTGCAACCCGTCAGCATGTGGCCTCCATGATCTCCAATGAAGAAAATAGGAGAATAGGGGACCAAATTTATAGCCTAGAACCAATGAATCAAGTCCAAGTACATAAAACGAATTCTTCCCAGATCTGCCCGGGGGGGGGGGGGAGGGGTCGACTCCCCGTTCGACATCATCCACAAGCATCCATTGTCCTTAAAATATTTCTAATGCTTACATGAGTATATGCAGAGGCGTGTGTATACATCCCAATACTAATACGAAAATCAGGCGATTTACTAATTCAGTTGACCTCCTTAATGCGATGTATGATTAGTGCCATGAATCCAAAATGTATGCTAATAATCTTGCTATAACATGCAAATCCTATATGCATGCACGTCCATTCGTCCAAGTGCAACATCCATATGCTAACTCATCCATTTTCATCCATAAGAGAAAAGAAAATGCACATGCATTCGTATGCAGTATGAGAGAGTGATTGAGCCAATCTAGTGCCTAATGTGTGTGTATATGCGTCCACAGGAAACCACTAGCAAACACTTGCATCCATCAAATTTAACATGTTTCAAACACATGTTTTCATCCATAGAACTCCTATCTAAATTCTATCTTCGGTTTCCCCAGTTGCGTCTTCTGAGTTGTCTCCCTATTGAACCTTCACCAAATTGATTTCTTTGTTGCGCAACTTCTTAACTTCTGATCCAAGAATACGGGTAGGGACTCGTCTGACTGTCGCCTCCCATTCCACATCCACTTCTTCCAACATACTCGGCTCAACGACTTATGCGGTGTCATGCAGTCACTTCCGCAGATGAGAAACATGAAAAACATTATGAACACCAGACAAATTCTCTGGGAGTTTTACTTTATAGGCCATTTGGCCAATTCTCTCAGTTATGGGAAAGGGTCCCACAAACCTAGGTGCCAACTTCCCTACTGAACCGAAGCAGATCACATTCTCAGAGGTGATACTTTGATGAAAACTAAGTCTCCCACTTCAAACTCGATGTCGGTTCTCCTCTTGTCTGCATGGGACTTCTGCCTATCTTGAGCTATTTTCATTCACCATCGAATAAGGTCAATCTTCTTAGACGTCTCCCTAACCATATCAGGCCCAAGTAACAATCTTTCTATAGATTCCCACCAACAAGTTGAAGACCAACAGGGTCGCCCGTACAATGCTTCGAAGGGTGCCATACCGATGCTAGCTTGATACCTATTATTATTGGCAAACTCTACTAAAGGAAGATGCTCTTCCCAAGTCCCTCCGAAGTCTAGGATACACAGCCTCGGAAGATCTTCTAGAATTCTGTTCACCAACTCCGTCTGGCCATCGGTCTGAGGATGATAAGAAGTACTCAAACACAACTGTGTACCCAATGCTTCTTGCAAACTCCTTCAAAATTCGCTGGTAAAGATGGAGTCACAATCGCTTACGATGCCAGAAGGCACTCCATGAGGACGAATTACCTCACGAACATAAATCTTTGCCAACCATGATGTCATCCTCTTGCTCTTAACCGGAACAAATTGAGCGCTCTTCGTGAGTCTATCAACTAGCACCCAAATGATGGTATTGCCTTTCTTCGATATAGGCAAGCCATCTATGAAATCCATAGAGCTGCTCTCCCATTTCCACTGAGGAACCTCCAACAGATGAAGTAGACCACCAGGCTTCTTTTGCTCGGCTTTAACTTGCTGGCAAACTGAACAATGAGAAACAAATTCGGCCACATCTTTCTTCATCCCAACCCAAAAGAAAACCCTTTTCATGTCTCTGTACATCTTGTCGCCGCATGGATGTATAGTCATCTTAGAATGGTGAGCTTCTTCTAGGACTGCCTTTATCAAGCTTCCAGTCTAAGGAACACAAAGCCTTCCGCCTCGTCGCAACCACCCCTTTTCATCTATGGCATATCTACTGAGGTGACTAGAATTTTATCCTCCTCTATGTTTTTCCATGAAGTCCAAAATCTGTGGGTCACTTTGTTGTGCAGGTCCTATCTGGCCCATAAGAGTTGGCTGTATCTCCAAGGATGCAAACAAATCAGGGAAAATCTCACTGGAGGGTCTAAAATCAAAAGCCGATACGAACTCCAAGTTCTTTCTTCCCACAAACAGAGGACTCAGGGCCACCCTTTGCTTACTTAGTGCGTCTGCCACCAAATTACCCTTGCCAAGGGTATAAGTAATCTAAAAATCATATGAAGCTAAGAACTCCATCCACCGCTGTTACCTTAAGTTGAGACCCTTCTGTGAGAATAAATACTTAAGAGACTTGTGGTCGGTGTACAGCTTGAACCTTTCTCCAAGCAAATAATGATGCCATGTCTTTAACGCGAATACTATCGCAGCTAGCTCTAGATCATGGGTAGGGTAGTTCTTTTCATGAACTCGCAACTACCTACCCCTATGACATATTACCTTCCCCTTTGCATTAGAACCGCATTAAGCCCTGTACCCCACGCATCAGTTTAAACGGTAAATACCTTACTTCCATCGGGCAAGGTCAATACTGGGGCTGTTGTCAGAGTCCTCTTCAGTCATTGGAAAGCAATATCACACTCTATATCCAATGAAAACACCAAATTCTTCTTTGTCAGCCTTATGAGAGGGGCTGATATCTTCGCGAAGTCCTTAATGAACTTCCTATAGTAACCTGCCAATCCAAGGAAGCTTCTCACCTCGGTTGCGTTTTTAGCAATCTGCCCATCTTGCACTGCAACCACCTTCGCGGGATCTACATCTATCGCTTCTTTGGAGATTACATGCCCCAAGAACCTCGCTTCCTTTCTCCAAAAGTGGCATTTGGAGAACTTCGCTTTAAGATGGTGGTCACAGAGAGTTTTTAAGACTTCTCTCAGATGTTGGGCATGCTCTTCTTTGTTCTTTGAGAAGACTAAAATATCATCAATGAAGACTACGACAAATTTATTTAGGAATTCCCAAAACACCCTACTCATTAAATCAAAAAAATAGGCGGGTGCATTTGTCAGCCCAAAAAGCATCACTAGCCATTCAAAGAAACCGTCCGGAGTTCTAAAAGCAGTTTTATCTATGCTGTCTTCAGTCACCCTCAGCTGATGGAACCCTGTAGCCAAATCTAACTGAGAAAACACCGAGGCATCAAAAGGTGATCAAATAAATCAACAATCCTCGGAAGCGGGTGTCTATTCTTCTTGGTGAGTTTATTCAACTCTCTTTAGTCAACACACAAACGAAGTGAACCATTTGCCTTAGTTGTGAATACTACTGAAGCACCCTATTCAGATATGCTTCGTCTGATAAACCCTTTCTCAAGCAGCTCCCCTACTTGCTTACTCAGCTCTCTCCTTTCCCTTGGAGCCATGTGGCGCATGGGTAATGCAACTAGTTCTGCATTGTCCACTAGAAATATACGAAAGTCGATCTCGCGACTCGGAGGTAAACCCCGTACCTCATCAGAAACATCAGAAAAATCTCGGACTATTGGGACAGATTGCAAATCCTCTATAGATGCATCAAGAGATTCTAAGAAACCAAGTATAACAGACCCTTGTGGGTCACAAGAAATTTCGAGTGTCCTCCCATGACAAGTCAGGAGCCTAACAACCCTCCTCTTACAATCCAGAACGACCCCATACATAGTGAGCCAGTCCATTCCTAGAATCAACCCATAGCCCATAAACCCGAGCACATAAGCGTCACATTCAAATTCGACTCCTAACACAGATAATTTCAAACCCCAATAAATGATCGATAAATGAGCCGATCCACCAATGGGGTTTGAAATAACTACAGGATCTACTACCATACTAGTAATTAAGTGCAGAGATTCAACTACAGAACTAGATATAAATGAATGTGAAGCACCAGAATCAAAAAGTGTTCTAACTGGATGATTTGAAAGAGAAACTAAACTTTTTACGGAAATCTTTCTACCTCTTTCAGGAGCACTGATCGTGAGAGCATGCACCTGCCCTCCAGAAGTTCCAGCTCTTTGACCTTGTCCCTGCGGTCCCTGTTTCTTTGGCCACTCTTTAGAGTAGTGTCCAAGCTCTCCACAATTAAAGCAACTGGTCTTCCTTTTCTTACAATCTTTGACCAAGTGACCTTCCTTCCCACAATGGTGACATTTTCAATTATCCCCTGCCTTTGTCATTCTTCCCTCCTTTATTCTGTTGTTGTTGCTGCTGCTGCCGTTGATGCTGTTGTTTCCCCTTCTTGGGCCACACCTTCTTATTCTGCGGTGACTCCTCTGTTTTCATTTCCTTCTTTTCTCCCTTGTCCTCCTTATGCATTCGGGCCATATCAACAAGCTTTTCAAACGTGGCCCCCATTGGAATATGGGACATCGCTAGCCCATGCAAAGGCTCATTCAGCCCTTTAGCAAACCGCAAAGCCCTTTTGTGCAGTGTATCCACCAACTCTAACCCGAACCTTGCCAGCTGGTTGAACTTGTTCATAAACTCCTTCACCATCCAGTTTCCTTGTTTGAGTGCCAAGAACCTCTCCATCTGTATGTTTCTCTCAGCTTGGGAAAGAAATTTCATTTTGTACCTCTACCTAAAATCTCCCCATGTTTCTACCGGTCGTCCAGCTTGGGTAATTTCCCACCAAAAAGAGGCTTCATCCTTCAGTAGCTAGGTGGCTAACTAAACCTTCCTTATATCCTCTACTTCAAAGATCGTGAACAAGTACTCGGTTTCCTTGAGCCAGTTCCGTTCTTCTACGAATGCCTCATTCCCATGGAATGGCTTCCCTCCCATAGCACGGAAGTCCTTGCAGATTTTTGCGAAGTTATATGCCCTTGGAGGGGGAGGAGGAATGATTGGCGCAGCTGGGGGAGGAACGTCTCTTTGGCCTTTGGCAGGTATTGTGGCCTTCAAATACCTACGGAACCATCCGGGTATCGTAACACCCTCTGGGATATTAGGAATGTTTTGATCTCCAGACATGATGAAAAGAAAAAGAAGAAGAGATTTAGATAAAGGACCGAAGGATATTTCATATGGCTTTTTGGGGAATATTTCCAAAAATAGACTTTTCTTTTTGAAAATATTTTTCAAAAAATCTTATCTAATCTGGTAACCTTCAGCTCTGATACCAAGTGTTAAACCCCACGTCCGTTAATGTCACTCACAAAGGGAATACATTAAGTTTCGTGAAGCATTTAGGTAAATAAACATAGAATATTACAAGACAGATATAAAAAAATTTGCAGCAGAAATAAACAACTTTATTAATCATCAAAATATCGTGGTCCAAAGCATCATTTGTTTGAAATATAAAAACCCATTACAACATAAAAACCACTGTCTTATACTTCAAAAATATCAGAGTACATAAAAGAAAGAAAATTCCCCAATAACGAAATATAGCCACTACAACGAGAATAGGAGCTTGATCCATACATATTAGCAGCTCCAGCAATCAAACAAAATCACGGATAAGCCTAAGTTTTTCCTCTCTGAGAACCTGGGGGGAGCGGAAGAGAGAAGGAAAAACAAAAAGGGTCAGACATAAAGTCTGGCGAGTCTAGTTACTTTTAGCCAGTAAATTAACAAAAGTAATCATGATGGGCATAAAGTGGATAAGAGAGATCACTAGACAATCGGCAAGTGTGACAAGGCAGATAAGGTAAGGTGTATACATGTTTTACTAATGACTGCTCTTCACTATTACCAGTATAATCTAAAATGGGATGATCCCTTCCACTATAAGTTGGGAGACTTAGGGCATATATCCGAGTGTACCCTAACCACTACCCTAATTGATCAGCTCCCTACTCTGTAGATACCCTGTGCTGGCCCCATAGTAGGGGGTATCAATTCCCTAAAGTGGCAACCCAAGATGTGCGCAGTCATATCTACTGGTGTCACGGTCGTCTTGTCCCCTTCTGCCCGGCCCATGCACGCACATGTCCCCGACTGGTTTGCGCCGTCTACACCACCCATCATGTTTTGGATCTCTTATAATCAATCAGTAAACGTGCCCCTTCTCCACCTAGTACGAAGTTCACTACTCTGATACCGAGTACGGGTTACTAATTGAAATGGGTCCCACACAATATGATACAAGCTCTCCCATTTGTCTTGTATCCCCACTAGGTTTTCAACCGACTATGTATACCCTAAAGGATGATCTTTAATTACATAGCCCTATACTAGTTATGCTTACCCTAAAAGGGTGACCTTTAATTACATAACTTTACCGGGTTAAGTTCGTGGGCATATATATATATATATATATATATATATATTACCCACCCCTTTTAGTTATACTTAACCCACCCTCTATCCAATCCATTTTACTTAACCCTAACTTATGTTCATAATCATACAGTTCTAATGGATAAAATTAGGTTAAGTAGTCCTTTCTCATTACCATGTCCAATTATGGTTATATTGGGCTAGACCTCCCACATTAGGCCTACAACGTGCGGATGCTGGATATGTCGGTCGGGTCCAGGCAGTCTTATTCCACATTTGGGCCTAACCTCGTGTCTTAGCCTGAGTCGTATTTACACACTTAGACCTCTCACATTAGGTTCAACATTAGTGGCTGTTGGATATGTCGGTCGGGTCCGGGCAAACTTCCACCACTAATGTAACCTAACCTCGTGTCATAAGTGTTAATATAATTCCTAATTGTAATTTCTAAACATTCCATTTATTAATTAATTTACCAATTAATTAATCTTACCTTCTTGGGTGTTATTGCCATTCTATCAACAATTTAAATTACTAGTCCAAAAATGTTTATTTACCAATTATGCGAATATTTACTTTTTCCCCCATTTCTAACTAACGTCCTCACAAAATTGACGGCATGCCTAGGCTAAATAATTAGCCTAACCATAAGCAATGAAAAGGAAAGATAATAGGAATGTAACGCAAGTGATCATTGAATATGATTTGGCATAACATAGATTAACATAGTCATAAAGTTGTCATATGAACTAGTGACAATTTCTATGATGTCAGAGTGAACAAAAATGAGATCTAAACTGATTATTTAAATATCCAGCAATTCAGATCTAGCATAGTAAGGGTGACATAGTAGCATGTTTAAATCTAAGGATAAATTCACATGTCCAATTTATAACATATCCAAATTTATCACAATATGACAGGTGAGAGGTGATTTACATACAAAAACCAGATTTAATCAATGTCATAACTTGTCCCAAATGAACGTATTCACCTTTTCCATAATACAATTACAAGTCAAGATCTACATAGGCAACATCATAGAATAACCACAATTATATCAGATCTAGAGAAATTGATCTATCAAGATCTACATAGGCAACATCATAGAATAAACGCAATTATATCAGATTTAGAGAAATAGATCTATCAAGATCTAAAGAGTATAAGGTTTAATACTGGCATAGATTCATACTTTACAACATATCCAATTCATTATCTTTCACAAATCACCGTTATTTATTTAGACCAAAAAGTGACTACAAACTCACAGCGTTAGGTTTAGAGAGTTGAGAGAGAATAGACCTGGATTCTGAATTTTGAATTTGATTAGCTAAACCGTTGTTGTAGAATTTGATTCTGTTTCAGTATGTAACCCCTCAGTGTATGATCTCCATGATCTCCAATGAAGAAAATAGGAGAATAGGGGGACGTATTTATAGCCTAGAACCAATGCATCAGATCCAGAATCAAGTCCAGATACATAAAATGAATTATGTCCAGATCTGCCCAGGGGGGTCGACTCTCCAGTCGACACCCCCTAAGGGGGGTCGACACCTATGTCCACACCCCCTATGGGGCGGTCAACACCCACGAGCGGGAATTTTCCCGCTCAGCCCGATTTGGTTGGATTTTGATTTTTGAACTGTTTTGAAGGTCCTGGAATTATTTTATATATATATATATATATATATTCTTTCTTATGCGTATACAAACATCTAAGGCTTATAACTTCTTCATATGATATCCAATTTACGCAAGCCCAGACCCTATCCCAAGCAGAATTCTGATACGAACGCAATGGCGCAGCCCGTTTCCCTTAATTCTTCTTCTAAAAATTAAGTATTCTTTAATTTGTTAATTTTAATATTTTAAAATAACAGGGTGTTACAAGAAACCTATAAAGGAAGAAAGAAAGAAAAAAGCTAGGTCTTAGCAACTCAGAAAAACACAATTAATTCTCTCTTTGTGTGTGCATATATAGAGCAATGATCGACTACGTCTCATTTTTGCTACAACTTGATTTCTTAAAATCTCAACCACAAATTCCGAATTAAATAATAAAATGAAGTGACTAAAAGGTATTCTATAGTACTATTATTCGTTTAATAGATTACATAGTGGTAACTCAAAACAAATGTTTTGTTCAATAAATTTCAGTTCAACACTGGCATCTAGTGTCCACCAAAAGGTGCGGGATAAACAGAAGTTAATGATTACATGTACTTACAACTATGTAGGGGTGAAGCCAATAATAATGTTGAGGATGTGGAGTTTTTACAAGTTATTATTATATCATCTCACTAATACTAATATGCTTAGTGACATCAATGTGTAATAATTAACTTGTTCTAAAACAAAATATAAGAGGAAGAGAGGAAAAAAAAACATTATGCAAGTGTACCAGTACTTTGGAAGACAGTAGGCAAAGTAAATAACTTGTTCTAAATCAAAATATAAGAGGAAGAGAGGCAAAAAAAACATTATGCAAGTGTACCAGTACTTTGGCAGACAGTAGGCAAAGTAAATAATCATTTATTGCATTCTAAAATGTTTTTGTCCAAACTTCAGAACTCTTCTTTAAATGAAAATTTGATCGCATATAAAAATTTCATAATGGATGAGTTGATTTACCATTAAAATTTACAATACATTTTTATGTTTTATTGAGAAAAACCTATAGATTTTCTCTTGAAATGTAACCTAAGGGTTGTTTATTTGGAAAGCATTTTACTTCAGATTGTATTAAATGTCTACAAAAATTTGAAACAAAATTGTTTCAAATGTGTGTTGTAACGACCTGCCTTTTTGACCGCTCCAAGTCGGTAAATAAACCAACTTGAAACGTTTAAAATAACAAACTGTTATTTAGCTTATCAGGTTTAAACAGAATAAACACAGAATGACAGATAGAAAATAGCAGCGAATTAAATTTTTATAAATATCAGAGTTTTATATAATTTTTGTACAGCGGAAGGTTCATAAATAAATACAAAAATTTTAAAATAAATAAAAGTTTTACATTTCAATCGAGCCTTGCGCGCGCATATGCGTCTTCACGTCCTCTCCAGTTTGTGAGCTAAAATCTTAGAATCTGAAACACTTAGGATCTGACCCGAGCGTTCCATGCAAAAACATAAAACATTCGAGTTAGGATTAATCATAGTTCAAGTAAATTAACATCAAAAAAATACTGAAATATAATGGTTAATCCTAACAAAATTTGAAGTTATTTAACATGTTTTCAAGCCATATGATTTCCACTCAACCAAGGCGCATGCATTTCTTAGCATTGAAATTTAATACAATTATACAGGTTTTAATTATTTCAAATGCGAGTGATTAGTGAATATTAAAAATAATTCATATCATAATTAAATCACAAAATAAGGAATCAAAATAAAGTATACATGTTCTACTTGCATTGGTATCACAAGAATTTTTTTCTATTTTGATAGTTCTAAAGTAACCCATATGATACTCGGGTTATAATTTGTGAATTGCAGGCATATACTGACAAACATATTCTCCAATTAACATACAAGTTAGTATATATTTGTTCAAATACATCCAGTTCAACATATACATATTAGCCAGCATATACCCGAACTTGAAGCATATATAGTTATAACTCTATTTCTGTAGTTTGTTTCAAGCTATTTTTTACTTGAAGTGAATTTAGTAAATGATTACCTACCCGAGGAGTAGTGACTATATAGTGAGGCATTCATCTATTACGGTAATATAATCTTCATGCCGCTAATTGCAATGCTTTAACAGTCCATTACCTTACTTTTGTGTTAACCAAACAATAATTGGAAAATGGTTTAAATTTTGTACACATAAATGTTAGTAAACACTATAAAAAAAGGTCAAAGTTGTATTGTCTCTCATTTAGTATTAGCCAAAAGATAGTTTACAAGCATTGACATACAAAAGTTCAGGAAGCTTTCAATGAGAACATACGAAAAATGAAGGCTAAAAATACATTCACAAATTTACATTCTAAATTTAATCCAACTTTCCATGTTTCATCAAACAATTCTTTCAGGAAAATATAAAAATTAAACATTTCAACTTATAAATTGACTTGCAGAAGTGAACAGACAAGACCAGCAAAAAAAAACATGATAGCATGTGAACTTAAAATATAAACCAAAGAATCAAGCAACAATTCAGATATATACACACTAACCCAAACATATTAAATTTGCCAAACTGTAAGAAACCATTTTCTACTAAACACCCAAGTCTAAACAGTAAGAAACTAAACCAAACACCAAATTTTAAATAGTTAAAATATTAAACAAAATTAATCATGAGGCGAAACTCACAATAGACAGTGGTTGATTCACGAAAGGGAAAGAAGCGACTTCGATTTGCTGGTGCGATCTTGGTGGTGGTAAACAATTACAAGCTTGGGTTTCTAGTGTTCTTCGATGGTGGCGGATGTAGGCGGTAAATGGTTTGAGAGTCTCACTTGTATTAAAGAGAATGACGCAACAACATTTTTTTATATCACTTATGTTTTTTAGAAGAGGGGAGGCAATATACTAGGATTTGAGGAAGAAGATGGTGACTTACTGAGAGAAATGAGGATTTACAAAGGAGATGAAGATTTGCAGAGAGAGATATCTAGGTTTAGGAGAGAGAAGAGGGATTATAATTTACGTTTAGAAAGAGGAACAAGGGGAACACATGGTTCCTTTTTTTGTTTGAAATAAAATGAATGGATGAGAGGAACGTGAGAAAGATGAAGATTTTAAGAGCATAGGAACATGAACAAAATGACTGTTGGGTGTGTGATTTAAGGTAAGTAGCAAAATAAGTGGAAAAAAATAAAGAAGGAAAGTGTAATGACCCGTATTTATACGGATAATAATTAATTTATTTAATTATTTAAATAGTGAAAATGGTTGTTTAATTAAATTATATGGAGTATTTAATTAATATAAATAATAGAATAATATATTTATTTCTGAAATAGTCGGAAATAGTGAATTGACAATATAATGTGAACTGGACAATTTAAAATATTTAATTCAGCTTAGACTTGAATTAGAATAATGAATATATTATTTTAACGACAATTGAACGTATAATTATATTATAATTAAAATCGAGCTCGAAATGGCGTTGCAGATCGTAATTTGGCGATTTGAACTTCAACTGAATGTACAAGATTCGTTTTAAGCCGGATTTCTGTGAAACAAGAAACGTTCGGAGCTGGTGAAGTATATTTTTCTAATGGAAGAGAAAAATCAGGATTTTGCCGTGTAGTGTTTAATTTATGTCCAAATCAAATTTTAGAAAAGTCGCTATGGAATTCCTTTATAATTTATATCGATTTATTTATATTTTAAAATGGATTTTTAAATATAAATCGAATACCGATGTAACACTGGATTTGAAATATCGAGTTATAAATCCCAATGTAGCAGTATGATATTCTATTGTGAATATATACGATAATATTTATTTTTAAATATTTGATTTAATTATTTTCAAATATTTATATATTTAAAGGGGTTATTTGGAGCTTTAAAAATAGCCAGTTTTGCAAACGACCTTAGAATTCGACGAAACTAATTTTGTTGGATCCGCAGTATTAAATTCTTGCTAGATTTTAGTTTTCGTGATTTTTGAAGTCAGTATGTGATCATACGGTATTTTAATGTGAAAAACAATCAGTATTTTGACGGTTAAAAATACGCTGTGTGAGCAAACGAAGTCGGAATTCGACGAAACCAGTTTCGTCGGGTTCGTAATGTGAAAATGTAGCTGCATATCCAGTTTCGTGATTTTTGGGTATCGTATGTAATCATGCAGATTTATAGAAGACAAAAACAAACAGCGATTGATTATAATTGAATAAAATAATCAATTAAAAATTAAATAAAATATTTTCTTTCTTCTATGAGTACTCTAAAACACTCCTAACCCTAAGCTTTTCTTTCTCTGGTCAAACAGCGCCTCCACTTATATGAAAACCGTAAGAAAGAAAATAAACCATAGAAATCGCGCTCTTTAAAAATCCAAGAAAATCATATAAAATCTCTTTAATCAAGAAATATACATATCTCGATTCCTGCTATGTTCCTCGACATTCCAACGATCGTTTCAATCAGTTCGAACTGTTTTTGGCTCACTGTTTTTTTAGCGTGCTTGTTTGGTTTTAGGGCTCGTGATTGTGAATGATAGGGTGATCGATGGTTGAATCGGAGGTTGGATTCTAGTTTAGATCAAAGTGTAGCACCTTTTCTCCAAGTTTAATGGATTTTTGACAAGATTGATGTCGCGACTATCGTAAGGGGGGATGGGGAAGTCTGGAAATCGCGTTCGACTTGGTGAGCTCAAGTTTTCTGAAAATGGTATGGGAAGAAAGCAGATTTGAAGGAGATTAATATGGATGGTCACCTTGGTTATTGAAATGTTAAGAGAGAAAAAAGTATGGAAGAGCTTCGGCTATGGAGGATTGCGTGAGCAGGGGTAGCAGATATTTGGGGGATCGGTGAAGAAGTGTGAAAGCGGGCCTGGGATTAAGGAATAGAAGTTGGGCTGGGTCAAGACGGTGAGGCCCAATCTAAGAGAAATTTCAAGTGGATTTTAGTTTAATTTTATTTTAAATACTATATTAACTTGTGAACTGAATATCTCATGCATACGAAAGCAGAATTTAGCAAAACTGGATCTGTTAGGATCGTATGGACGAGGACTCCACCATGGAACTGACCGGAAGTGAATTGGAGCTCATTTGGATTTATGGTGGAATTAAATGCCTGAATCAAATCAATGACCAATTATCGTTATTTAACAATAACCGTCCAATGTGAGTAAAATTCACTAACTCTTCTCAGTTATATTTTTATAATGTATTTTTAGAAATGATAAATGATGGTTGTTTGCTGTGTGTTGGCTGTTTGGTTGAACTGCTAGTTAGTTGGTTAAAACTACAGAAAATGATATATATATATAAATCATCATCAAATATTGATTCTGTTTAACAGAATATTCCATAGTGAAATGAAATTGATGTTAATTTTATTGACTAACATCTATGGATGTAAGGAAACAAGTCGGAGGAATCTGACTGGATTCCTCAACATTTATTTTACTGTTTTTTTTATATATTATATTATATGATGTGATATGAAATCTGTTGTTAATTTTGTATGGTTGAATGATGCTGATCATTGTTATATGGTACGTTAATTACCATAAGGAATACTGGAATGTTAAAAAGGAAATTTTCAATGTTATATTGAAAAAGAAATATTTATAAAATCAAAGATTTTATAAAAAGAAAATATTTATTTAGAAAATAAATAGATTAAAAAGGAATATTTATTTGTTAATCAAATAGGTAAAATTGAAGTGAAATATTTGTAAAACATTTGCAAATAGAATTGAAAAAGAATTATTTGTAAATTAATTGCAAATAGAATTGAAAAGGGATATTTATTTGAAAATAAATAGAATAGAAAGAAGAAATATTTGTAAAACAAATAGAAAAGGAATAGTTAGATTATCAAAGGAATTACTTATAAAATCAATGGATTTTATATAAAAAGAAAATATTTATAAATAAGTAGAATTATCAAAAAGGGATTTATTTGGTAAATAAATAGATTATAAAAGGAAATACTTGAAAAGTGAATAGAATAGTATAAAAGAGGATTTTATATTTGAAAGGGTTAGACCCGTGCTTCGCACATGGGTATAACGTGATATGGATTTAAAGCAAAGATTTTAAATAGAATCTTTTCTGACCGATAGATTGAGAAGATAAATTTATAAATAATATTTTATAAATTAAATGAAATGTTTATCATTGGATAAATAGAATATATAAGTAGAGATTTATATAGAGAAGTAAGAATCGATTTCAACATCGATATTTGGAACTGAATATAGACGTAGAGTTAAATCAAAGGAATAAATCGAACATAGTTAATCGATTTGAGTTAGAATTAATCGATTTGAGTTAGAATTAATCGATTTGAGTTAGAATTAATCGATTAGAGTTAGAATTAATCGATTAGAGTTAGAGTTAATTGATTTGATTTAATTGATTAGAGTTAACCAGTTAGAGTTAATCAGTTAGAGCTAACAAGATAGAGTTAATTGAACATAGTTAATCGAATTATGGTTGATTGAATATTAGTTATTCAATTAGAGTTAATCGAATATAGTTATTAGAGATAGAATTAGTCAAACATAGTTATTTAGGATGAGTTGCCATTTCGTACGACTGCTAGTGTAATTCGCAGTGTTGCAGATAGTCTACGGCGGTCGGATGTTTCCTGAGGGACTCAGGCGTAATCATTGTGATCACTGCGATCTAGAGTCAAGCGAACTGAGTTAAATCGAATATTAGCCATTCGAAATAAAGTTAAAACAGACATAGTTATTCGAATATAAATTTATTGAATATTAGTTATTAGATAGGAGTTAAATAAGTTGAGTTAATCAAGTAAGTTAATCAAGTTGAGTTAATCGAGTTGAGTTAGTCAAGATGAGTTAATCAAACCGAGTTAATCCAAATGAGTAAATCCAAAGGTGTTATTCGAATAAAACTAAAGGAGTTAATTTAATATAGTTTATTCGAAAGTAGATTAATTGAATGTAAATCATTCGTAGAAAGATAATCGAATGTAAATCATTCGAAGCGAGATTATCGAGTATAGTTATTCAAAGAAAGAGTTATCGAATATAGTGTATTCGAAAAGGAGTTATCGGATAGAGATTATTCGAAAAAGAGAGTTATACATTGAATTCGATTATATGAAATTCGGGAAAGTAATATTTACTTTCCGTTTTTAATCAAGGTTTACTTATTTATTAATAAATTAGTGGTTTAGTTATTTAGTTAAATTAAGGAATAAAAGTTATACTTTGAAGTTGGATATTTAAGAAAAAGGGATTATAACGCTATAATTATAATCAACGTTTTAAAATAAAGTAGTGGATTCATAAATAGAATCCGAGATACGTAAGGAAGTTGTTAAAGATTTACAAGTTGAACTTTGTCTATTTCGAGGTTAAGAATGTTGTTCAGTTAAGGTCTGAGAGGTAATTATACCCCAACTTGATTGACTTCGTTTTTAACTCAGGGATGGGTAAGGTTCGATAGTGAAGGTTGATTAAGTGAATTTAGTTAATGAGTGTAATGGTTTGAATTGGCTTAGTGATGTTTTATTTAAACATCTGTTTAAATCAAATGAAGGAGTTTTGGAAATGTTTTCCAAATAAGAATCAGAAATGTTTTCTAATATAGAAAATAAGGAATGGAGCAAATATGGAAATGTTTTACAACGATTAATAAAATATATTTTTCTTAATTTAGAAAATAAGAATTTAAGAGTAGATAGAAATGGGAAATGAATAAATTAATGATAAATTAATTTAAAAAAGATAAATGTTGATTGATGATTGATCGGTCGAATTTCTATCTGGAAATAAGATCGTTGGTTGTACACTTATTTTTCTTCGATAGTTAAATCACCGACTATCGAAGTTTTGGCCATTTTTCCATCGTCAATACGGAGAGACCGGGATCAGATTCATTATCTGAAAACCCCTCTGTATGGACGTTAGCGTTGCGATCAAATATGATGAAAATAATTGGAGACGGAGTTATGCAAGGTCTATTCTGTTTACAGAATAGTTCCTTCGGTTTGTCCAGTCCCAGGACAACGTGAATGGACGAATGTCTGACAGAGTATATCTAATGGATCGCGTAAGTTGATCTCTTCAAACGTACTTACGTCTGGTGGCGGAGGAATTCGTTTCTCTTAGCTTTATACCTGTGGTATTTTTAGGGAAATCAATGTGTGATTTGGCGGGTATGATGATGTGGCATTCAAAGTGAATGGTGGTCAGATGTTCCAAAAGATACGTAATGACCTTAAGCCTCATCAACCGGGAAATGACAGAAATCGGGCAGGCAGCATGGCTAGGTGGGTCGCTCTTATTAGGGTGTATATCACCTATCTAAAGAAAATCCATTTTATTCTTTTATCTATTATCGATGTTGTCCCTTTTTGGGAAACGGTGGGTAGCTCCCAACTGTTGGTGATATACATTCGATACACTCAAGCGAAATGAGTGGTCGGTCATGTGTGGGCTGGGTTGCAATACGTTCTTGTTGAACCCAGTGTTTTCACCTCTAGAGATACACTATCGCAGGTGGTCCCATACCTTGTCATAGTTGGAATCCAATCTCCAACAAGCGCCCGTGGTTTTGTTTGTATACTATATATGTGGAACGTGAGAAGTAAGTGTTCTGCCAGATTGTTAATTACTTGTGATTAGGCACTATTATAATATCGGAGAAGTATTGATTTTCAAAATTGTTTTGGGTTATCGTATGGTAAAAACCATCCGTGTTTATGTGTGGATCGGTCTTATGATTACCTTTTCTTTTGAGAAGGATTTTGAAAGGTTAAACCAAACGATTTGAGTTTACTCACACCAGTCCCATGACTGACCCAGAGTTTATTTTGTTTTGTTTTCCCTAAACTCTTGGGTGCCCAAATTTGTACGGGCAGTCAAGTAGTTCAGGTCTTTTACAAATATACTTGGGGGAGCTTGAAGCAGGAGGCTTCAGGAATATATAGCTATCGTTATTTCCGTTGTGTGTAAGTGTTGTACTCTGGTAATGTTATCGTATATATATATATATACTGTTTTATTTCAAAGTTATGTTATATATTAAATTTATTCGTTCCGCTGTAAGGTTCGTATTACTCTGATTCTGTTCTGTGGTGATCTTCTTCTTCTTCTGTTCTAATTTTATATCTTATCTATTCTCACCCTCTAACTTCTTTCTATTAATGATCAGGTATTTCCGATGTCTGAATAGTCAACATGGTAGTTTAGTGTTGATTTTCGGAGTCGAAAATCCCAGTTCGTTACAGTGGTATCAGAGCTGAAGGTTAAGTGATTACCTTGGCTCTGTGGCGTAACTCAGTAGAGATGGGGTTAGTAATACCCTAGATTGAGTTTGAGTGTATGTATACGAGTGAACATATTTGTAGATTTTATAAAAATATTTTTATATTGTGGAGATTTATTTGCTGAGTTATTTATGAATTCTGGTCGATCAGTTTGATCCACTGTATCGATAAGGATTTCTAGACATTCAAGTACGATAAACCGACACAGCATGTTTTGAAAAAGGGTAAATGAAAAAACTTTACCCAAAATATATTTTGATATAAAAGAAGGGTATATCTTGGAATTATTATCATATATTGGATGTGTTGGTTGATTATAATTGAAATAGCTATATAAATAACCAATTTGAGTTCGTATAATTTAAAAGCAGATTAATTAAATATGAATTAAATCAGAATTGGAATTAAAATTCTGAAAAACTGGGGAAAAGTATTTGTAAGTGGATTTGAGTTAAGTTTAAGAAAATTTTAAAATCCTGGGAGATTTTAAAATTATTTTACAAGCATTGTGAATGATATTTTGAAAAAGATTCCAAAATGGAAATGTTTAAATATGTGTTTTGAAAAATAGTACAGTACTGAACTCACTTCGATCGCTGGGAAATAACTCTGATAATGCTGGCCACATCATCAGTGTTCATTTTCGAGCTGTAAGTGACGAATTACTACCAAAGATTTTGTGTTGGATTGTTTTGAGAAAACAAGTTGTTTTGAATCCTGAAAAGGAATATTTGATTTTTGAAAGAGCTAAACTGTTTAAAAACTCCCAAGAGGGATTGTTTGGACAAAAACAAATTAAAGTAGAAATTTGTGAAAGCCAGCTGGAATTGAATTGAAACCAATTAACTGTAAATTGAATTGAAATAGAATGATATCGAATAAAGTTGTATTTGTGAGTTATGAATTTGTTTAAATATATTGGACGGGTAAGTAAGAGGTGAAATTGGTAATGGAATTTGAGATTGAGAATGAGATTTGGTTTGAAAATAGGATGATTGGATTTGAGAACAAATAATTGGAGATTGACTAGGAATACATTTGTATATGCTGGCAGGGTAGCAAAATGAAAGGATTTAATGATATGCCCGACAAAAAGATACATGTTTATTTTTACGGATTTGGTGATCTATGGGCCGATTTGGCAAGCCGCTTGGCTTTTTGATTTTCTTTTTGAAAGGAAAGGGCCTAGAGAAGCGAGTTGGGGTTTGAACTATTGACCGGTACAAAGGAGGGGCTGGCGAAATTTTTCGAAAATTTCGGGTGTTAGAAAAAAATTCAAAATTTTTGAAATTTTTTTGTTAATCAAAATAAATTAATAATTAATTGAAATCAAATTGGTTTAGTTAAAACTGAAGTTAATAAGTAAACAAATGAATTGTAACCCAGTCAATAGGATTTGTTTTCTACCTTATCAATTTCGAGGACGAAATTATTATAAGGGGGGAAGAATGTAACGACCCGTATTTATACGGATAATAATTAATTTATTTAATTATTTAAATAGTGAAAATGGTTGTTTAATTAAATTATATGGAGTATTTAATTAATATAAATAATAGAATAACATATTTATTTCTGAACTAGTCGGAAATAGTGAATTGACAATATAATGTGAACTGGACAATTTAAAATATTTAATTCAGCTTAGAGTTGAATTAGAATAACGAATATATTATTTTAACGACAGTTGAATGTATAATTATATTATAATTAAAATTGAGCTCGAAATGGCGCTGTAGTTCGTAATTTGGCGATTTGAACTTCAACTGAATGTACAGGATTCGTTTTAAGCCGGATTTCTATGAAACAAGAAACGTTCGAAGCTGGTGAAGTATATTTTTCTAATGGAAGAGAAAAATCAGGATTTCGTTGTGTAGATTTTGATTTATGTCCAAATCAAATTTTAGAAAAGTCGCTATGGAATTCCTTTATTATTTATATCGATTTATTTATATTTTAAATGGATTTTTAAATATAAATCGAACATCGATGTAACACTGGATTTAAAATATCGAGTTATAAATCCTAGTGTAGCAGTATGATATTGTATTGTGAATATATATGATAATATTTATTTTTAAATATTTGATTTAATTATTTTTAAATATATTTATATATTTAAAGGGGTTATTTAGAGCTTTAAAATAGTTGTTTTTGCAAACGACATCAGAATTCGACGACACTAATTTTGTTGGATCCGCAATATTAAATTTTTGCTAGATTTCACTTTTCGTGATTTTTGAAGTTAATATGAGATCGTACGGGATTTTAATGTGAAAAACAATCAGTATTTTGATGGTTAAAAATACGCTGTGTGAGCAAACGAAGTCGGAATTCGACGAAACCAGTTTCGTTGGGTTCGTAATACGAAACTATAGCTGCATGTCCAGTTTCGTGATTTTTGGGTATCGTATGTAATCATGCATACTTTTAGAAGACAAAAACAAATAGCGATTGATTATATATGAATAAAATAATCAATTAAAAATTAAATAAAATATTTTCTTTCTTCTATAAGTACACCGTAACACTCCTAACCCTAAACTTTTCTTTCTCTTTTCAAACAGCGCCTCCACTTATATGAAAAACCTTAAGAAAGAAAATAAACCAAAGAAATCGTGCTCTTTAAAAATCCATAGAAAATCACATAAAATCTCTTAAATCACGAAATATACATATCTCGATTCCTGCTGTGTTCCTCTACATTCCAATGATCGTTTCAATCAGTTCGAACTGTTTTTGGTTCACTGTTTTTTAGCGTGCTTGTTTAGTTTTAGGGCTCGTGATTGTGAATGATAGGGTGATCGATGGTTGAATCGAAGGTTGGATTCGAGTTTAGATCAAAGTGTAGCACCTTTTCTCCAAGTTTAGTGGATTTTTTACAAGATTGATGTCACGACTGTAGTATGGGGGCGACGGGGAAGTCTGGAAATTGCGTTCGACTTGGTGAGCTCGAGTTTTCTGAAAATGGTATGGGAAGAAGGAAGATTCAAAGGAGATTAAAATGGATGGTCACCTTGGTTATTGAAATGTTAAAAGAAGAAAAACGGTAGGGAAGAGCTTAGGCTATGGAGGATTGTGTGAGCAGGTGTAGCAAATATTTGGGGATCGGTGAAGAAGGGTGAAAGCGGGCCTGGGATTAAGGAACAGAAGTTGGGTTGGGTCAAGATGGTGAGGCCCAATCTAAGAAAAATTTCAAGTGGATTTTAGTTTAATTTTATTTTAAATACTATATTAACTTGTGAACTGAATATCTCATGCATACGAAAGCAGAATTTAGCAAAACTGGATCTGTTAGGATCGTATGGACGAGGACTCCACCATGGAGCTGACCGGGAGTGAATTGGAGCTCGTTTAGATTTATGGTGGAATTAAACGCCTGAAACAAATCAATGACCAATTATGGTTATTTAACGATAACCGTCCAATGTGAGTAAAACTCACTAACTCTTCTCAGTTATATTTTTATAACGTATTTTTAGAAATGATAAATGATGGTTGTTTGTTATGTGTTGGCTGTTTGGTTGAACTGCTAGTTAATTGGTTGAAATTATAGAAAACGATATATATATAAATCGTTATCAAATATTGATTCTGTTTAACAAAATATTTCATAGTGAATTGAAATTGATGTTAATTTTATTGATTAACATCTGTGGATGCACGGAAATAGGTCAGAGGAATCTGACTGGATTCCTCAACATTTATTTTACTATTTTTTTGTATATTGTGTTATATGATGTGATATGAAATCTGTTGTTAATTTTGTATGGTTGAATGATGATGATCAATGTTATATGGTACATACCATAAGGGATACTGGAATGTTAAAAAGGAAATTTTCAATGTTATATTGAAAAAGAAATATTTATAAAATCAAAAGATTTTATAAAAAGAAAATATTTATTTAGAAAATAAATAGATTAAAAAGGAATATTTATTTGTTAATCAAATAGATAAAATTGAAGGGAAATATTTGTAAAACATTTGCAAATAGAATTGAAAAAAAAATATTTGTAAACTATTTGCCAATAGAATTGAAAAGGGATATTTATTTGAAAATAAGTAGAATAGAAAGAAGAAATATTTGTAAAACAAAAAGAAAGGGAATAGTTAGATTATTAAAGGAGTTACTTATTAAATCAATGGATTTTATATAAAAAGAAAATATTTATAAAAAAATTGAATTATCAAAAAGGGATTGATTTGGTAAATAAATAGATTATAAAAGGAAATACTTGAAAAGTGAATAGAATATTATACAAGAGGATTTTATATTTGAAAGGGTTAGACCCATGCTTCGCACATGGGTATAACATGATATGGATTTAAAGCAAAGATTTTAAATAGAATCTATTCTGACTGATAGATTGAGAAGATAAATTTATAAATAATATTTTATAAATTAAATGAAATTTTTATCATTGGATAAATAGAATATATAAGTAAGGATTTATATAGAGAAGTAAGAATCGATTTCAACATCAATATTTGGAATTGAATATAGATGTAGAGTTAAATCAAAGGAATTAATCGAACATAGTTAATCGATTTGAGTTAGAATTAATCGATTTGAGTTAGAATTAATCGATTAGAGTTAGAATTAATCGATTAGAGTTAGAGATAATTGATTTGATTTAATTGATTAGAGTTAACCAGTTAGAGTTAATCAGTTAGAGTTAACCAGATAGAGTTAATTAAACATAGTTAATCAAATTAGGATTAATTGATTTTTAGTTATTCAATTAGAGTTTATCAAATATAGTTATTAGAGACAGAATTAGTCAAACATAGTTTTACAGGATGAGTTGTCATTTCGTACGACTGCTAGCGTAATTCGCAGGGCTGCAGATAGCCTATGGCGGTCGAATGTTTCCTGAGGGACTCAGGCGTAACCATTGTGATCACCGCAATCTAGAGTTCAGCGAATGGAGTTAAATCGAATATTAGCCATTCGAGATAAAGTTAAAAAGACATAGTTATTCGAATATAAAATAATCGAATATTAGTTATTAGATAGGAGTTAAAAAAGTTGAGTTAATCAAGTTGAGTTAATCAAGTTGAGTTAGTCAAGATGAGTTAATCAAACCAAGTTAATCCAAACGAGTTAATCCAAACGAGTTATTCGAATAAAATTAAAGGAGTTAATCGAATATAGTTTATTCAAAAGGAGATTAATCAAATGTAAATCATTCGTAGAAAGTTAATCGAATGTAAATCATTCGAAGAGAGATTATCGAATATAGTTATTTAAAGAAAGAGTTATCGAATATAGTTTATTCGAAAAGGAGTTATCGAATAGAGATTATTCGAAAAAGAGAATTATACACTGAGTTCGATTATATCGAATTCGGGAAAGTAATATTTACTTTCCGTTTTTAATCAAAGATTACTTATTTATTAATAAATTAGTGGTTTAGTTATTTAGTTAAATTAAGGAATAAAAGTTATATTTTGAAGTTGGATATTTAAGAAGAAGGGATTATAACACTATAATTATAATCAACGTTTTAAAATAAAGTAGTGGATTCATAAATAGAATCCGAGTTACGTAAGGAAGTTGTTAAAGATTTACAAGTTGAACTTTGTCTATTTCGAGGTTAGGAATGTTGTTCAGTTAAGGTCTGAGAGGTAATTATATCCCAACTTGATTGACTTCTTTTTTAACTCAGGAATGGGTAAGGTTCGAAAGTGAAGGTTGATTAAGTGAATTTAGTTAATGAGTGTAATGGTTTGAATTGCTTAGTGATGTTTTATTTCAGCATCTGTTTAAATCAAATGAAGGAGTTTTGGAAATGTTTTCCAAATAAGAATCAGAAAAGTTTTCTAATATAGAAAATAAGGAATGGAGCAAATATGGAAATGTTTTACAATGATTAATAAAATATATTTATCTGAATTCAGAAAATAAGAATTTACGAATAGATAGAAATGAGAAATGAATAAATTAATGATAAATTAAATTAAAAGAGATAAATGTTGATTGATGATTGATCGATCGAATTTCTATCTGGAAATAAGATCGTTGGTTGTACACCTATTTTTTTTCGATAGTTAAATCACCGATTATCGAAGTTTTGGCCATTTTTCCGTCGTCAATACGGAGAGACCAGGATCAGATTCATTATCTAAAAATCCCTCTGTATGGACGTTAGCGTTGCGATCAAATATGATGAAAATAATTGAAGACAGAGTTATGCAAGGGCTATCCTATTTACAGTATAGTGCCTTCGGTTTGTCCAGTCCCACGACAACGTGAATGGACGAATGTCTGACAGAGTATATCTAACGTATCATGTAAGTTGATCTCTTCAAACGTACTTGCGTCTGATGGCGGAGGAATTCGTTTCTCTTAGCTTTATACCCGTGGTATTTTTGGAGAAATCAATGTGTGATTTGGCGGGTATGATGAAGTGGCATTCAAAGTTAATGGTGGTCAGATGTTCCAAAAGATACGTAATGACCTTAAGCCTCATCAACCAGGAAATGACAGAAATCGGGCAGGCAACATGGCTAGGTGGGTCGCTCCCATTAGGGTGTATATCACATATCTAGAGAAAATCCATTTTATTCTTTTATCTATTACCGATGCTGGCCCTTTTCGGGAAACGGTGGGTAGCTCCCAACCGTTGGTGATATACATTCGATACACTCAAGCGAAATGAGTGGTCGGTCATGTGTGGGCCGGGTTGCAAGACGTTCTTGTTGAACCTAGTGTATTCGCCTCTAGAGATACACTATCGGCAGGTGGTCCCATACCTTGTCATAGTCGGAATCCAATCTCCAATAAGCGCCCGCGGTTTGTTTGTATACTATATGTGTGGAACGTGAGATGCAAGCGTTTTGCTAGATTGTTAATTACTTATGATTAGACACTATTATAATATCAGAGAAGTATTGATTTTCAAAACTGTTTTGGGTTATCGTAAGGTAAAAACCATCTGTGTTTATGTGTGAATCGGTCTTACGATTACCTTTTCTTTTGAAAAGGATTTTGAAAGGTTAAACCAAATGATTTGAGTTTACTCACATCAGTCTCATGACTGACCCAGAGTTTATTTTGTTTTGTTTTTCCCTAAACTCTTGGGTACCCAAATTTGTACGGGCAATCTAGTAGTTCAGGTCTTTACAGATATACTTGGAGGAGCTTGAAGCAGGAGGCTTCAAGATTATATAGCTATCGTTATTTTCGCTGTGTGTAAGTTTTGTACTCTGATAATGTTATTGTGTATATATATACTGTTTTATTTCAAAGTTATGTTATATATTATATTTATTCGTTCCGCTGTGAGATTCGTATTTCTCTGATTCTGTTCTGTGGTGATCTTCTTCTTCTATTCTAATTTTCTATCTTATGTGATAACCCCAAACTTCCATGGAATGAAAATAAGGAATAATCATTTGGAATACAACAAAAATATAACAATACAGATCACATATACAACATAGCAAAGGAATACTATAGAATAACAACATCATAGCAGCGGAATATGAATGTCATCAAACACAGAATCCCACAGTCACAGAGTACTAAATTTTTACATCAAGTTTCAGCAAAAGGAAATAAGTTCCAACTTCAAAATAGAACAACTGAAAATAAAATAAGTCTGGGTGTCTCAAAGTCTAAAGATAAAATGCAACGAAAGATAAATGATAAATAGTCTTTGTGGTCCAACATAAGCACCTCTAAATAAGAACTCCAAGATAGATAAGCAGCTCCAAGATAGCAACTCCAAAGAAAGCTAGACCTGTTACTTGGCTGCCCGTGTGGAAAAGAGGGCACCCGAGTTTGCAAATGTGAAAAAAACTACGAGTCAGTCATGGGACTGGTGTGAGAATTCTTAACTAATTTACTAATAGTAGTAAGGCAAATCCAAGGACCACGCCGCTAACGCAGAACGGGTTTACTCCAATGGATTGTCGTGCATAATTTTAAAGTGATAGAACAAACAATAAGTAAATCGTAAAACAACGCTATGATTTTGAGAAAAATGGAATCACCATAAGACTCAAGTCCCATCACACAATGCAACACAAACCAGAGGATAGAGTTTTACGTTATGGTGATTAAACATGCTAAATACGATAAATACGAATCTAATATTATCATTAGTGTATATAAAAACATTTCAAAATAAATGTATCAATCCTAGGAAGCATAGCTACCATATACTATGCCTCCGTACTAGTAATACAATCAAGTCTGTAGGGTCGTATTTGGAATTTGGTTTCCATCATGAGTCAAGGCTAGGGAGGAGCT
The DNA here is from genome assembly GCA_030737875.1 of Allium sativum. Classification (NCBI taxonomy): domain Eukaryota; kingdom Viridiplantae; phylum Streptophyta; class Magnoliopsida; order Asparagales; family Amaryllidaceae; genus Allium; species Allium sativum. The sequence goes on from CM060926.1 coordinate 23,719,647, forward strand.
CCTTACTGATTCGAGACGCTCTAGCTAATGTCTCAGGATCCCCCGCAGTGAACCCTTGGATCCTGCAGGGCCGGTCCACACATACAGCTTTGTGGATTAGTTATTCCTGAACACACGTTTCCCGATCCTATAGGACCGATCATCTGAGGCGCCTCATTCCATCATCCACATAAGTTAAATATCAGCCAGTTCAAGCACTGACACTACTTCTATCTAGAAAGAAACGTGATGCTCTCCCTGCGTTCCCTTCTCCCATTTTAGACTCAACCGGGTTGTGAGGCTCGTGAAGCTACGTAATACACAAAGCTATGCTCATTCAAGCTGTGCTTTGATCGTCACCACAAGGTTCTGCTTTTTAACAAGAAACCTTGATCATTGCATCTTATATGCCACACTGTCACTCCATATCACACTACCAATCCTTTGCCGAAATATATAAAAGGGTGTTAAGCAAGAGAATGAATTCTCTGCCACCAATCATTCATACATTCGGCAGAAAATCAATAAATACAATATAAAGGAGTAAAATGTCGGACACACATTCCATTTATAAGCCCATTCTGGGTCTGAACGAAACTGGAGATACCCTCGTCCCGTATGTCCAGTACGGAAAGGAGATACCCGCATATCCGTGAAATCAACACATACGTTTGGGCAATTACCCCGACCCTTGAATTGGGAGCAAGTCAATTCAGGATCTTGATCGTTGTCCATTCGAGGGAACATTTACGGTCTTCATTCACCGTCTTCAAACTTCAATTCTTAACGTCGTCTAATTACTTGGAATGAGATTAAACTTGGACTTTCCATATAATGAAAATTCTTCCTTATTGTTAATATTATTTTTAACGATTAATTCCTATTTTAATTATTTAAAACAGTTAAATTCTTATTTAACGACGCCACGGGTCAGTGGGCGACCCTAGCGCTGCTTTCAACCAATTTTGATTTTCACATTTCTCGAAATCTAACCGTTGGATTTTAACGTAGTTTAAATTGTTAGAAAGATCTTCACAAGACGGTCCTAACGGTTCCAGTTTTGGGAAAATCCGACGGTCGGATCTTTTGGTATAGTCGTTTAAAGGTACGACTTCAAAATGCGAACTACCGCGCTCGATTCGTTTAATTTTATTTATATTAACGTCATTTGATTTAACAACGAGCTAAACGACTACCGATCTCCATTCAATTTTAATTCATACAATATTTCAATATTTTAAATACATTCTTTTATTCCTTTATTTACATTAAAAATGTAAATTCCATTCTTTCAGTTACACTGTAAAATCCTCTTTGTAATTACATTAAAAATGTAATTAACATTCCATGTTAAATTTTCTATCTTTTAATTTATCGTACAAAAAAATGTAATTTACATACTAATGCAAAATTATTCTTTTTAATTACATATTAATTCTTACCCTTTTTAAATTACATAAAAAAATGTAATTTTGATTCCAATGCCCAATTCTTCTTTTTAATTACATAAGAATGTAACTAACATAGTGGTGAAATTGTTTATCTTTATAAATTACATTAAAAATGTAATTTTATTTACAACATCAAAATCTACTTTTTAATTACATTAAAAATGTAATTAACATAATAATGTAAAATTCCTATCTTTTAATTTGTCTCTTAATTTACAATATAAAATCATACTTTTTAATTACATTAAAAATGTAATTAATATTACACGTCAAATCTTCTCTTTTAATTTGCAATGTAAATTGCTATACCTTAATTACATATAAAAATGAATTTTATATGTTGTGCAAATTCTTACTTTTTCATTATGTATAAAAATAAAAATTTATTTTACATGTAAACTATAAATCTTTAATTACATATAAAAATGTCCTTTCCAATTTACAACATAAATTCTATTCTTTAATTATATAATAAAATGTACTTTTAATTTACAATGTAAAGTCTCATCTTTATTTACATAACCAAAAATGTAATTTTAATTTACCATGTAAATTCTCATCTTTATTTACATAACAAAATTCTATCTTTTTATCTATAATGCAAAAATCTAATCTTTTTATTTACAATGCAAAAATCCAATCTTTTTATTTACAATGTAAATAAAAAGGGCTTTCCCAATTTTTTCTTTTTATTCGCAAATAAAATACAAACAAAAATGTGTTTTCTAAATATAAATTTTTATTTACAATTAAAATGTAAAGAAAGGGTCTTTATCCAATTTGCCTTTTTGTTTACAAAAATATGAATAACATGTAATTTGTACTTACAATTTAATATCATAAAATAAACATGAGAATCTAATAATCTGTTTTTAAAGGGACAAATTATTTTAATTCCACCACTGTACCCAAATGATAATTTTTGACGATACCATGTCAATAAAAGAATCACAATACATATGATATTTTGAATGGATTAAAATTCTAATCTCATCTAATTCTTTGGCAAGATGATATTTTTAATTGGACTAAAAATTCAGTTTAATCCAATTTTTATATAACATGATGATAATTATTAGATCTATATAGATCCATACACGCAACCACAGATCTAAGCCAAAACATGACAAATCAAACATAACAACATCAATAATCTTATCACGTTGCAGATCTAATATATTTACCATTCAACTGATTTAAATAACTACAGAATAATAATTAACTAGTTTTAATTATTTCAAATAGAATCTCACCTTGCTTTTCAGTCAGATCTAGAATTCAAAAAGGTTTAGAAATTGTTTCAATCAGTTCTAGGTCGAAGTATTTGCTGTCACGATCACAACATCTCCGGAATTTCTGAATTTGGTTAATATATGCAAAAGATATCGAGTTATAATTTAATTCTAAATTTGCGACGCTTATAAGTGTTAAAATCCTTTGAAATTACCTTCAGAACTTTGGCCAAATTATTTTAGTTTTGTTCAAATCTCTTAGTCCAGATTATAGGAGATTGGATCAGTGAATTTCCGAATGGATTGCGCGACATCGGAGAGCTCGAAGATGGGAGTCGGCGCCTGGAAAGTGGGAAGGTGTGGTGCGGTCTGGTGGGCCCGCGGTGACCGAACGGCGACGGCTTTGGGGCTTGGGTGCGGCGGTTTCAGGCGACGAGGGGTGGTGATTTCGGTGTTGAATCGAAGAGGGGAAGAGGCTCTTCAAAAAACTCTACTGTGGGGTGTTCTGAAATTGAGAGGAGAAGGAGAAATCGGAGCAAGAAAATTTGATAAAGAAAAGGGGGCGGCGGCTGCAACAATCGGGGAAGAACGATGAATAGTGCCCACGTATTTATACGTGTATTCTCAAGCGTATTTTTCTTATTTATAATTTAATTAATTCCAGAAATTAGAGTTTTTTTTTGTCCGATCTCCAAACGGAGCCCAACGACTGTCGAACAATATGTTTTGACGTCTTCTGAACGCAATGGCGCTAGTGCCGAAGTCCAATTCTGAAGTTTACAGCAGGTTTCTTTTATTTTTAAAATAAATCCTTTTAATATTAATTCGAACGTACTCTTTAATCTACCGGGGTCACATACGAACTCAGAAAAATCCAGAAAAATTATTTCTGACTTTGTTTTGACGATACGGTCCTAGCAAAATTAATTTTGTCGAATTCTGAGACTATTTGAAAAATGGCTATTTTTAATTTTTAAAATATATACATATAAATCCTACAGCGACTATTTTGAAATTTAAATTGGGCATAACTTTTAATTCCCGCTATGAAATTTCGATTTTTCGGATTCGTTGGAAAGATATTTTAAAATAGATTCTAATATTTTTGGTTTCACCAAAATCCGATTTATTCAGCATCCTGTACAGTCAATCAAAGTTCAGATTTGACCTTTCAAACTACCGTGCTATTTCTAATTCCATTTTTAATTAAATTAAATTAAATATATTCAAATTAAATTCGATTAAAATAAATTTCTAGTCATTATTATTTAAAATAATTTATTTCAAATATTCAAAATCCCTTTAATTTTCAAAAATAAAAATTTTAAATTGGCCCACAATTCCGGGTTGTTACATCTTATCTATTCTCACCCTCTAACTTCTTTCTATTAATGATCAGGTATTTTTGATGTCTGAATAGTCAACATGGTAGTTTTGTGTTGATTTTTGGAGTCGAAAATCTCAGTTCGTTACAGAAAGACTACAAGCCATATTTTTGAAATTAGATGCGTGAAAATAAGATAAAGAAATTAATGTGCGATTAATGATGAAATAGAGTAGAGAGAAAATACGTCATAAATTTTCCTAAGATTTCTCTTCTAATTAGATTACGTTACACAGATATTAAATTGACTGAGTAGGCATGACATGTAAATATAATCTAGTATTTATTTTCCTCAATTAAAAACAGTTTACAGATAAAATGGTTAACGTTATACATATGTTATTTTGACAGTTTTGCGAGTTTTTTTCATTAATTTTTCTGTTTTGAATGTAACAAGAGAAGCAAAATATATATGGAGATTTTTTTATTTTAGGAAAAATAAAATGCGAAATAAAAGGAAGGGTACCATTGTTCACACCCCAGTTTACACTACTGGCAACCAAAACTAAAAGCACCCAAAATATTTTCATTTTCCTCTGCTGGCTACCATCTAAAATAATAATGAAAAAAAGGAGAGGCCACCATCTACCTTATCTAAACGAATGCTTCCTTCCTTACTTACTTTCCATTTATCTTCATCTACATACACGCCCTTCAATCTGAAAGGGTAGTTGCATTTTCTCTTGGCACTAGGCCTTTTTTTTTTTTTTTTTTTTTTTTGTAATATTGTTTTCCATCAGTTTTGACTTTGGTTGATGACTGCAATAAAATTCAGCCCTTTCACACCCCAATTGCAACCTTGATTTTTTTTCCAAGTCCGAATTTATCTGACTTTAAAATTACAATAATGGTGTTCAACTTTTTTCGTGTTGTTTTACACCATCGGATCAATATACTCTGCGAGTCAAATACCGCGAGTCAAATAATTCAAGAAAAATTAACACTTACCTCCCAAAGTGGAAAGGCAGATTTAAATCCATAAGAAAACCTCTTGCCCGGCTTATCAGAAATATCATGTCGTATTCTCTAGATTCAACACAAGGATTTTGTGTTTAAATCATCATTTTCTTTATTATCTTCAACTGAAAAACCACTATAACTTGTAATCGACAGTATAAACAAAGATTATAAGTGGACGTATGCACCGATATAAGCCGAACCACTATAAATATTATGTCTCCCTTGTTTATTTACTTTTTCTTACATCTCTTTGATTGTTTTTCGAGCGTGCTTAGCACATTTGGGGGTTTGCGGTCGCTAGACCAACTTTTGACGTCAACTATATATATATATATATTTCACTACACC